>VIBL01000355.1:0-323934 GCA_008271625.1 Lutraria rhynchaena
TAATAAATACATACATACATACATATAAGAGGCGTGAGTCCTTATGTGCACGTGTGTGTGTGTGTGTTAATTATCAATTATCATGAGATTATTATTAATTCCCCCATCCAATCGCTGGTACCGGTTGATTTCGGGTGTACTACTAAGTGTGATTTTGTTTAATAAGTGTCTTTCGTTGCCTGTATTTATTATTAATTACTATTGCAAGTCAATGAGCGCTTGTACACAGTGCTAACAGCATTATAGTTATACTGTTTGGTTTAGGATATTATGTGACATTAGACAAAAACGGCGCGATTTGTGTGGCTTTTCATCGTGAGACAGACACTTGCAAAGCTGGACTTTTCACCGGCCCCTTTATCATGATGATGTATGTATTTGGCGAAGATTTAGCGGGGTTTCAGTGGTCCAGCCCGCCTACGAATAATAAGAACAATAAGACAATTTTGTCCGTCTCCTGTTCTCATTCCGTAATGTCGAGGTACGACATTCCGTAATGTCGAGGTACGATTTCGTAGTCAGTAACCGTCTTCTGGCCCACTGAAACATGCGTACACTTCGAAAAATGCACGTAGCTCGCTGACATTTAGGTTGTGTTTCTTTGCCGGCCGAAAAACACAGATAAATCTAGTTTCGGGACCAAAGTACTCGGTATTTTTGTCATTCGTGTCTATAACACGAGCCACTTTGTCGATTTTCAGGGTATTTCGGCGCGAGCGACCGGTTTTGCAGTAAATATTAGCGAAAATGCATAGCGCAGACCGTGCCAGCAGTGCGAGTCGCTCACTGCCGGGGTCATATTTATGCGCGTAACTTTTTCAAATGAAACGATTGAGAAAAAATACCACTACCAACGTGTAGCGGCATTCCTAAGCTTCAAAATGGTATATACTTTGTCTGATTTGAACCAGCATTAAGGTGACAATCTTCCGATAGGCATGCTAGAGAAAACACAAAACGCAGCACGCGTGTTGAGCACCTGCGGTATTTCTGTCAGGTCCGCGCGCACATTTTTTCAGGGACGGACTGACCTACTTACCGATATATTGTTTCCTGTACAGTTCTAACGCACTCATTCTGTTCCCGTGAATACGAAAATGACTGACGCTGTCGCTGCTGCTCCTGCTAAGGCTAAGAAGGCTTCTAAGCCCAAAAAGCCAGCTGCTCATCCTAAATACAGTGAGATGATCAGCGCTGCTCTCGGTGCACTAAAGGAGAGAAGTGGATCATCAAGGCAGGCTATTCTCAAGTACATCCAGGCCAACTACAGCGTTGGGGCCAACGCCACCGCTGTGAACGGGCACTTGAAGGTCGCACTCAAGTCTGGCGTGAAGAGCGGTGCCATCAAGCAAGCCAAGGGTACCGGCGCATCGGGTTCTTTCAAACTCGGCGAGAAGAAGAAGGCACCCGCCAAGAAGGCCGCCAAGCCCAAAGCTGCCAAGCCCAAAGCTGCCAAGCCCAAGAAGCCAAAGACACCCAAGAAGAAGGCTGCCGCAAAGAAGCCAGCTGCCAAGAAGGCTGCCAAGCCAAAGGCTGCCAAGAAACCAGCCGCCAAGAAGGCGAAAACACCCAAGAAGGCTGCCGCCAAGCCAAAGAAGGCTGCCACCAAGTCTCCAAAGAAGGCTAAGGCAGCCAAGCCAAAGAAGGCCAAGACACCAAAGAAGGCTGCCGTCAAGAAATTTCATGTTGTTTGTTGTCTACACAAAGGTCCTTTTCAGGACCATTCAATTACTTCATGTTAATTTTACATCTCTGGCTCAATTGTTCAATCCCAAAATTGCCCCCCCCCCACCGGGTTTGCATCATGCATATACATGCATGTAGTAAATATTAGTGGAAATTGTAGCGTGTCTTTGTCTTGCCAGTGCAGTTCATTAATTTGCCTGGGATTATCAGCTTAAACGTTGCTCAGAGAGGGACAGAGTAATTTTTTGACCATATATTTCACTTGAGAAATTCCAATTTTCAAATTTCTTTGCCGGCACATGTAACATTATCGCGTGAACTAACACGTTTGTGAGCTTGACATGCAAACTGAAAAGCAGCACAGCATGCTGAATACCAATGGTATGCATGCATGTGTTTTAAATCAGCTAATGATTTATGTTCAGGGATATTGCATGTACACTACAACCGAAGGGTCCCTATGCAGGCCCTATTGTCTGCTGATGGCCATGGTTACTGGCATATCTGTGCCAGTATGCACTACAGGCAACATCTGCACAACAAACACAATCTATAAACAGATGTTCAGCATAAACTGAGAGAAGGTTCAGTGATTTAGCCCCGGAGACAGGTCTAGAGTGATTTTCAAAGGTCCACTATGGAGTGGTTAATACTATGATTTTCTGAATTTTACCACTTCCTGGGGTAAATGCACCTATTGTTTCATAAAAAACATGTATTTTGTCAATCTATCCACGGGAAAGTGATTCAATTTGCAAAAATGTGATTTTCGAGGACCGCCTAACTGGCCTTTAAGAGCCGCTCGCTGATTAGTTCAATGACCCTAGTCTCGCACGTTGTGATTGGTTGAACGCAAGCCGAACAGGCGTTTGAAAGCTTCAATCTGATTGGTTCATTTTCTATCCGTTTTTTGAAACGAAAAATGAACGTCCAATCAGCACGCAGCGGTTCGAAGCGCGCTTATTTTAATCTTCCTACTTGTACTAGGGTCATTATTCTACGTTACTAAACGAAGATGGCAAGAACGAAGCAGACTGCTAGAAAATCTACTGGAGGCAAGGCCCCAAGAAAGCAACTGGCTACCAAGGCCGCTCGTAAGAGTGCCCCAGCCACCGGTGGCGTTAAGAAGCCCCACAGGTACAGGCCAGGAACCGTCGCCCTCCGTGAAATCAGACGTTACCAGAAGAGCACCGAGCTTTTGATCCGAAAATTGCCATTCCAGCGTCTCGTCCGTGAAATCGCTCAGGACTTCAAGACTGATCTCCGATTCCAGAGCTCCGCCGTGTTGGCTCTCCAGGAGGCTAGCGAGGCTTACCTCGTCGGACTGTTCGAGGACACTAACCTGTGCGCTATCCACGCCAAACGTGTCACCATCATGCCAAAGGACATCCAGTTGGCCCGTCGTATCCGTGGCGAACGTGCTTAAGCAGTGCATTCACGCTGCACAACTGAGAAAAACGGCCCTTTTTAGGGCCACAAATCTCTTAAGAGACTTTTACTTCTGCTGTCTGTCAGTCTCGTAAATCCCATCCCATATATATTATTTGTCCATATGTAGTTAATTCACGCAATTATATAAACTATTCAGACAATTCGTAATAACGGTGATGCCAAAAACACAATAAATCTACTCAGCATTCTGCCGTCTTGCGATTTTCTCGATTGCCGCATGCTTATTTTTGCCCCAGAGACGTCAGAATAGGTCAAATCATGGCGTATGATATCTCATTAGATGCGCCGCGGCGAGAGGAATCCAAAACACCCCCATATTGTGCATGTAAGACGAAACGCGAAAGCGCAATCGGCTAAAAACACGATTTCGCAACTCGCCAATTTTCTAAGTACGATAAGACGACAGAACGCCAAGCAGGTGCGCTGACCTACTTCCCCAGATGTACCCCTATATAAGGCGGAAATCGTTTAGGGCGTTCATTCTCGGCCAAAACACTGACGAAGCAACATGTCTGGACGTGGTAAAGGAGGCAAAGGTCTAGGAAAGGGGGGCGCTAAGCGTCACAGGAAAGTTCTGCGTGATAATATCCAGGGTATCACCAAGCCAGCTATCCGCCGTCTGGCTCGTAGAGGCGGTGTGAAACGTATCTCGGGTCTGATCTACGAAGAGACCCGTGGTGTTCTCAAGGTATTCTTGGAGAACGTCATCCGTGATGCCGTCACCTACACCGAGCACGCCAAGAGGAAGACCGTCACTGCCATGGATGTGGTCTATGCTCTGAAGAGACAAGGCAGAACCCTCTACGGATTCGGAGGTTAAGCACGAAATGGCTTAACTTCGCTAAAACGGCCCTTTTTAGGGCCACAAAATACTCCCGAAGTGCCTTTTCTCTAACAATTTGTCACTATTATGAACACATTTAACAGCCAGTTAAGTACAAATGTGGAAAATATCCATTTTTCGGCCAAAAAATGTCCTATTTTGGCCCTGCACACTTAATTTTAACTTAACAAAGGTTGGTATGTGCCGTTTTACAATTGTTGCCGTCCCGAAATTATAGACAGGGTGAATTTCGTCGCACGAATACAATTTGTGTGCGCATTCTGCACGATTTACTGCCTAAAAGCGTACTATTTTTACCCCAGAGACGTCAATGTAGGTCTAATCACGGCGTATACTGTCTCATTAGATGCGTCGCGGCGAGAGGAATCCAAAACACCCCCACATTGTATATGTCAGACGAAACGCGAAGGCGCCATCGGCCAAAAACACGATTTCGCAACTCGCCAATTTTCGAAGTACGCTAAGAACGGCTCGAATTTCAACAGCCAATCAGAATGCTGCATTTGTGCCCATTGTGCGTAAGTAGGTCAATCCGATTTTGAGCACCTAGCTCGGCATATATAAACGAAAATTTTGTTTTGGCCACCATTCATTCCTGAATAATCATGGTTGCCAAAGGTGTTGCTAGTAAAGGTTCCAAGAAGGCCGCCACCAAGGCAAAGGCCGCAAGGTCTACAGACAAGAAAAAAAGGAGGAGGAGGAGGGAATCTTACTCTATCTACATCTACAAAGTGTTGAGACAAGTTCACCCAGACACCGGCGTGTCTAGCAAGGCTATGTCCATCATGAACAGCTTTGTGAACGACATCTTCGAGAGAATCGCTGCCGAGGCATCCAGACTGGCTCACTACAACAAGCGATCCACCATCACCAGCAGAGAAATCCAGACAGCTGTCAGGCTCCTGTTGCCCGGTGAACTCGCCAAGCACGCCGTCAGCGAGGGTACCAAGGCTGTTACCAAGTACACAAGCAGCAAATAAGCGCTGTGGGACGAGAGAATAGAAAAACGGCCCTTTTTAGGGCCACTCAATCATTTTCGACTGCTATCTTCTACGAATTGTTACGGGTGAAATTTTAGAACGCACATAATTTCTACGTACGGCCACGTATCGAACTAAAACAAGTGTCCTCACACAAAAGATGGTCATATCTTTTGAAAAATGTCCACATTTGCACGATTCCAACGAGCCTTCACGGAGAAAACACGAAAAAACTGCAAAATCGCCCTGCCGAAAAGGCGTTTGCAAGCCGCTCGCTGATTGGCTGGATTGCCCTAGTCTCGCGCGTTGTGATTAGTCGACGGTCGGTGCACTAGGGGCATTGTAGCGCTTTTCCAAGTAGGTCAATCCGATTTCTCGGGGGTATATAAGGCAAGGTGAAAACCGACGTTCATTTTCACAGTATCCCGTGAACGATTAACTACAGTGCAGTCATGTCTGGTCGTGGTAAAGGTGGAAAGACAAAGGGCAAGGCTAAGAGCCGATCCAGCCGCGCTGGACTCCAGTTCCCAGTAGGCAGAATTCACCGTCTCTTACGTAAAGGAAACTACGCCGAGCGAGTCGGTGCCGGAGCTCCCGTGTACCTGGCCGCCGTATTGGAATACTTGGCCGCTGAGGTGCTCGAACTTGCAGGAAATGCTGCCAGAGACAACAAGAAGACTAGAATCATCCCACGTCACTTGCAGTTGGCCATCCGCAACGACGAGGAATTGAACAAACTTCTGTCCGGAGTTACCATCGCACAGGGTGGTGTTCTGCCAAACATCCAGGCAGTACTCCTGCCCAAGAAGACCAAGGCCGCCAAATAAGTGTCTCGTCTTCGACACTTAACATTAAACGGCCCTTTTTAGGGCCACTACGTACTTAAGAAAGTCATTGCTGTACATGCAAGTCTCTCTCTCCCCCCCCAACAAAAATACTAATTACACGCGCTAATAAATACATACATACATACATATAAGAGGCGTGAGTCCTTATGTGCACGTGTGTGTGTGTGTTAATTATCAATTATCATGAGATTATTATTAATTCCCCTATCCAATCGCTGGTACCGGTTGATTTCGGGTGTACTACTAAGTGTGATTTTGTTTAATAAGTGTCTTTCGTTGCCTGTATTTATTATTAATTACTATTGCAATTCAATGAGCGCTTGTACACAGTGCTAACAGCATTATAGTTATACTGTTTGGTTGTGGATATTATGTGACATTAGACAAAAACGGCGCGATTTGTGTGGCTTTTCATCGTGAGACAGACACTTGCAAAGCTGGACTTTTCACCGGCCCCTTTATCATGATGATGTATGTATTGGGCGAAGATTTAGCGGGGTTTCAGTGGTCCAGCCCGCCTACGAATAATAAGAACAATAAGACAATTTTGTCCGTCTCCTGTTCTCATTCCGTAATGTCGAGGTACGACATTCCGTAATGTCGAGGTACGATTTCGTAGTCAGTAACCGTCTTCTGGCCCACTGAAACATGCGTACACTTCGAAAAATGCACGTAGCTCGCTGACATTTAGGTTGTGTTTCTTTGCCGGCCGAAAAACACAGATAAATCTAGTTTCGGGACCAAAGTACTCGGTATTTTTGTCATTCGTGTCTATAACACGAGCCACTTTGTCGATTTTCAGGGTATTTCGGCGCGAGCGACCGGTTTTGCAGTAAATATTAGCGAAAATGCATAGCGCAGACCGTGCCAGCAGTGCGAGTCGCTCACTGCCGGGGTCATATTTATGCGCGTAACTTTTTCAAATGAAACGATTGAGAAAAAATACCACTACCAACGTGTAGCGGCATTCCTAAGCTTCAAAATGGTATATACTTTGTCTGATTTGAACCAGCATTAAGGTGACAATCTTCCGATAGGCATGCTAGAGAAAACACAAAACGCAGCACGCGTGTTGAGCACCTGCGGTATTTCTGTCAGGTCCGCGCGCACATTTTTCAGGGACGGACTGACCTACTTACCGATATATTGTTTCCTGTACAGTTCTAACGCACTCATTCTGTTCCCGTGAATACGAAAATGACTGACGCTGTCGCTGCTGCTCCTGCTAAGGCTAAGAAGGCTTCTAAGCCCAAAAAGCCAGCTGCTCATCCTAAATACAGTGAGATGATCAGCGCTGCTCTCGGTGCACTAAAGGAGAGAAGTGGATCATCAAGGCAGGCTATTCTCAAGTACATCCAGGCCAACTACAGCGTTGGGGCCAACGCCACCGCTGTGAACGGGCACTTGAAGGTCGCACTCAAGTCTGGCGTGAAGAGCGGTGCCATCAAGCAAGCCAAGGGTACCGGCGCATCGGGTTCTTTCAAACTGGGCGAGAAGAAGAAGGCACCCGCCAAGAAGGCCGCCAAGCCCAAAGCTGCCAAGCCCAAGAAGCCAAAGACACCCAAGAAGAAGGCTGCCGCAAAGAAGCCAGCTGCCAAGAAGGCCGCCAAGCCAAAGGCTGCCAAGAAGCCAGCCGCCAAGAAGGCGAAAACACCCAAGAAGGCTGCCGCCAAGCCAAAGAAGGCTGCCACCAAGTCTCCAAAGAAGGCTAAGGCAGCCAAGCCAAAGAAGGCCAAGACACCAAAGAAGGCTGCCGTCAAGAAATAAACAATTTCATGTTGTTTGTTGTCTACACAAAGGTCCTTTTCAGGACCATTCAATTACTTCATGTTAATTTTACATCTCTGGCTCAATTGTTCAATCCCAAAATTGCCCCCCCACCGGGTTTGCATCATGCATATACATGCATGTAGTAAATATTAGTGGAAATTGTAGCGTGTCTTTGTCTTGCCAGTGCAGTTCATTAATTTGCCTGGGATTATCAGCTTAAACGTTGCTCAGAGAGGGACAGAGTAATTTTTTGACCATATATTTCACTTGAGAAATTCCAATTTTCAAATTTCTTTGCCGGCACATGTAACATTATCGCGTGAACTAACACGTTTGTGAGCTTGACATGCAAACTGAAAAGCAGCACAGCATGCTGAATACTAATGGTATGCATGCATGTGTTTTAAATCTGCTAATGATTTATGTTCAGGGATATTGCATGTACACTACAACCGAAGGGTCCCTATGCAGGCCCTATTGTCTGCTGATGGCCATGGTTACTGGCATATCTGTGCCAGTATGCACTACAGGCAACATCTGCACAACAAACACAATCTATAAACAGATGTTCAGCATAAACTGAGAGAAGGTTCAGTGATTTAGCCCCGGAGACAGGTCTAGAGTGATTTTCAAAGGTCCACTATGGAGTGGTTAATACTATGATTTTCTGAATTTTACCACTTCCTGGGGTAAATGCACCTATTGTTTCATAAAAAACATGTATTTTGTCAATCTATCCACGGGAAAGTGATTCAATTTGCAAAAATGTGATTTTCGAGGACCGCCTAACTGGCCTTTAAGAGCCGCTCGCTGATTAGTTCAATGACCCTAGTCTCGCACGTTGTGATTGGTTGAACGCAAGCCGAACAGGCGTTTGAAAGCCTCAATCTGATTGGTTCATTTTCTATCCGTTTTTTGAAACGAAAAATGAACGTCCAATCAGCACGCAGCGGTTCGAAGCGCGCTTATTTTAATCTTCCTACTTGTACTAGGGTCATTATTCTACGTTACTAAACGAAGATGGCAAGAACGAAGCAGACTGCTAGAAAATCTACTGGAGGCAAGGCCCCAAGAAAGCAACTGGCTACCAAGGCCGCTCGTAAGAGTGCCCCAGCCACCGGTGGCGTTAAGAAGCCCCACAGGTACAGGCCAGGAACCGTCGCCCTCCGTGAAATCAGACGTTACCAGAAGAGCACCGAGCTTTTGATCCGAAAATTGCCATTCCAGCGTCTCGTCCGTGAAATCGCTCAGGACTTCAAGACTGATCTCCGATTCCAGAGCTCCGCCGTGTTGGCTCTCCAGGAGGCTAGCGAGGCTTACCTCGTCGGACTGTTCGAGGACACTAACCTGTGCGCTATCCACGCCAAACGTGTCACCATCATGCCAAAGGACATCCAGTTGGCCCGTCGTATCCGTGGCGAACGTGCTTAAGCAGTGCATTCACGCTGCACAACTGAGAAAACGGCCCTTTTTAGGGCCACAAATCTCTTAAGAGACTTTTACTTCTGCTGTCTGTCAGTCTCGTAAATCCCATCCCATATATATTATTTGTCCATATGTAGTTAATTCACGCAATTATATAAACTATTCAGACAATTCGTAATAACGGTGATGCCAAAAACACAATAAATCTACTCAGCATTCTGCCGTCTTGCGATTTTCTCGATTGCCGCATGCTTATTTTTGCCCCAGAGACGTCAGAATAGGTCAAATCATGGCGTATGATATCTCATTAGATGCGCCGCGGCGAGAGGAATCCAAAACACCCCCATATTGTGCATGTAAGACGAAACGCGAAAGCGCAATCGGCTAAAAACACGATTTCGCAACTCGCCAATTTTCTAAGTACGATAAGACGACAGAACGCCAAGCAGGTGCGCTGACCTACTTCCCCAGATGTACCCCTATATAAGGCGGAAATCGTTTAGGGCGTTCATTCTCGGCCAAAACACTGACGAAGCAACATGTCTGGACGTGGTAAAGGAGGCAAAGGTCTAGGAAAGGGGGGCGCTAAGCGTCACAGGAAAGTTCTGCGTGATAATATCCAGGGTATCACCAAGCCAGCTATCCGCCGTCTGGCTCGTAGAGGCGGTGTGAAACGTATCTCGGGTCTGATCTACGAAGAGACCCGTGGTGTTCTCAAGGTATTCTTGGAGAACGTCATCCGTGATGCCGTCACCTACACCGAGCACGCCAAGAGGAAGACCGTCACTGCCATGGATGTGGTCTATGCTCTGAAGAGACAAGGCAGAACCCTCTACGGATTCGGAGGTTAAGCACGAAATGGCTTAACTTCGCTAAAACGGCCCTTTTTAGGGCCACAAAATACTCCCGAAGTGCCTTTTCTCTAACAATTTGTCACTATTATGAACACATTTAACAAACCGAGCCAGCCAGTTAAGTACAAATGTGGAAAATATCCATTTTTCGGCCAAAAAATGTCCTATTTTGGCCCTGCACACTTAATTTTAACTTAACAAAGGTTGGTATGTGCCGTTTTACAATTGTTGCCGTCCCGAAATTATAGACAGGGTGAATTTCGTCGCACGAATACAATTTGTGTGCGCATTCTGCACGATTTACTGCCTAAAAGCGTACTATTTTTGCCCCAGAGACGTCAAATTGGGTCTAATCACGGCGTATACTGTCTCATTAGATGCGTCGCGGCGAGAGGAATCCAAAACACCCCCACATTGTATATGTCAGACGAAACGCGAAGGCGCCATCGGCCAAAAACACGATTTCGCAACTCGCCAATTTTCGAAGTACGCTAAGAACGGCTCGAATTTCAACAGCCAATCAGAATGCTGCATTTGTGCCCATTGCGCGTAAGTAGGTCAATCCGATTTTGAGCGCCTAGCTCGGCATATATAAAGGAAAATTTTGGTTTGGCCACCATTCATTCCCGAATAATCATGGTTGCTAAAGGTGTTGCCAGTAAAGGTTCCAAGAAGGCCGCCACCAAGGCAAAGGCCGCAAGGTCTACAGACAAGAAAAAAGGAGGAGGAGGAGGGAATCTTACTCTATCTACATCTACAAAGTGTTGAGACAAGTTCACCCAGACACCGGCGTGTCTAGCAAGGCTATGTCCATCATGAACAGCTTTGTGAACGACATCTTCGAGAGAATCGCTGCCGAGGCATCCAGACTGGCTCACTACAACAAGCGATCCACCATCACCAGCAGAGAAATCCAGACAGCTGTCAGGCTCCTGTTGCCCGGTGAACTCGCCAAGCACGCCGTCAGCGAGGGTACCAAGGCTGTTACCAAGTACACAAGCAGCAAATAAGCGCTGTGGGACGAGAGAATAGAAAAACGGCCCTTTTTAGGGCCACTCAATCATTTTCGACTGCTATCTTCTACGAATTGTTACGGGTGAAATTTTAGAACGCACATAATTTCTACGTACGGCCACGTATCGAACTAAAACAAGTGTCCTCACACAAAAGATGGTCATATCTTTTGAAAAATGTCCACATTTGCACGATTCCAACGAGCCTTCACGGAGAAAACACGAAAAAACTGCAAAATCGCCCTGCCGAAAAGGCGTTTGCAAGCCGCTCGCTGATTGGCTGGATTGCCCTAGTCTCGCGCGTTGTGATTAGTCGACGGTCGGTGCACTAGGGGCATTGTAGCGCTTTTCCAAGTAGGTCAATCCGATTTCTCGGGGGTATATAAGGCAAGGTGAAAACCGACGTTCATTTTCACAGTATCCCGTGAACGATTAACTACAGTGCAGTCATGTCTGGTCGTGGTAAAGGTGGAAAGACAAAGGGCAAGGCTAAGAGCCGATCCAGCCGCGCTGGACTCCAGTTCCCAGTAGGCAGAATTCACCGTCTCTTACGTAAAGGAAACTACGCCGAGCGAGTCGGTGCCGGAGCTCCCGTGTACCTGGCCGCCGTATTGGAATACTTGGCCGCTGAGGTGCTCGAACTTGCAGGAAATGCTGCCAGAGACAACAAGAAGACTAGAATCATCCCACGTCACTTGCAGTTGGCCATCCGCAACGACGAGGAATTGAACAAACTTCTGTCCGGAGTTACCATCGCACAGGGTGGTGTTCTGCCAAACATCCAGGCAGTACTCCTGCCCAAGAAGACCAAGGCCGCCAAATAAAAGTGTCTCGTCTTCGACACTTAACATTAAACGGCCCTTTTTAGGGCCACTACGTACTTAAGAAAGTCATTGCTGTACATGCAAGTCTCTCTCCCCCCCCCCCAACAAAAATACTAATTACACGCGCTAATAAATACATACATACATACATATAAGAGGCGTGAGTCCTTATGTGCACGTGTGTGTGTGTGTTAATTATCAATTATCATGAGATTATTATTAATTCCCCTATCCAATCGCTGGTACCGGTTGATTTCGGGTGTACTACTAAGTGTGATTTTGTTTAATAAGTGTCTTTCGTTGCCTGTATTTATTATTAATTACTATTGCAATTCAATGAGCGCTTGTACACAGTGCTAACAGCATTATAGTTATACTGTTTGGTTTAGGATATTATGTGACATTAGACAAAAACGGCGCGATTTGTGTGGCTTTTCATCGTGAGACAGACACTTGCAAAGCTGGACTTTTCACCGGCCCCTTTATCATGATGATGTATGTATTGGGCGAAGATTTAGCGGGGTTTCAGTGGTCCAGCCCGCCTACGAATAATAAGAACAATAAGACAATTTTGTCCGTCTCCTGTTCTCATTCCGTAATGTCGAGGTACGACATTCCGTAATGTCGAGGTACGATTTCGTAGTCAGTAACCGTCTTCTGGCCCACTGAAACATGCGTACACTTCGAAAAATGCACGTAGCTCGCTGACATTTAGGTTGTGTTTCTTTGCCGGCCGAAAAACACAGATAAATCTAGTTTCGGGACCAAAGTACTCGGTATTTTTGTCATTCGTGTCTATAACACGAGCCACTTTGTCGATTTTCAGGGTATTTCGGCGCGAGCGACCGGTTTTGCAGTAAATATTAGCGAAAATGCATAGCGCAGACCGTGCCAGCAGTGCGAGTCGCTCACTGCCGGGGTCATATTTATGCGCGTAACTTTTTCAAATGAAACGATTGAGAAAAAATACCACTACCAACGTGTAGCGGCATTCCTAAGCTTCAAAATGGTATATACTTTGTCTGATTTGAACCAGCATTAAGGTGACAATCTTCCGATAGGCATGCTAGAGAAAACACAAAACGCAGCACGCGTGTTGAGCACCTGCGGTATTTCTGTCAGGTCCGCGCGCACATTTTTTCAGGGACGGACTGACCTACTTACCGATATATTGTTTCCTGTACAGTTCTAACGCACTCATTCTGTTCCCGTGAATACGAAAATGACTGACGCTGTCGCTGCTGCTCCTGCTAAGGCTAAGAAGGCTTCTAAGCCCAAAAAGCCAGCTGCTCATCCTAAATACAGTGAGATGATCAGCGCTGCTCTCGGTGCACTAAAGGAGAGAAGTGGAT
The DNA here is from genome assembly GCA_008271625.1 of Lutraria rhynchaena. Taxonomy (NCBI): domain Eukaryota; kingdom Metazoa; phylum Mollusca; class Bivalvia; order Venerida; family Mactridae; genus Lutraria; species Lutraria rhynchaena. Next base: position 13,049 of record VIBL01000355.1, read on the forward strand.
CATCAAGGCAGGCTATTCTCAAGTACATCCAGGCCAACTACAGCGTTGGGGCCAACGCCACCGCTGTGAACGGGCACTTGAAGGTCGCACTCAAGTCTGGCGTGAAGAGCGGTGCCATCAAGCAAGCCAAGGGTACCGGCGCATCGGGTTCTTTCAAACTGGGCGAGAAGAAGAAGGCACCCGCCAAGAAGGCCGCCAAGCCCAAAGCTGCCAAGCCCAAGAAGCCAAAGACACCCAAGAAGAAGGCTGCCGCAAAGAAGCCAGCTGCCAAGAAGGCCGCCAAGCCAAAGGCTGCCAAGAAGCCAGCCGCCAAGAAGGCGAAAACACCCAAGAAGGCTGCCGCCAAGCCAAAGAAGGCTGCCACCAAGTCTCCAAAGAAGGCTAAGGCAGCCAAGCCAAAGAAGGCCAAGACACCAAAGAAGGCTGCCGTCAAGAAATAAACAATTTCATGTTGTTTGTTGTCTACACAAAGGTCCTTTTCAGGACCATTCAATTACTTCATGTTAATTTTACATCTCTGGCTCAATTGTTCAATCCCAAAATTGCCCCCCCACCGGGTTTGCATCATGCATATACATGCATGTAGTAAATATTAGTGGAAATTGTAGCGTGTCTTTGTCTTGCCAGTGCAGTTCATTAATTTGCCTGGGATTATCAGCTTAAACGTTGCTCAGAGAGGGACAGAGTAATTTTTTGACCATATATTTCACTTGAGAAATTCCAATTTTCAAATTTCTTTGCCGGCACATGTAACATTATCGCGTGAACTAACACGTTTGTGAGCTTGACATGCAAACTGAAAAGCAGCACAGCATGCTGAATACTAATGGTATGCATGCATGTGTTTTAAATCAGCTAATGATTTATGTTCAGGGATATTGCATGTACACTACAACCGAAGGGTCCCTATGCAGGCCCTATTGTCTGCTGATGGCCATGGTTACTGGCATATCTGTGCCAGTATGCACTACAGGCAACATCTGCACAACAAACACAATCTATAAACAGATGTTCAGCATAAACTGAGAGAAGGTTCAGTGATTTAGCCCCGGAGACAGGTCTAGAGTGATTTTCAAAGGTCCACTATGGAGTGGTTAATACTATGATTTTCTGAATTTTACCACTTCCTGGGGTAAATGCACCTATTGTTTCATAAAAAACATGTATTTTGTCAATCTATCCACGGGAAAGTGATTCAATTTGCAAAAATGTGATTTTCGAGGACCGCCTAACTGGCCTTTAAGAGCCGCTCGCTGATTAGTTCAATGACCCTAGTCTCGCACGTTGTGATTGGTTGAACGCAAGCCGAACAGGCGTTTGAAAGCCTCAATCTGATTGGTTCATTTTCTATCCGTTTTTTGAAACGAAAAATGAACGTCCAATCAGCGCGCAGCGGTTCGAAGCGCGCTTATTTTAATCTTCCTACTTGTACTAGGGTCATTATTCTACGTTACTAAACGAAGATGGCAAGAACGAAGCAGACTGCTAGAAAATCTACTGGAGGCAAGGCCCCAAGAAAGCAACTGGCTACCAAGGCCGCTCGTAAGAGTGCCCCAGCCACCGGTGGCGTTAAGAAGCCCCACAGGTACAGGCCAGGAACCGTCGCCCTCCGTGAAATCAGACGTTACCAGAAGAGCACCGAGCTTTTGATCCGAAAATTGCCATTCCAGCGTCTCGTCCGTGAAATCGCTCAGGACTTCAAGACTGATCTCCGATTCCAGAGCTCCGCCGTGTTGGCTCTCCAGGAGGCTAGCGAGGCTTACCTCGTCGGACTGTTCGAGGACACTAACCTGTGCGCTATCCACGCCAAACGTGTCACCATCATGCCAAAGGACATCCAGTTGGCCCGTCGTATCCGTGGCGAACGTGCTTAAGCAGTGCATTCACGCTGCACAACTGAGAAAACGGCCCTTTTTAGGGCCACAAATCTCTTAAGAGACTTTTACTTCTGCTGTCTGTCAGTCTCGTAAATCCCATCCCATATATATTATTTGTCCATATGTAGTTAATTCACGCAATTATATAAACTATTCAGACAATTCGTAATAACGGTGATGCCAAAAACACAATAAATCTACTCAGCATTCTGCCGTCTTGCGATTTTCTCGATTGCCGCATGCTTATTTTTGCCCCAGAGACGTCAGAATAGGTCAAATCATGGCGTATGATATCTCATTAGATGCGCCGCGGCGAGAGGAATCCAAAACACCCCCATATTGTGCATGTAAGACGAAACGCGAAAGCGCAATCGGCTAAAAACACGATTTCGCAACTCGCCAATTTTCTAAGTACGATAAGACGACAGAACGCCAAGCAGGTGCGCTGACCTACTTCCCCAGATGTACCCCTATATAAGGCGGAAATCGTTTAGGGCGTTCATTCTCGGCCAAAACACTGACGAAGCAACATGTCTGGACGTGGTAAAGGAGGCAAAGGTCTAGGAAAGGGGGGCGCTAAGCGTCACAGGAAAGTTCTGCGTGATAATATCCAGGGTATCACCAAGCCAGCTATCCGCCGTCTGGCTCGTAGAGGCGGTGTGAAACGTATCTCGGGTCTGATCTACGAAGAGACCCGTGGTGTTCTCAAGGTATTCTTGGAGAACGTCATCCGTGATGCCGTCACCTACACCGAGCACGCCAAGAGGAAGACCGTCACTGCCATGGATGTGGTCTATGCTCTGAAGAGACAAGGCAGAACCCTCTACGGATTCGGAGGTTAAGCACGAAATGGCTTAACTTCGCTAAAACGGCCCTTTTTAGGGCCACAAAATACTCCCGAAGTGCCTTTTCTCTAACAATTTGTCACTATTATGAACACATTTAACAAACCGAGCCAGCCAGTTAAGTACAAATGTGGAAAATATCCATTTTTCGGCCAAAAAATGTCCTATTTTGGCCCTGCACACTTAATTTTAACTTAACAAAGGTTGGTATGTGCCGTTTTACAATTGTTGCCGTCCCGAAATTATAGACAGGGTGAATTTCGTCGCACGAATACAATTTGTGTGCGCATTCTGCACGATTTACTGCCTAAAAGCGTACTATTTTTGCCCCAGAGACGTCAAATTGGGTCTAATCACGGCGTATACTGTCTCATTAGATGCGTCGCGGCGAGAGGAATCCAAAACACCCCCACATTGTATATGTCAGACGAAACGCGAAGGCGCCATCGGCCAAAAACACGATTTCGCAACTCGCCAATTTTCGAAGTACGCTAAGAACGGCTCGAATTTCAACAGCCAATCAGAATGCTGCATTTGTGCCCATTGCGCGTAAGTAGGTCAATCCGATTTTGAGCGCCTAGCTCGGCATATATAAAGGAAAATTTTGGTTTGGCCACCATTCATTCCCGAATAATCATGGTTGCTAAAGGTGTTGCCAGTAAAGGTTCCAAGAAGGCCGCCACCAAGGCAAAGGCCGCAAGGTCTACAGACAAGAAAAAAAGGAGGAGGAGGAGGGAATCTTACTCTATCTACATCTACAAAGTGTTGAGACAAGTTCACCCAGACACCGGCGTGTCTAGCAAGGCTATGTCCATCATGAACAGCTTTGTGAACGACATCTTCGAGAGAATCGCTGCCGAGGCATCCAGACTGGCTCACTACAACAAGCGATCCACCATCACCAGCAGAGAAATCCAGACAGCTGTCAGGCTCCTGTTGCCCGGTGAACTCGCCAAGCACGCCGTCAGCGAGGGTACCAAGGCTGTTACCAAGTACACAAGCAGCAAATAAGCGCTGTGGGACGAGAGAATAGAAAAACGGCCCTTTTTAGGGCCACTCAATCATTTTCGACTGCTATCTTCTACGAATTGTTACGGGTGAAATTTTAGAACGCACATAATTTCTACGTACGGCCACGTATCGAACTAAAACAAGTGTCCTCACACAAAAGATGGTCATATCTTTTGAAAAATGTCCACATTTGCACGATTCCAACGAGCCTTCACGGAGAAAACACGAAAAAACTGCAAAATCGCCCTGCCGAAAAGGCGTTTGCAAGCCGCTCGCTGATTGGCTGGATTGCCCTAGTCTCGCGCGTTGTGATTAGTCGACGGTCGGTGCACTAGGGGCATTGTAGCGCTTTTCCAAGTAGGTCAATCCGATTTCTCGGGGGTATATAAGGCAAGGTGAAAACCGACGTTCATTTTCACAGTATCCCGTGAACGATTAACTACAGTGCAGTCATGTCTGGTCGTGGTAAAGGTGGAAAGACAAAGGGCAAGGCTAAGAGCCGATCCAGCCGCGCTGGACTCCAGTTCCCAGTAGGCAGAATTCACCGTCTCTTACGTAAAGGAAACTACGCCGAGCGAGTCGGTGCCGGAGCTCCCGTGTACCTGGCCGCCGTATTGGAATACTTGGCCGCTGAGGTGCTCGAACTTGCAGGAAATGCTGCCAGAGACAACAAGAAGACTAGAATCATCCCACGTCACTTGCAGTTGGCCATCCGCAACGACGAGGAATTGAACAAACTTCTGTCCGGAGTTACCATCGCACAGGGTGGTGTTCTGCCAAACATCCAGGCAGTACTCCTGCCCAAGAAGACCAAGGCCGCCAAATAAAAGTGTCTCGTCTTCGACACTTAACATTAAACGGCCCTTTTTAGGGCCACTACGTACTTAAGAAAGTCATTGCTGTACATGCAAGTCTCTCTCCCCCCCCCAACAAAAATACTAATTACACGCGCTAATAAATACATACATACATACATATAAGAGGCGTGAGTCCTTATGTGCACGTGTGTGTGTGTGTGTTAATTATCAATTATCATGAGATTATTATTAATTCCCCCATCCAATCGCTGGTACCGGTTGATTTCGGGTGTACTACTAAGTGTGATTTTGTTTAATAAGTGTCTTTCGTTGCCTGTATTTATTATTAATTACTATTGCAATTCAATGAGCGCTTGTACACAGTGCTAACAGCATTATAGTTATACTGTTTGGTTTAGGATATTATGTGACATTAGACAAAAACGGCGCGATTTGTGTGGCTTTTCATCGTGAGACAGACACTTGCAAAGCTGGACTTTTCACCGGCCCCTTTATCATGATGATGTATGTATTGGGCGAAGATTTAGCGGGGTTTCAGTGGTCCAGCCCGCCTACGAATAATAAGAACAATAAGACAATTTTGTCCGTCTCCTGTTCTCATTCCGTAATGTCGAGGTACGACATTCCGTAATGTCGAGGTACGATTTCGTAGTCAGTAACCGTCTTCTGGCCCACTGAAACATGCGTACACTTCGAAAAATGCACGTAGCTCGCTGACATTTAGGTTGTGTTTCTTTGCCGGCCGAAAAACACAGATAAATCTAGTTTCGGGACCAAAGTACTCGGTATTTTTGTCATTCGTGTCTATAACACGAGCCACTTTGTCGATTTTCAGGGTATTTCGGCGCGAGCGACCGGTTTTGCAGTAAATATTAGCGAAAATGCATAGCGCAGACCGTGCCAGCAGTGCGAGTCGCTCACTGCCGGGGTCATATTTATGCGCGTAACTTTTTCAAATGAAACGATTGAGAAAAAATACCACTACCAACGTGTAGCGGCATTCCTAAGCTTCAAAATGGTATATACTTTGTCTGATTTGAACCAGCATTAAGGTGACAATCTTCCGATAGGCATGCTAGAGAAAACACAAAACGCAGCACGCGTGTTGAGCACCTGCGGTATTTCTGTCAGGTCCGCGCGCACATTTTTTCAGGGACGGACTGACCTACTTACCGATATATTGTTTCCTGTACAGTTCTAACGCACTCATTCTGTTCCCGTGAATACGAAAATGACTGACGCTGTCGCTGCTGCTCCTGCTAAGGCTAAGAAGGCTTCTAAGCCCAAAAAGCCAGCTGCTCATCCTAAATACAGTGAGATGATCAGCGCTGCTCTCGGTGCACTAAAGGAGAGAAGTGGATCATCAAGGCAGGCTATTCTCAAGTACATCCAGGCCAACTACAGCGTTGGGGCCAACGCCACCGCTGTGAACGGGCACTTGAAGGTCGCACTCAAGTCTGGCGTGAAGAGCGGTGCCATCAAGCAAGCCAAGGGTACCGGCGCATCGGGTTCTTTCAAACTGGGCGAGAAGAAGAAGGCACCCGCCAAGAAGGCCGCCAAGCCCAAAGCTGCCAAGCCCAAAGCTGCCAAGCCCAAGAAGCCAAAGACACCCAAGAAGAAGGCTGCCGCAAAGAAGCCAGCTGCCAAGAAGGCCGCCAAGCCAAAGGCTGCCAAGAAGCCAGCCGCCAAGAAGGCGAAAACACCCAAGAAGGCTGCCGCCAAGCCAAAGAAGGCTGCCACCAAGTCTCCAAAGAAGGCTAAGGCAGCCAAGCCAAAGAAGGCCAAGACACCAAAGAAGGCTGCCGTCAAGAAATAAACAATTTCATGTTGTTTGTTGTCTACACAAAGGTCCTTTTCAGGACCATTCAATTACTTCATGTTAATTTTACATCTCTGGCTCAATTGTTCAATCCCAAAATTGCCCCCCCACCGGGTTTGCATCATGCATATACATGCATGTAGTAAATATTAGTGGAAATTGTAGCGTGTCTTTGTCTTGCCAGTGCAGTTCATTAATTTGCCTGGGATTATCAGCTTAAACGTTGCTCAGAGAGGGACAGAGTAATTTTTTGACCATATATTTCACTTGAGAAATTCCAATTTTCAAATTTCTTTGCCGGCACATGTAACATTATCGCGTGAACTAACACGTTTGTGAGCTTGACATGCAAACTGAAAAGCAGCACAGCATGCTGAATACTAATGGTATGCATGCATGTGTTTTAAATCAGCTAATGATTTATGTTCAGGGATATTGCATGTACACTACAACCGAAGGGTCCCTATGCAGGCCCTATTGTCTGCTGATGGCCATGGTTACTGGCATATCTGTGCCAGTATGCACTACAGGCAACATCTGCACAACAAACACAATCTATAAACAGATGTTCAGCATAAACTGAGAGAAGGTTCAGTGATTTAGCCCCGGAGACAGGTCTAGAGTGATTTTCAAAGGTCCACTATGGAGTGGTTAATACTATGATTTTCTGAATTTTACCACTTCCTGGGGTAAATGCACCTATTGTTTCATAAAAAACATGTATTTTGTCAATCTATCCACGGGAAAGTGATTCAATTTGCAAAAATGTGATTTTCGAGGACCGCCTAACTGGCCTTTAAGAGCCGCTCGCTGATTAGTTCAATGACCCTAGTCTCGCACGTTGTGATTGGTTGAACGCAAGCCGAACAGGCGTTTGAAAGCCTCAATCTGATTGGTTCATTTTCTATCCGTTTTTTGAAACGAAAAATGAACGTCCAATCAGCGCGCAGCGGTTCGAAGCGCGCTTATTTTAATCTTCCTACTTGTGCTAGGGTCATTATTCTACGTTACTAAACGAAGATGGCAAGAACGAAGCAGACTGCTAGAAAATCTACTGGAGGCAAGGCCCCAAGAAAGCAACTGGCTACCAAGGCCGCTCGTAAGAGTGCCCCAGCCACCGGTGGCGTTAAGAAGCCCCACAGGTACAGGCCAGGAACCGTCGCCCTCCGTGAAATCAGACGTTACCAGAAGAGCACCGAGCTTTTGATCCGAAAATTGCCATTCCAGCGTCTCGTCCGTGAAATCGCTCAGGACTTCAAGACTGATCTCCGATTCCAGAGCTCCGCCGTGTTGGCTCTCCAGGAGGCTAGCGAGGCTTACCTCGTCGGACTGTTCGAGGACACTAACCTGTGCGCTATCCACGCCAAACGTGTCACCATCATGCCAAAGGACATCCAGTTGGCCCGTCGTATCCGTGGCGAACGTGCTTAAGCAGTGCATTCACGCTGCACAACTGAGAAAAACGGCCCTTTTTAGGGCCACAAATCTCTTAAGAGACTTTTACTTCTGCTGTCTGTCAGTCTCGTAAATCCCATCCCATATATATTATTTGTCCATATGTAGTTAATTCACGCAATTATATAAACTATTCAGACAATTCGTAATAACGGTGATGCCAAAAACACAATAAATCTACTCAGCATTCTGCCGTCTTGCGATTTTCTCGATTGCCGCATGCTTGTTTTTGCCCCAGAGACGTCAGAATAGGTCAAATCATGGCGTATGATATCTCATTAGATGCGCCGCGGTGAGAGGAATCCAAAACACCCCCATATTGTGCATGTAAGACGAAACGCGAAAGCGCAATCGGCTAAAAACACGATTTCGCAACTCGCCAATTTTCTAAGTACGATAAGACGACAGAACGCCAAGCAGGTGCGCTGACCTACTTCCCCAGATGTACCCCTATATAAGGCGGAAATCGTTTAGGGCGTTCATTCTCGGCCAAAACACTGACGAAGCAACATGTCTGGACGTGGTAAAGGAGGCAAAGGTCTAGGAAAGGGGGGCGCTAAGCGTCACAGGAAAGTTCTGCGTGATAATATCCAGGGTATCACCAAGCCAGCTATCCGCCGTCTGGCTCGTAGAGGCGGTGTGAAACGTATCTCGGGTCTGATCTACGAAGAGACCCGTGGTGTTCTCAAGGTATTCTTGGAGAACGTCATCCGTGATGCCGTCACCTACACCGAGCACGCCAAGAGGAAGACCGTCACTGCCATGGATGTGGTCTATGCTCTGAAGAGACAAGGCAGAACCCTCTACGGATTCGGAGGTTAAGCACGAAATGGCTTAACTTCGCTAAAACGGCCCTTTTTAGGGCCACAAAATACTCCCGAAGTGCCTTTTCTCTAACAATTTGTCACTATTATGAACACATTTAACAGCCAGTTAAGTACAAATGTGGAAAATATCCATTTTTCGGCCAAAAAATGTCCTATTTTGGCCCTGCACACTTAATTTTAACTTAACAAAGGTTGGTATGTGCCGTTTTACAATTGTTGCCGTCCCGAAATTATAGACAGGGTGAATTTCGTCGCACGAATACAATTTGTGTGCGCATTCTGCACGATTTACTGCCTAAAAGCGTACTATTTTTGCCCCAGAGACGTCAAATTGGGTCTAATCACGGCGTATACTGTCTCATTAGATGCGTCGCGGCGAGAGGAATCCAAAACACCCCCACATTGTATATGTCAGACGAAACGCGAAGGCGCCATCGGCCAAAAACACGATTTCGCAACTCGCCAATTTTCGAAGTACGCTAAGAACGGCTCGAATTTCAACAGCCAATCAGAATGCTGCATTTGTGCCCATTGCGCGTAAGTAGGTCAATCCGATTTTGAGCGCCTAGCTCGGCATATATAAAGGAAAATTTTGGTTTGGCCACCATACATAAAATCTTGTCAGATGACAAATAAAATCTAAGGCCCCAGGTCCAGACATGTGTGCACAAATAGCCCAACTGTTGTGATTCTTGCATTAAAAATAAAATATTTATTTTATTTTTTAAATTTCATGGGACTTTTATTGACACATGAATTATCCTAAACATAATCCCATTTATTTTATTATAAACATAAAATATTTTAAGGAATTTTTCTCTTTTAACTTCATGATACCTTCATTACAATACAGAGTGTCTATAAAACATGGTATCACTTGTAATAGTAAGAAAAAATACATTTATAATTAAATAAATAATCCTTTCTTAATATCATGATAACCTTATTGTTACATGAAATACATATCCTACTAATTAATCATATACTGCACAATCAGTTGGGCTGCAAAACAACTCTTAATAATAAATCTAAATTATTTTAAACATCACCTCAGTTGCTATAATAAATATAGATACAAATCTTTTACTATAAATACATATTATTTTTTAAAAAAGAATAAACATGTTTAATGCAGAGGCAAAATTATTCCTCTCAGTAGTTATTATCTATATTTAGTCTTATATTATTTAACATATATAAAGGTGTAGACCTTTAAGGAATAAAGAAAATGAATAATTTTTTTTTTTTTTTTTTTATCTTCCAACAATCTAGCACACTTATGTCTGGACTGGGAAAGGGAGTGAACTCTGGCCCACCCATTACAGGAGTACTGAAATGTAAAACAGATAGCCCCAGTAAAAACCCTACCAGTTAATAACAGTTGTTATTGGGGTCTGGGTGTGACCAGATAGCTCAATTAACAGTCATGGGACAATAAACATGACTGAGCCCAGATTGAGCTTCTAGGCCACACTCTGGATCCCAATATTCAATGACAGGCCCTTTTTATTAAAATCCCCAAAAACTGATCGGACTGATCAAAGTGCTAAGGTCACTATCAGACCATCAGTACATTTTAATAACCCTACAAAAACTTCAAACCCAGTAAACACCAATAATATATCATTATACAAATAGTGCATGCCACCAAAGTACTGTGTAGACTATAACGCTCACAGTCTTTGGAATCATGGCATGCACTATCAACACAGAATTTTCTCCTTGAATATGTATAAAAACTGGGGCGCATTTGTTTTAAGTTGCCTTTACCTGATCCACCAGCATCACTGAACAAAAAAGAAAGGTCTCAGTATACAAGTAAAAAAGGACTACCTTCATTTTTAATAGTGTTTCACCCCTCTGTGTAGAAAGTATTTTAGTTGTAAATATGTATATGCAATATAATTTTAACAGTTATCACTTTTTGTCCCCTTTTATTTAGTTATTTTTATGGCCCTAAGAAGCTAGCCGTTTTTTGTTTGCTCTCCCAGAAAACATTATTTTTTATCTCTTACTATTTTAATTATTGTTTTAATTACTACACAGAGGGTGAACAATTGTTTTTTAATGACTACCAGTCCTGAATTATTCACATTTTTTTTTTTTTAAAGATTAATTTAATTAAATAATTATAATTTAGGTCCTGGGGGTTATTTTTGAAACCATCATACTTTCCGGTATGTATCAAAGACTTCATCATACTTTTATAAATGCGGCTGGCCGCAAAAAACAAGTGATTCTGATCTTTAGATGAAGCACACGCTATATCAGAATCACTCAAGAGTTTGCATCCTCTTATATATGTTGTAAAAGAGAATGCAAACCACATATCGGAAAGTACTTACTTACTATGGTATCCAAGTGGGCAAAAACTTTTTATCTCTTTAATAATAATAAATCCAAGATATGTGAATATCAGGATGGTAGTCTATGTCCAACAGTAGCAATAAAAACAAGTTATCACTTAAGACAATCTTAGAAATAGCTAAGTTAGAAAGCTCAGAATTTAAATTAGAAAAGATTAAATAGAATAAAATAGTCCCCCTTTCCTTTTTCATCAATTAAGTGATAAAATAAAACAGTTCATCACTGATCATATTCATTAAAAAATGAAACAAAATAGTTTTACTAAAATAAGAATAATACAGCAAATAAATAAAATAACATAGCTATACTGCAACAATATAGATTCTTCCCACTTTTGTCCTTAAAAAATAGTAATATAATAAAATAGAATATTAAAATAGTTTTAACAACATAAGTCAATAAAATAGACACACATACAAACGTTCACTAAAATAGCCTACCCCTACTAGATTGTTTAAAGATTGTTCTTACAAAATATAGGCTATACATTATACTATAGTTCATTGTTAAAGATAGTGAATGCTCGCCCATATGGGAATAACCCGGAGGCGAGGGTAAACAAACTCAAAACTCTGGCCACCATTCATTCCCGAATAATCATGGTTGCTAAAGGTGTTGCCAGTAAAGGTTCCAAGAAGGCCGCCACCAAGGCAAAGGCCGCAAGGTCTACAGACAAGAAAAAAAGGAGGAGGAGGAGGGAATCTTACTCTATCTACATCTACAAAGTGTTGAGACAAGTTCACCCAGACACCGGCGTGTCTAGCAAGGCTATGTCCATCATGAACAGCTTTGTGAACGACATCTTCGAGAGAATCGCTGCCGAGGCATCCAGACTGGCTCACTACAACAAGCGATCCACCATCACCAGCAGAGAAATCCAGACAGCTGTCAGGCTCCTGTTGCCCGGTGAACTCGCCAAGCACGCCGTCAGCGAGGGTACCAAGGCTGTTACCAAGTACACAAGCAGCAAATAAGCGCTGTGGGACGAGAGAATAGAAAAACGGCCCTTTTTAGGGCCACTCAATCATTTTCGACTGCTATCTTCTACGAATTGTTACGGGTGAAATTTTAGAACGCACATAATTTCTACGTACGGCCACGTATCGAACTAAAACAAGTGTCCTCACACAAAAGATGGTCATATCTTTTGAAAAATGTCCACATTTGCACGATTCCAACGAGCCTTCACGGAGAAAACACGAAAAAACTGCACAATCGCCCTGCCGAAAAGGCGTTTGCAAGCCGCTCGCTGATTGGCTGGATTGCCCTAGTCTCGCGCGTTGTGATTGGTCAAAGCCTAATGCTCTTCGTTCTGTAGTAAACACCTATTTCGAGCCTGTGCAGCACGTTCGGCGACAAATCGGCCCGAAATCGATGTTTTTACACAATACGTAGACATAATTTGTCAAAACACAACATATTTTAACCGAAATGATTACCAAGATTGAAAAAAATGCCAAACACTTGGCAGAACAGCGTCCGTGAGGCTAATTTCAGTACATCGCGTATCTTTGAAAGCGTCGAGCTGCGCCTCTTGAATTTAGCACGGCCTGCTGAAATGGATAAAAACTAGCATAAATGAATGCATACCGAGTTAAAAAGTCCCTGCATTGATGTGTTGTAAAGAGTTGAAAGTTCGCCTTTTTCAGCGAGTTTGTCGACCCCTGACGCTACCATGTAGCATGTATCGAGATGAAATATGCGCCCTAACACAATAGAGGCCCGTATCTTTTCGAAAATGTCCACATTCGTGCCGTCTCATGAAGCCCTCATGGAAAAAACTCGAAAAAACTGCCAAATTGCCCTGCCGAACGGCCGTTTGTAAGCCGCTCGCTGATTGGCTCGATTGCCCTAGTCTCGCGCGTTGTGATTAGTCGACGGTCGGTGCACTAGGGTCATTGTAGCGCTTTTCCAAGTAGGTCAATCCGATTTCTCGGGGGTATATAAGGCAAGGTGAAAATCGACGTTCATTTTCACAGTATCCCGTGAACGATTAACTACAGTGCAGTCATGTCTGGTCGTGGTAAAGGTGGAAAGACAAAGGGCAAGGCTAAGAGCCGATCCAGCCGCGCTGGACTCCAGTTCCCAGTAGGCAGAATTCACCGTCTCTTACGTAAAGGAAACTACGCCGAGCGAGTCGGTGCCGGAGCTCCCGTGTACCTGGCCGCCGTATTGGAATACTTGGCCGCTGAGGTGCTCGAACTTGCAGGAAATGCTGCCAGACACAACAAGAAGACTAGAATCATCCCACGTCACTTGCAGTTGGCCATCCGCAACGACGAGGAATTGAACAAACTTCTGTCCGGAGTTACCATCGCACAGGGTGGTGTTCTGCCAAACATCCAGGCAGTACTCCTGCCCAAGAAGACCAAGGCCGCCAAATAAAAGTGTCTCGTCTTCGACACTTAACATTAAACGGCCCTTTTTAGGGCCACTACGTACTTAAGAAAGTCATTGCTGTACATGCAAGTCTCTCTCCCCCCCCCAAACAAAAATACTAATTACACGCGCTAATAAATACATACATACATACATATAAGAGGCGTGAGTCCTTATGTGCACGTGTGTGTGTGTGTTAATTATCAATTATCATGAGATTATTATTAATTCCCCTATCCAATCGCTGGTACCGGTTGATTTCGGGTGTACTACTAAGTGTGATTTTGTTTAATAAGTGTCTTTCGTTGCCTGTATTTATTATTAATTACTATTGCAATTCAATGAGCGCTTGTACACAGTGCTAACAGCATTATAGTTATACTGTTTGGTTGTGGATATTATGTGACATTAGACAAAAACGGCGCGATTTGTGTGGCCTTTCATCGTGAGACAGACACTTGCAAAGCTGGACTTTTCACCGGCCCCTTTATCATGATGATGTATGTATTGGGCGAAGATTTAGCGGGGTTTCAGTGGTCCAGCCCGCCTACGAATAATAAGAACAATAAGACAATTTTGTCCGTCTCCTGTTCTCATTCCGTAATGTCGAGGTACGACATTCCGTAATGTCGAGGTACGATTTCGTAGTCAGTAACCGTCTTCTGGCCCACTGAAACATGCGTACACTTCGAAAAATGCACGTAGCTCGCTGACATTTAGGTTGTGTTTCTTTGCCGGCCGAAAAACACAGATAAATCTAGTTTCGGGACCAAAGTACTCGGTATTTTTGTCATTCGTGTCTATAACACGAGCCACTTTGTCGATTTTCAGGGTATTTCGGCGCGAGCGACCGGTTTTGCAGTAAATATTAGCGAAAATGCATAGCGCAGACCGTGCCAGCAGTGCGAGTCGCTCACTGCCGGGGTCATATTTATGCGCGTAACTTTTTCAAATGAAACGATTGAGAAAAAATACCACTACCAACGTGTAGCGGCATTCCTAAGCTTCAAAATGGTATATACTTTGTCTGATTTGAACCAGCATTAAGGTGACAAACTTCCGATAGGCATGCTAGAGAAAACACAAAACGCAGCACGCGTGTTGAGCACCTGCGGTATTTCTGTCAGGTCCGCGCGCACATTTTTTCAGGGACGGACTGACCTACTTACCGATATATTGTTTCCTGTACAGTTCTAACGCACTCATTCTGTTCCCGTGAATACGAAAATGACTGACGCTGTCGCTGCTGCTCCTGCTAAGGCTAAGAAGGCTTCTAAGCCCAAAAAGCCAGCTGCTCATCCTAAATACAGTGAGATGATCAGCGCTGCTCTCGGTGCACTAAAGGAGAGAAGTGGATCATCAAGGCAGGCTATTCTCAAGTACATCCAGGCCAACTACAGCGTTGGGGCCAACGCCACCGCTGTGAACGGGCACTTGAAGGTCGCACTCAAGTCTGGCGTGAAGAGCGGTGCCATCAAGCAAGCCAAGGGTACCGGCGCATCGGGTTCTTTCAAACTGGGCGAGAAGAAGAAGGCACCCGCCAAGAAGGCCGCCAAGCCCAAAGCTGCCAAGCCCAAGAAGCCAAAGACACCCAAGAAGAAGGCTGCCGCAAAGAAGCCAGCTGCCAAGAAGGCCGCCAAGCCAAAGGCTGCCAAGAAGCCAGCCGCCAAGAAGGCGAAAACACCCAAGAAGGCTGCCGCCAAGCCAAAGAAGGCTGCCACCAAGTCTCCAAAGAAGGCTAAGGCAGCCAAGCCAAAGAAGGCCAAGACACCAAAGAAGGCTGCCGTCAAGAAATAAACAATTTCATGTTGTTTGTTGTCTACACAAAGGTCCTTTTCAGGACCATTCAATTACTTCATGTTAATTTTACATCTCTGGCTCAATTGTTCAATCCCAAAATTGCCCCCCCACCGGGTTTGCATCATGCATATACATGCATGTAGTAAATATTAGTGGAAATTGTAGCGTGTCTTTGTCTTGCCAGTGCAGTTCATTAATTTGCCTGGGATTATCAGCTTAAACGTTGCTCAGAGAGGGACAGAGTAATTTTTTGACCATATATTTCACTTGAGAAATTCCAATTTTCAAATTTCTTTGCCGGCACATGTAACATTATCGCGTGAACTAACACGTTTGTGAGCTTGACATGCAAACTGAAAAGCAGCACAGCATGCTGAATACTAATGGTATGCATGCATGTGTTTTAAATCTGCTAATGATTTATGTTCAGGGATATTGCATGTACACTACAACCGAAGGGTCCCTATGCAGGCCCTATTGTCTGCTGATGGCCATGGTTACTGGCATATCTGTGCCAGTATGCACTACAGGCAACATCTGCACAACAAACACAATCTATAAACAGATGTTCAGCATAAACTGAGAGAAGGTTCAGTGATTTAGCCCCGGAGACAGGTCTAGAGTGATTTTCAAAGGTCCACTATGGAGTGGTTAATACTATGATTTTCTGAATTTTACCACTTCCTGGGGTAAATGCACCTATTGTTTCATAAAAAACATGTATTTTGTCAATCTATCCACGGGAAAGTGATTCAATTTGCAAAAATGTGATTTTCGAGGACCGCCTAACTGGCCTTTAAGAGCCGCTCGCTGATTAGTTCAATGACCCTAGTCTCGCACGTTGTGATTGGTTGGACGCAAGCCGAACAGGCGTTTGAAAGCCTCAATCTGATTGGTTCATTTTCTATCCGTTTTTTGAAACGAAAAATGAACGTCCAATCAGCGCGCAGCGGTTCGAAGCGCGCTTATTTTAATCTTCCTACTTGTACTAGGGTCATTATTCTACGTTACTAAACGAAGATGGCAAGAACGAAGCAGACTGCTAGAAAATCTACTGGAGGCAAGGCCCCAAGAAAGCAACTGGCTACCAAGGCCGCTCGTAAGAGTGCCCCAGCCACCGGTGGCGTTAAGAAGCCCCACAGGTACAGGCCAGGAACCGTCGCCCTTCGTGAAATCAGACGTTACCAGAAGAGCACCGAGCTTTTGATCCGAAAATTGCCATTCCAGCGTCTCGTCCGTGAAATCGCTCAGGACTTCAAGACTGATCTCCGATTCCAGAGCTCCGCCGTGTTGGCTCTCCAGGAGGCTAGCGAGGCTTACCTCGTCGGACTGTTCGAGGACACTAACCTGTGCGCTATCCACGCCAAACGTGTCACCATCATGCCAAAGGACATCCAGTTGGCCCGTCGTATCCGTGGCGAACGTGCTTAAACAGTGCATTCACGCTGCACAACTGAGAAAACGGCCCTTTTTAGGGCCTCAAATCTCTTAAGAGACTTTTACTTCTGCTGTCTGTCAGTCTCGTAAATCCCATCCCATATATATTATTTGTCCATTTGTAGTTAATTCACGCAATTATATAAACTATTCAGACAATTCGTAATAACGGTGATGCCAAACACAATAAGTCTACTCAGCATTCTGCCGTATTTTTTGGCCGTAAAAAACCTCTGTTTATAGGTAGTGTTTAGTGTGTAGATGTTGCCTGTAGTGCGTACTGGCACCGAAATTCTACTGCGAAGTTTATACAAGAGAATATTAACGTATGCTTATCAGTCGTCTCCGGGTTACAAGACCAGCGCACTAACCACTGGACCACGATGGTTTTGTTACAGTTCATGTATTCGTATAATACCGCTCAATGTTATTGTGGTTATACAATAAGCTCTATTTGTTTATGACGACAGACCAGTTTTGAATATATTCGCATAGTCTGAGACAGCATGTCTTGGGTGTTGTCAAACAGAATTAATACACATGTACTTTTATAATTCGGTAATTGAATGTTCAACAACATTTCGATTTCTACATATATAACTGTTCAAACCTAACATTCTATAACATTCATTGTCGTGTTTTCGCCTAATTTGGACACCTGTAAAATTGTTGTCAGCCAACAATTAACATTCTCATGGGAAATGCAGCTCAGCGCCTATTTGAGTCATTAGTCTGTATTGTTGAGCATCATTTAGGTACCCAAGGAATCCAGTAGGTACATGTCTGATCAAGCCGGTATCATCAGTCACTATCTGATTACATGTATGAATGAAATGAAAATTTCTTTGTCTCGAGTAAAACAATTCTTGATTCTGGATAGGTTAATAGATCTCGTGACTAGTATACTACCGACAACCATTGGAATCCGCCTACATGTACAGTGTGAAGCAAGTCAAACCTGTAGAAAAAACATCATCTGGAATAACTAGACACAAAACATCAGAAAACAGACAATGTCGAATATCAGCTTAAGATCATGTTTTGGTATAGATGGACATCAAGTGTAGGCTAGGCAAGTACAAAAAAAAACACGTTCCAACATCATTCGTCTTCGTTTAGACTCCATACCGCAATTATTGGTGTTGAAATATCACATTTTACACCATGTGTATAAAGCATGAATCGGAATGAATTTTATAAATGTATTGTAGATGAACAATAAATTTAAAACAAACTTTCTCTTTTGCTTGGCCTTTTATAGTTACGCACGTGTTCATGTCACAAACATTTTCTGCACGTGAATCTTGAGTCATGGATTGTTATGGTTGCAACACATCTATAGAGATTATACACGTTCAGTGTTCGACACGGCACCCAGTATTTGATTATTGAGTTTATTTTATATCCTGGAATAAGTTGTGTTTTCGGGACCTTATCTAGCTGGCTAGTTGTATTATTATAACCTATAACTCCACAATCATTCAGGATTCGAGGATTTTTCATTAGATCAGAATATTGAAAAAGTGAACTTGTGAGTTATTTATTTATTGTTAGACTATTTATCCTAAAAAAACAACACATTATACATATGTTCATTCACTGTTGATGTTTATAGACGTGTATGGTTAGTTCGCTGGTTCAAATCCCGGTCGCGGCAGGTCATACTCTTCTATGGAAATTTGACAAAAATGTCGATTTTCCCCATATTAGAAGTTGTCGGTTTCTTGTTGAAGGGTAAGTTGGTACTGGTTAGTATACAGAAAACTGGTTAGGTGAACAGGCCGCCGTATATAACTGAACAATTGTTGAAAAACGGCTATTAACCCAGTGTAAAGAATCTATGTGTTGTGCATATACATGCATATGCATTGATTCTATTGCTATTGTAATAAAAACTAGGTTATTTTTTTCTGTGGTACGCCCCATGTTTAAACCCAGGGTTTTGAAGTTTAGAAGTAAAGTTTTATTTTCTTGTTCATACACGTCTATAACACGTTTCATCTCACACGTGCATTCATAAACTTTCTTCAGTCATCCCTGGGTAGAATAGTAGTACAGTGTAACCCCTCCAGAGCGGCCCTCTCTTGAGCAACGACTCCTTTCAACAACGGTATGATTTTCTCCACTTTACGATTAAACTATTAATTTAACCTTCTAGATCAACAACTTCTCAACAACAACATGATTTTGCTTCTCCCAAAGATTCTTGCTTTGGAGAAGTTGCACTGTATATCGTATTAGTAACAGTCGTGGTTGTACAGCTATTTAGTGAGCGTTTTAATTAATTTTATGATTTATAATTGTGTATGTAAGTGTTAGGAATTTTTACAAGGCCAGTCATAAAAACGATTGGTGGATTCTAGTTGCTGTTTTTTAGTTTTTTTTTGTGAATGATTGTTTATTTACTGAACTAATTTCATATATGTGAATGGACATGAAAAAAATATATCAGGTTGGTCTTATACACGTATTTAGACAGTGTATTACAAAGGTGCTACATTGAACGTCTAAATCACGTGACGCGTTGAATACGTTTAAGTAGTTCTTGTAAAAGTTTACCAGTGATAAAAAATTACAAAACTGTTGTGAAAAACTCATAAATTTGCGAATTATCGTTAAATATTTGATCGAAAAATAATTTTTATAGCGTAGCGGGTATCGGTATATTTTAGTTTAGTATTTATTGCTTGAAAACAATCTTGATATCAACCGGAAGTTGGTGTTGCGCAGTGTTAAAAAAGCGGAAGTTAATCTTTTTTGTCTTATTTACGGGTTGTTGGTTTCATTCTTGTAATTTTTAAATACACTAAACATTCGGGACCTGAAAATCTGCCTTACTAGTCAGGTGGTCTCTTTATCAAGTTGAATTATAGAGGAGTTATTGAGAGCCGGTCCATAAATAAGTGCTGTTTAAAATAAGGTGGTTGTGATGTTGAGGTGGTGTGAGGTTTTACTGTACTTTGATTTTTTAACGTTTTAAATCTACACATTTGATATTCTTAGAGATTTTACTTTTTGACCGGCCCCTCTTTTGATAAAAATCGCATAAATTAAATATTCCGTAATTATCATTGAATTATGACTATCAGTTTTTTCATGTCTTCAAAGCAATCATATCATTCTTATAGGATGAAGAGTTTTGTAATATTGCAAGCTTTACATGTTTCAATGTTGTTTTCACAATCTAATTGGCTAGTTTTTGTCACAGCTTTATATTTCTGTACATGATAAATTATCTAAACGGTAATATGAACATTTATTTTTTATGTATTTTTCAGTTGTTGGTATCAAACTACGGATTCGTCATTTCTTTCTGCGTGTACATATCGTTCCCATGGTAACATGTTATGGAATGGATTCGTTCATTGCTATGGCAACAGTACGGATATCTTGGAAAGCTATGGAACATTGAGCCTTGAATAGCAGACTTGTAAGTGACTAGCACTTGAAGAAATAATCTTTTGATCGAAAGTTAGGGAAAATTGATTTTATTCTTCAAGAACACAATTGTCTTTTTTTCGATTTTATAGAAATATAACGTTATTTTACTGATCCTGGCAATGAACATATATTTATCTGTTTTAGATGTTAGGTCTGATGGGGAGTTCTTTGACTCAGTAACATACAAATTGGAGAAAATGGATAAAAACAAATAGACCATTGAATAGAACTAGAACTTGTGGATATTTGTCATTAATAATGGACCCTATTCTGGACCTTTCATGAGTCCGGTCCAGGAGTCCGGTTTAGGAGTACGGTTCAGGAATTCAGTGTTTTTCTATTCGTTTGGAGTAAAAGTAGTGTTTTAGTGTTAAATGTATGTTAAATATATGCTTAAAGTGTTTTTGTATTCGTTATGCTTTGGAGTTAATTTGTGCGTTTCTACATAATTGTGCTGGAATAATGTGTTTTTATTCATAAAATTGGATTATTGTACAACATCAACATCTGAACTCAAGGTAGGCAAGGATAATATCGACCTTGCACCGTAACATTCACTGTTCTCGTTAATGTTAATTTATCACATTAAATTAACAACAGTAAAACCTCTCTTAGATCTATACTACTCCAACATTAAGACCACTCGGTGTCGTGTAATAGACAGTAAATGATCGTCATAATTTTTTTCCTGTGTACATGTATACATGTATTCAATACAAAGAGAAACGGTCATTATGTTGTAAAATTTCTATTTATTTAAATCAACTGTTTAATGTACCGACTTACGCACATACTTACATTCAAAACGTAATAACAACAAATGCGGCTTTATTTTTGTAATGATAATACAGTCGAACTTCTTGAATCCGAAACTTTTCAATCCGGAATCCTCTCAAAACCGAACACGTCAGCTGGTCCCGATTTGTTTTATGTATTAAGTGCTAAAAAAAACTTTCAGAATCTGGAACCTTTGCATTCCGGAAACCGAACATTTTGTTTGTCTGAGCATGTCCGGCAGTCTAACGTATCGATAACTCATGATGATGATGATAATTATGTTAATTCATGGATAATATTGACAAATGTAAAAGTGATGATATAAACAAGAATAGTTGTTACATTAACACTGGATATTTGTTATTCTTAAATACACACATGTACTGATAATTGTGTTGTTGATGTACTAGTATACGTCTGTTGTCGTCTTCATAGTTTTATTAATTGACATCCCTGTGTTTTTTCAAGAATTGATCTATGGATTGTTGTTGTGTTTTACACTCATTGAACTAAGGTGTGTTTCTGTGTTAGTATTTTGATTGGATGATTGCACACTGTCTGAAAGGTGGAAGTTGTTGAAAATGAGTTACTGTCTATCGTTCATTGTGTTTTATGGTACATTAGGAATTTCACAGATGTTAAAAATGATTGTAACACATACTGTTGTTTTTTCATGCACGTTTGCTGATATGTAGTACAGTTTTCAAAAAATGATAAATTTATATTCGGAGTTAAACTTTGTGTGGTGAATTCAGAATGTTCACATTCCATACACTCGTGGTTTAATTCTTTGATATTGATTGACAGACACATTAAAGCTACTGAGCCTATTTTTGTCCTTCCGCTGTTTTATTTCTAAAAAATTAGTGCTGTTAGGAACGTAGCATTTTTATCAGTAGTCATTGAATCGAAATCTTCCATGGAAGATCTATATTTCTTTAGAAATCTTCAATCATTGGAACTTTGCAAAATTAATTGTTTTATCAGTAAAAAGGACTTTTTTGAAGAAGTACGGAAAATAATATTGACATCTTAGAACGCAGCAAATGTGCAATGTTCACATTTGAAATAAGTCTTCGGACTTAATGGATAATCCTGACAATGCTCTAGTTTCATTGTCTTTGATAGTTATTGTTATGTTAAGTTACTATTTTTGTTGTAATCATGTTGAAAACATCGCAAATCTATCTAACCGAAAAAAGGTGCTGCACCTTTAAATGCTATAAATTATGTTACACAGGCAATATGGTATTGATGTCTAAATTTATCCTGTGTTCTGTCAGATTGTACTGTATTCAATTGGTTGATTTCAAGCGCTGAAATTGTAAAATATCAAACATCAAAGTAAATGGACGTATTTTCTGCCTTTTTGTTCCGTATCATGTAGAGTTGATATACCAGATTTTAAAATGTTGATGTTGTACCAGGATAGTAGTCTTTTACTGAAGTTTGTCTTTAGATGATTGAATAGTTCCTAGACGTTTATAGAAACGTGTACACGGGATGTCGACTTCGTTGTATTGTAGTTTTAGTTCGGGAATCGAGTAACAGTCAAAATTGTGTTTGCGGCCACCTCAGAATAAAGAACACCCTGTGAATAAAGGCCATTCTTTGAAAAAATTATTAAGAATTGACTTTCGAATAAAGGTCATCTGTCTATAAAGGTCACATTTTGTCTTGTGGGGTGGCCTTTGTTCACAGGTTTGACTGTACGAGGGTCAGTCAAAGATAACTGGTCAATGGCTTATAACTTTTTAACGGAAAAAGATATAGCTAATTAACTTGGTCATAGACTTCAAAGTAATCTCCAATTGAATCGACGATTCCCGTCAACTTGGTAATGCAGTATTACCCATTGCCAGGCGACCAGAGTTGATGCGTCTGACCTCCATGTTCACGGCCTCCACTAAATCAACTAAATCGTAATCCCATGCAACGGTTGGAACGTTGGGAATAAATCATAGTCAGGGGGGATAGATCTAGCGAATAGAGGGGGAGGGGTGTTCCAATACTTCCTATCCATATCTCTCAAATAGGTCCTTGACAACGCCGGCTTTATGGGGCAACGTATTATCGTGAAGAATGATTGGCGTAAAGTCAATGAGCTCTGGTCGCTTGCATCATATTGCTGAACGAACTATTTTACTAATGTACATTTTGTTATATTCCTTATTCATTGTTTCACCTGTTGGTCTCTATGCGCAGTCAATATTCCTCGGCTATCATATGCAAATATCATTAACATCTTAGGACAATTTTGACTTCGGCAGTATTTTACGGGCCTATGAGAACTTTTCGTATGCCATTCACAACTTCGCCGTTTAAGTGCAGGTTCAAACGACCTTATCCATGTTTCGTCAGTTAGTACGACTTGTTCCAACATATGATTTCCTTCCTCGCTATGTCTTTGTAGGTGTGAGCGAGCGATTTTAAGACGCAGTTGCTTTTCATCTTTTGAGAGCATATGGGGCACTATCACTGACTACTTAGAACATGCTGACCTCCGAATAAAGGTCATTCGTCAATTAAGGCCACATTTTATTTTTCCTAAGGGTGGCCTTTGCTCACAGGTTTGACTTTATTTGTCACGCAATGGGATTGTTAACCCACAAGCAATGACGCACATTTTGAGACGTTGTGTCTGTATCACCAGCGGGATGTATATTGTTTGCATTTATTCGACAGATTCCTGAGTCTGTACCTTGTAAGTGAAGGAAGGAAGGACTATGCACCAAATAACGATGTTTTGCCTAACAATAATTGTATTTATTGGTATTTTACGCCAATAGACCTATAACTATTTTCATCAAAATAAAACCGTCGTTCTGATGAAGATGATGTCAATATGTGCATTAATTTAATTCCGATACAAAAGTTAAACATTCACATCCACATTCTATGTTTAAATGCACAGGAATTATACCCGAAACGGTCATCAATGGATGAATAAAATTGCAAGTGGGTGTGTGCGTGCGTGCCTAAAATTCTACGCGTGGTTGAATCCTAAATAAATACTGATTTTCAATTACTAATAATTGGTTACAATCAGTCGCCACTATTTTGAGTGAGTGAGTGAGTGAGTGAGTTGGTGAGTGAGTGAGTGAGTGAGTGAGTGAGTGAGTGAGTGAGTGAGTGAGTGAGTGAGTGAGTGAGTGAGTGAGTGAGTGAGTGAGTGAGTGAGTGAGTGAGTGAGTGAGTGAGTGAGTGAGTGAGTGAAGTTTTCAGTCAGTCAGCCAGCCAGCCAGCCAGTCAGTCCGTCAGTCAGTCAGTCAGTAAGTTCGGTTTTACTGTATTGTAAACTATCTCGGTGGAGAGAATTTGAATTATCATTGAAAACACATGAAAAACGGGGGCACATGTTTGTATACGTATGGTTTGAATTTCATTGACGGGTAAGCGTATATTCAAGTTGTAAATTTTGTGACATAACATTTCTTAATACAGTCTAACAAAATGTACCGTCTATGACGTCAAAACCCGACCAAAGAAGGCAGACTAACTAGAAATAATGGGAATCAGACACTCTCGGATAATGTCATACAAATAGCTTTTATCTTCACTGCAATCCACACGATCCGTATATTTACCTGATGCAGTGACAAATGTGTTCGGAGAAACAACATGATATTCATTAAATGTGTAACACATTCCACGGTCATTCAGGGTGGTTGTAAAATTATCACAACCGTCACCAGCCCATGAACAACTGTAATATAAATATTAGGTAATAATAAATACATGAAGAAATCTTAAAGGGATGAGACTCCAGGTTTATGATTCATATTTCAGAATTTCAGGTCATACCGTTCTATGAAAATTTGACAAAAAAGTCGATTTTCCTCCATATGTGGAGAAGTATACAGTCCAGGAAAATATCTTTTATAACCCCCAATGAATATACACGCCTTTTTCATTACTTTTGTGTGTTCTACGTACATATTTGAGCAGCGCACGGACAGTATTAACAAAAAGATCTAAAATTCAAAACCTAACACTATGACTCAGGTATATTCACCTGTCTATGAACTTTTCACGTGTAGTGTGATTTTGTTATACATTTACCTGACCAGGATAGATATATTTAGTTATTTAAACAGGTACTCTTGCATTACATTGGTCCAATATTGTTACTACATTCGTACTAAAATAAATAAAAGTTCAAGAAGCGACCGTGCGCACAGATATCGTTTTAAGACGTACATTATGCTTATTTCAATCTGCGCATGTAGCGTTACAGTGGTCCCGAACTAACTTAAATAAATTTAAGTGTACACAGAGCTCTACTGTGTTAGATATGTTTTCAGACCGGAAGTAGCGATTATATATATATCAATATTAAGTAGAAAACCAGGAATTCTTAGAAGAATTGTTCAACTTAAGATCTGTATTTCTCTACAATACCGTATTATGTTAGTCAAATATCGCCAAATAAATTGTTTCAGTGTAAGAAATTCGGGTAAAGAATACACAGAGAAGTTCTGCGTCATTAAGATAAGATGAAAACGACCGTTTTTTCAGTTCAATTAAATAAGGAAACATCTAATAACATGCGCTGATGCTTTGTATGTTTTTAAAGTTGTCCAGGTTAGGATTGAAAAAAATAGATTTGTTTCCTGTAACATGCTGAAAAAAGATGGGTCGGTAGGTAAGGATTTTATTTATGTTTTTAGGTGTCGTGACATCTTAATAGTAAAAGTAACATCAGTTTAACTGATAACCGCAGTCAAACATGAAAACCAACACTATTTTTGAAAACTTCTTAGTACACTTTAAAAACACCACAAGTCGAATTTTCGCCACGATCGGATAATCACTAGTTACTTACTAAGCAACGAGATCAAACATCACTAAGTTAACATTGTCGTCCCCAGGTTAAACACAACTAAATATTTGGTCGAAAAAACAGGCAGTCGGCAGTAAAAAAAAGACGATCGGTCGGGTTACAGGAAACAAACCGTTTTTAGACATTATGCAGACAAATACATGTATGTAGAAACACGTTCTGCACCATTTTATTATTATGTTTCTTATCTTTGAAATAATACATGCGTGCACATAGTGGATATAATTGTTTTATGATGAACTCGGGGTAACGCTGTGGTCGATAACTTTGGATTACCTATATAATTATCGTAATGTCTTGAATTATGCACAGCCAAGTGATTTATGTGTTCAAACAAAACGTATGTCAAACATAACAACTTGGTGGTGGCGAAATGAACGCTTTGCTGACTATAGTGTTGTTGAATAAGATCGTTTGGGATGTGGGTTCTGCCATGGTCTAGGGTGCCATTTTTTGTGGTAATCGTTCGCCATTCGTTGTGATTGACGGCAATTAAAATGCCTAAGACACAGGAGAGGCCGCGGCTGTGGTCCAGTGGTTAGTGCACTAGGCTTGCAACCGAGCCATCCGGGTGCAAATCCCGGTCGCGCCAGGTCATACCCTTCTATGAAAATTTGACAAAAATGTCGATTTTCCTCCGTGTGTGGAGAAGTTGTGGAAGAGTAAATTAGTACTGATTAGTATACAGTCCAGGAAAACTGTTTAGGTGAACTGGCCGCAGTATATAACTGAACAATTGTCGGAAAATGGTGTAAAATCCAGTGACAATGTCACAGAAAACAAAAACAAGACACCAGACAGCTTCTCGGATCAAATAAAATAATATATTGTATCGATGACTGGCCCGCTAAAAGTTCAGATGAAATCAATCAAGCGCGTTTGGGATACTCTAGACAGACGTGCAAGGCGTCGTCCCAATCCACCCGTGAACCTCAATGAACTCTGTCATGCCCTGTCTCAGGAATATTCCACAAACAGAAATCGAGACTGTAATCAAGTCTATGCACCAGCGATACACTATAGTCACAAATTCAAGAGGTGGTCATACTCGTTATTTGGTGGTATTTATTATTTGGACCCACACCTCACTTGATTCTAAGTCCTGAAATACGTAGACCTATGACCTCATATTTTGTATCAAATGATGCATGATAGAACCATATTTTAATGCATGAACAACATTATTATGCTCTTGTTTGTCTACACCAATCAATTTGGAGACAAAATCGTGGTCTAGTGGTAGAGCGTCAGACCACTGATCAGAAGGTCCTGAGTTCGAATCCCAGCTTCGACAGGTTTTTTTCCATGAACTCCACAGTCCCATCTTTCGAACGCAATACTGGTGTAGTGACCAGGAAGCGGACTCGAATATGATTAATATAATCAAAATTGCTTGTCCCGCAATCGAGCTAAAATAAATGAGTATAAACTAAAAAATCTGCGTTCAATCACAGTTTTCTGAGGCTCCTATTTTTTGCTCAGTGTATATGTTTGTAAATCAGCTCGCTATTCTATTTACATTGTTAACCATAGTATTTGTAATACACATTTGTAGTTCTATGGATGACCAGGTCCGAACTTAATTGAAATTAAGCTCGTTTTCAAGAAATAAGTAATTATTTTTTGTTCTAAATTTGTTCAATCCTTTCAACACAAGTTATTGACTTTATTGTGCACGGGAGGCTTCGTGGTCACGTGGTTATGGTATTGTAATACCAAAAGGCCCCTCATCAATATGAGTTCGAATCTCACGTGGGAATAGATGAATTTCACATCTGATGAAGCTGTCCGGCTCACTTTCGGTGGATCTACCCAGGTGTACGCATGGGGTCTTCCTCCACCTGTAAAGCTGGAAAAGTCAACAAATGACCCTGACTGTTGGTGTGACATTAAACCCCAGTGTACAAAATGTGCATGTATACAGACCGAGCTTACACACCCTAGGAAAAAATGTTCACGTTACACTATACCGGGGCGGATAGGGTTTTTTGGTTAAGGGGAGACGTAAAATCCAGATGTTTATGTAGAATATGGACACAATCAGCACAAAACTGACATTTCTTTATTTATGCTTGCCAGATTTTAGAGAGGGCGCTCGTCGGCTCCACCCCACCCCCAACAAAAACCGCGCTTGCTTTATTCAGGGTATATGAGTCTGTAATGATTTTAATAGGAAATATGTCTTAGACTTGTGGCTAAATTCGAAGACAATAAAATGCCATCTTTGAACAATGGTCCTCTCTACAATATGTAAACTTTATACATGGACCACCCCCTCATGTAATATAAGTGTAGAACACTAAAATACAACTGACTCTGGGAAACTCCCCTTGACGATTACATCGACGTGTTTGATTTCAGAATCATGCGTGCTGTTAATGATGACATTAAGAAATGAATACAACGCACAGCATATTTACCATAATTACCATGAAATGATAAACACGCATTGATTTTAAAACGTGATGTAAGCGAAGCGAATGTATTTGAAAGTTTTGTGACCATGTGATCCTGTTTATATGAAGCGTTATACATGTATTTGCAAGGTTGTTATGTAATTACAGTCAAACCTGTCAACAAAGGCCACCCTTAAGAAAGACAAAATATGGCCTTTATTGACAGATGGCCTTTATTCGGTCAGTTTGTTTTAAATAATGATGATTTTTTCAAAGAATGGCCTTTACTCAAAGGATGGTGTTTATTTTGATGTGGCCGCGAACACAGTTTTGACGGTTTGTATGTAAACATCTTCGTTGATCCTTTTTGTGTAATTCATTGACTATCAAATATCTGAACGAAATACATATTTGTAATTGCTACGTACATTGTCGTTAAAATGTTTAGACACGGAAAAACAACGTACAATTAAAAATAAAATACATTTTTAATTGGTAGAATACTTATTTCAATTTACAGCATTATATAAATATCGAACAAAACAACATTTATCACTTTTAATATGTCTTTTGTTAAAATCAGACTTAATCATCGAACTCGCGTTTTTTCTCATAACATTATTCACGAATCTACAAACGATTTATTTGCGAACTTTGTCCGTGCAAGAGTTAATTTTAGCAACAATTAATTTTCAATACAATGGCAGCCAACTTTTAAGGAAACACCTATTATTTCCCTTTAATCCATCTATTGTCAGAATAACCAAACTCACATTTTGCTCGTTTTTCAGGGAATTCAATAATTTCGTGACGCACTTTGGTATGTATGAGGTCAATGAATTAATTTGAGTGACAACAATTTTAATACTGAACCATACATCCATTATGCCCTTTAATCCATCCTTTGTAAAAATACAATATGTAAAAATCGAGATCACTTTCTTCCTCCTGTTACACGAATTTCCACGATTGTGTTACGCACATGATGTTAATGGTGGTAATTGGAGTAACGAGTAATATTAACTATACAAATATAGCTTTGTAGCATTGTTTGAAAAACTTATTATATAAATAAATCATTTGTTTATGGATTAATGCCTCTAGCGATCTCTTCATGCTTCATCAATCTTTATACATATTCAATGAGACTGCAAAATATTTCACAAAATTAAGATAAACGAATTATGATTGTTTAATTAATGACAGTGAAAACAAATCAAACAGCACAACATATCATAATTCAGTACAATTTATATATGGTAATGTTCCGTACTTTAATATTACGGTATTATGTCTATAATATTGTACAATTTTGACGTACAATTCTACTCAAAAATAATAACATCCAATCATCTACAAGCAAACTTCCGTTCAACATTTTAGACCAATTAAAACAAGCAATCATCTACAGGCAAACTTCCGTTCAACATTTTAGACCAATTAAGACAAGCAATCAGAAGAACATTATTCTCGATCTCAAGTCGTCAATCAGCAACCGGTGATATCAACCCATGCACGCTGGTTAAGCTGTATATCACATGTGTACTCCAAAGAACTCTTTCTTCGAACGATCTACGGAATAACATCTCAATCACAGACATGAAGAAACTCGAAACAACCCACCATTTCTGCCTGAAATTCATCCAGGGCCTTCCTTCTCGAACTCGCTCTGATATTGTCACCAGCCTCGTAGGTATAACCTTACTGGAGGCATACATAGATCTGCAGAAATTGACCTTTCTTGGTGCACTATGCAGATGTCGTCCTGGCGAACTGTAAGCAGTCTATTTTCACTACTTTCAGACTATTCTAGCACGTTACAATATCGCTTCCTCCGAGACCTAATCAGAATACTAGAGAAATACAGGAATAGAAGTTTTCCGGATTTTCCGGAATCTCCGTTTTTCCCAAGTTCGGACCTTACTGGTTTTTAATGTTTCCTCGGAACCGAGGTTAAGATTTACGTTTTTCAACTTTTACCTATGAAAATACAATCTCGGACAAACCCTAGCTACATTCTCTCATGACGGCTGCTTCCCTTCAAAGTCTCAATGGAAAACTACACACCAACTGGAAATATTTAAGCGTGAATCGTTTGACAGAAATGATAGACAACTTCAAGACACCTACTAAAACCAATTCATGCTGATCAATGTTTTACTCAGGCCTAAAGAAATTAGCTTGTTTCCACTACCGGCTCTGAAAAAATAGGTCGGTTGGTTGGGATTTTTTCATTTTTATTTTTTTTTTGTTATTTCAGATTATGACTGACATTATATTTATTTTGCAAAACTTTAATTTGACTTAAAAGGCATAGGGTCGGCGGCAAAAAATAGGGTCGACCGTGGTAGCGGAAACAAGCTATTGATTTAGCCCTCAGCCTTGGTAACGCTCAGAAAGTTAGCAAAATCCGACCGGATAGTCTCCCCTTGATGAAAAACATGATCAGATATCGAGTCGATATCTGCACATGGTAACAAGAGACAAATTCTGTGCTTACTTACTTTATCGCTACGACAACGAATTTTTGGCACTGCTATCAAATGACACACCGACTTCTTGATGTAATACAGCAAATTCCTAAGATTGTTGTAAATATAGCATAATTATTTGATGTGTTTCTCTGTGACTTTCAACAATAAAACTCAAGATCCCAGATCAAAGGCTTTAAACGCGCAAAATATACATGCATTTCTGTACATATACGATCTGTTTTGCAACATTTTTTGCATTTAGTTTTTTTTTACCTTGTCACGTATATAAAATGTAATCCTAGTTGTCTATTATGTTTCACAACCATGTTATATATCTTCAGAAAACGGAGACAATATAGTTATATATCGCTCGATGACCGATATTTTTCTTCGTTAATTTCGAGTGATACTGCGTTATAGCATCTTTCTACGATGAGAATCATTGAAATGTATTTTATGTTTCTTTGATATTTTGACAATTGACTACTCCCATTGACTTCAATGCTAATTTAAAGGGACAATCTCAAAGGGTGGTCATTTTAGGGTAAATATCACGGTAAATAATTTTCTACAAAAAAACCCTGAAAATTTTAAATTTTCCTCAAATCTGTCCGCTCCTTTTTGAGCTAATAGGTTTGGAGATTCAGGGGCGGATACAGGATTTTTTGTTGGGTAGGGGGACGTAAAGTGTCCGATTGAAATTAAGCTCGTTTTCAAGAAATAAGTAAGTATTTTTTGTTCTAAACTTGTTCAATCCTTTCAACACAAGTTATTGACTTTATTGTGCACGGGAAGCTTCGTGGTCAAGGGGTTATGGTATAGTAATATTTTTCTATAAAAAAGCTGTAAATTGTAAATTTTCCCAAAATTTTGTCCGCTCCATTTTAAGTTAATAATTTAGGACATTATAGATAAAAATCCTTCAGGGGTGGACGCAGGATTTTTTGTTGGGGAAGGGGACGTAACGTCTAGATGTTTATGTAGAATATGGACACAATCAGCACATAACTGACGTTTTCTTACTTATGCTTGTCATAGGGGCACACGCCGGCACCGACCACCCCGTCGCCAAATTCGCGCTTGAAACTAAATGGTTCAGTAGATAGATTTAAGTACAGTATTTATACATATTGATACATAGAAGCTACCGAGTCTGTGAATTCACGTTTTAATAAACTCTATACAAGACTTTTACGAACGTAAAAATACTTCTATAAAACATTAATTATGATCTGTTCCTTAAATAGTCAAATAATATTACTCTGTTACAGTGCTCCCTCCGAAGAGTGTCGGAGTCGAATAAAAGTGTTGTTCTTTGGAGGTAGTTGTTCAGGGGGAATTGTTACATTCGCGACAGGTGTTTTATTATGTGTATGTGTGCCTTTTACTGTCGTTTCTTGGAGGGAATCGGTCTTTAGAGGTATATGTTATCATCATCATCAACAACAGAAACAACAACAACAAAAACAACAACAACATCATCATCAACGACAACAGAAACAACAACAACAAAAACAATAACATCATCATCATCAACAACAACAGCAACAATCACACGACAGCAGCTGCAGCTGTAACCGGAAACAAACATTTATAAGACTTAATCAGTTTGAACATTTAAATTCCTTAAAAACGTTCTAAATTTGCAAGATTTATATTTCGTGATTTTTTGTTATGGTTACTACGAGTTATGTTTGAGGTAATCATTATAAACTAACCAATGTACCTCAAAGTTAATGATGCTGCTTTGAATAGAAGGCAAACTCAAGAATTGAATCGCATTTTTTTCACATTTTTCACATTTTCACGTATAATTACCGTAAGATTTCAACGTCCAGTTTGTAGAATTGTTCAATAACCAGTGCTGGATTTATTTTTGAAATTCGTATATTATACATTTATAGACGAAATCTGCATATACATAAAGTCATGATAATGAATAGATATACCGTCAAACCTGTGAACAAAGGACACCCTTGGGAAAGACAATAAGCAGCCTTTATTGACAGATGGCTTTTCTTCGGAGATCAGTTTGTTCTAAATGATCAGTGACATTGTTTCAAAGAATGACCTTTATTCACAGGGTGGTCTATATTCGGGGGTGGTCGCAAAAACATGTTTGATTGACTGTATTATGAAATAGCGATTCCTGAAATTTGAATTGTAATACATCTATCTCACATTCAGTGTGAACTGACGATATGTATTTAATATAAAATACCATCCGATGATGGCCCGTACCTTTTATCTTTTATTAGGGATTTAGTGTTAGCCGGATATTGTAGCATTCCATCTCCACCAGTTTCCCGACGTAGAATTATTAAAACAATACAACAAATGTTGACCATCTAAACAAGGGATACACCTGTTTCAGGTTATTATCACACACGGTCATGTCCATCAACTTGTCCAGGGAACGAACTACTGAAATAAGTAATTGTAATAGGAGGCAGAAAATAAAGTTCCCGATGCGGGGCTCGAACCCGCGACCTTCTGCTTGCAAGTCAGCTGCTCTACCAACTGAGCTAATCGGGCAGACAGGCATACAAACTACTATAAACACATATATTATATATACAACACTGTTACATAATGTTGGATCTGATCGCTACCCTAACAGAAACTAATTATATTTTCTGAACAGACAAATAATACCTAATAAATGCCACAGGCGAAACATTCCACATTATCACGTGTACACAGAGACTTTATAGCCATAAACAAGTCATCATGACTCAAATGAACGTCGCAAATCGCTAAAGTACAAACCTATCACGCTTAAAATCATGATTTGAAAAATGTCCACTCGCATTCTACATGATTAGCCTGGTGAACAACTATTGTGATCCACATAAAGATAATATCGTTATTTAAATATAAACGTTAATATGTCCGCTTTGTTGCCAATGAATTTAAATAATAAGTCTCAGATATGTTTAAGACTGCACGGTGTAATATCATTTTAAAAGTTCTGACAAGATACTAACAGTCAGAATACCGGTCAACAAGGGAGACAATCGATAATTTTAGTCATACGTAATTGGTCTCCCTTCAACCGAACGGATATCAACAACGTGGATGTATAAGAAAGAATTCCTATCGACCTAAGATTCAATGGTAAAATCACCACGAATTTTTTGTTGTAATGTAACTAAGATGTCTATTGAACAAGAACATGATTCAAGGTTACCAGAAAAAATCAATTTCTCTCAAAAATCATTTCAAATTTGATTCATACAATTCGGTCACAGGGTTATGTTCTCAGCCATGTGTACGTTGGCATTCAATGGTTTCCTGCGAATCGGGGAGTTTTGTGTGAAAAATTCACAATCAGTGGACACAGTAATACAATAAAGCGACGTGCACTATGTTACTCATTTAGGTGCTGTGATTGGTCTAGAATTGCGATTAAAAGGATTTAAACACAGCAAACATGTCGTCCTATTTATGCCGGTAAATAAAACGGACACACGCTTGTCCGGTTGAAAATATGAAGATTTCTTTTCACTCAATACTTTGAAACAAGACTCTGTGTTTGAATGTTTGCATGACACCTCTGTCTCTTACAGTTTTTTTTTAAAAAAAAAACAATTTGATGATGTAATTTCATTCTTGGGGTTACAATGATAAAACAAGGTACAAATCACATTCATTTCAGATAGGTGCTGCCACCCATGCTGTTAGTTTAGGTTTTTCTGAGGATGCAATAAAAATGGGGAGATGGAAGTCTAATGCCATTCAGAATTATGTCAGACTGCCAATTTTGCCTCTTGAAAAATAATAACCAGGTGTATTCTATATCATTGTTTCGACTAAAACTTAACTAGAGTTCAGCATAAGCATAAGGCTGCTCTTACTATCGTAAATATGAGTTCTACAATGTCTTTAAAATTTTGTTAAGCTATAGCTGGTCAGATATATAGGTTATAGACTCATCAATGTCCGTTATATGTTCATTTGTGTGTACATGAGGCTCATTATCATGACTCATTATCACGACACATTATCATGACACATTATCATGACACATTATCATGACACATTATCACGGCTCATTATCATGACTCATTATCATGACACACAGTGATGATGGCGATTTGTAAGTCTTGAAATAATTGAAGTATTCTTATAATGTTAATTGTTTTTGCCTTCTTAAAGTTTTAATTTGTTTTTTTGGACATTTTATAATTTCCATAATGTGTCTTCACCTATGTAACGTAATTTTGATTTCATACGTTGGTACGCCAGTTTCGTTTATCTTATATTGCATGCAGTCAATATTTGATGCAATTCAGTGTATTCATTTGTTATTATTAGCTAATGTAATACATTACTTGTGTTATTAAAATTATGTAGGAACGATTGTATATTGAGATTAGTAATTGTTCGGCTTGCGCTGGGGGGGGGGCAATCCTTTGGAAAGCTTGCTGTAGGATATTTGACTGTATTTTCCCCATCTATTTGTGGATTGATATAGTAATTAATGTTTTTTACATATTTACATCGTCATTTAAAATAAATGACATATGAACATAATCAGTGTCTAAGTGTTATTTACTTCACACATATGAACCAGCACAAACCTACATCCTATCAGTGGTTGTGACTAGGAGGATTCAAATCATGAATATTACTACTGCAAAGTGTATGTATTATGATAAATATTCTTTACCGCATTTCACTTCTGTTGTCATAATTTTTAAAGAATAATATCGTACACCCCGCTCAGAAATTGAGATAAGATAGAATAAGAAAACATGAGCATTATTAGTCGTGTTCGCAATCTAACATAAATCAGCAGTTCAAACAATGGAAGAATCAACTTATGTAGCGATAATGAATTCAAACATCTGGTGTTTTTTTTTCTGATACAACCCAGTCAAACTAACATATTTTACACAATCCTGTTTTCGTTACAAATGTATTCATGTAACATCTGTGTATTCATTGCATGATCAGCTTCATGTGTATGATTGCCAAACATGAAACAAGCAAGTTTGCGAATTAACATCACTATAAGGAGTCAATGTACATTACAACCCCAGAAAACCGGACTCCGTGTAAATCGGACTCCATGAAAACCGGACTCCGTGGAAACTGAAATTTTCTGAAAATCAGACGATTTTCAAATCCGCTGTTTTACTCATCTATAATCAATGGTTCTCGACAAAACGGAATTCTCAGAAAACCGGACTTATGTGTCAGTCCGGAAGGGGTCCGGTTTTCAGGGGTTATACTGTACATATATATAGCAACTGTTAAATTCAGTTCTGAGTAGACAAAGAAGACATACATGTGAAAGAAATATACATGTACACATTATTTGCGTTTGCATGCATAGAAGTTGAAAATTTAAAAAAAAACAGAAATCATAACCTCGGTGCCATGGAAACAATAAATCCCGTAGAGTCCGGACCTAAGAAAAACAGGAGGTTCCGGACCTAAGAAAAACAGGAGGTTCCGGGCCTAAAAAACAGGAGGTTCCGGAAAATTACAAAATACGATCGAAATTTTGAATCAGCCAACCTTTTAATTTGTATGAGGTTTTCGTGTACGTGGACAAAGAAATCTAAAGTATAATTATACAATATACATATAGTGTGTGTATTTGAACTTTGCATGTATACAAATCTTGAACATTTTTGCAAAAGACACGGACAGTCGTGTTTGATCAATAAATTATTTAAACTATATTATTAAACTATATTATTAAACTATATCATTAAACTATATCATGATCATTAAACTATATCATTAAACTATATCATTAAACTATATCATTAAACTATATCATTAAACTATATTATTGAACTATATTATTAAACTATATCATGATCATTAAACTATATTATTAAACTATATCATGATCTTTAAGCTATATTATTAAACTATATTATTAAACTATATTATCAAACTATATTATTAAACTATATTATTAAACCATATCATTAAACTATGTTATTAAACTATATCATTAAACTATATTATTGAACTATATTATTAAACTA
This sequence comes from Lutraria rhynchaena, assembly GCA_008271625.1. Classification (NCBI taxonomy): domain Eukaryota; kingdom Metazoa; phylum Mollusca; class Bivalvia; order Venerida; family Mactridae; genus Lutraria; species Lutraria rhynchaena. The sequence goes on from VIBL01000355.1 coordinate 49,623, forward strand.
TATTATTAATTCATATTATTAAACTATATTATTAAACTATATCATTAAACTATATTATTAATTTATAATATTAAACTATACTAATTAACTATATTATTGAACTATATTATTGAACTATATTATTAAACTATACCATTAAGCTATATCATTAAACTATATTATTAAACCATATCATTAAACTATATCATTAAACTATATTATTGAACTATATTATTAAACTCTATTATTGAACTATATTATTAAACTATATTATTAATTTATATTATTAAACTATATTAATTAACTTTATCATTAAACTATATCATTAAACTATATCATTACACTATATTATTAAACATATTATTAAACTATATTATTATACTATATCATTAAACTATATCATTAAACTATATCATTAAACTATATTATTAAACTATATCATTAAACTATATCATTCAACTATATCATTGAACTATATTATTAAACTATATTATTAAGCTATACATACATAATATTCCTAGTAGTGGTATATTGGTGAATCATGGTGCGTGGACGACAATAGTTCGTCATGTGAAAACCAACGTATTTACACATCTACTATGAATCTCAAAGTAAAGAAAACCAGTGAAGGTCACACATACCGGATAGGTTTACATCTAGGAATGATGATCACCGTAGTTATCTTTTGTATACTAGGATTAAATAATATTGTAAGCTCTGATATTCTTTCATTATAAGTAGAATAAGTAGTATCTCAGTAGATTGTCACAAACATGCCTGTTTCCCACCTAGAAGTAATCCACATAAGGTTGTGACGAGATTCAACGTATAGCAGACCTAGAAAGCAGAACGATTATGACAATCTGTCATTTCTGGTCGGAATATGCCTCATGTTGAACATGGTGATTAAATATCATCTAGGATTCGAGATACACCACCTAGAAAACAGCCTGTGAATGAATGCAGACGTAGTGATAGAAATACTGGAACAGTAGTTGATTCTTACATGAATGACAACCAGTATGAGATGTTATGTTTGTGTAGATTAACTGTTACATTGTATGCATACATAATTTTTATATACAGTAGACGTCCTCTACAAGACCACCCTCGGACCGCCATGAAGTGGTTTTAATTTGAAGTCGGTCTTCATATTGGAAAATAGATGTTAATGATGATGATAATAACTATAGTAATACGTGGTATAATTATACCAGCCACTTAGTGGGTTTATTTCTACAACCTTGTAACTCAATTTTTGGCAATATTGAAATTTTGGTATCATTTTTTTTTCGTTTTGATGAGCTCTTTACAATGATCATACTTATCTGCTTGTAGATCTATCCTAAATAGGATAAATCCCAATTCCACAAACCGGTAACTCGCTTATTGCAGTTCAAAACTTCAAATACGATTTTCTCAAAAAGGGAAAAAATGACATACAGGTTTGTAGAAATAACCTGACGACGTCACTTGTATTATGTTCCTTGTGTTTATTTGTTTTTTTGCATGATTTCTTCATATTGGTTTTGTAAAAATGTGTTACAACAAGTTCATCGTTTCAAGTCATTTGTTTTTCGCATGTTAATCTTCGGGTGTGTTAACACATATGCGATTCGGGTTAGGTACAAAGTTTAATAATATAGTACGTACATACATACACACATACATACATAATCATCTTACATAATAACATCTGATCTGTCTTTGTATATCATGTAAAGGAATGATTCTGGTACCACTTTACCGATTAAATATCACTATCAGCCGGAAGAAAACTATTTCAAGCTTCTTCGATTAAACTAGTCGCTACTGTTTATATAATCTTTGTGTTTTAAACAGTAGTGACTAGTTTATCGAAGAAGCTTGAAAGCAATGTGAAATAGTTAACCAAAATATATGAACATTATAAGAATGTTTCCCCAAAAACAGGAATTTATATGGTGCTTATGAACACTTTATAAACGACAAGGTGCGAGACAAGGAGGGAAAAGTTCACCTCCAAGGGCGGGTTTGGGCGTGTCCCCCCTAAACTCTGGCAAGCATAGGTAAAAAAGTCAGTTATTTGCTGATTGTGTCCATATTATACATACATACCTAGACTAACCAAATATACTGTATCCGCCTCTAACCTCTACTGTATCTGTTTTATAAATGGACTTATAAGATAATTAGAAGAGAGTGAATTTGGAATGTCTTTATAAATTAAGATGTGTTCACCAACAGCTGCTGACGATATGGTTCTATATACGTGATCTTGATAATTTTGATTTATGTCGTAATATCTGAACGTGTACTGCATGCATGCGACATTGTCTTGTGGTTATAATACAGTTATGGAATCGTATGAAGTTTTCAGGTTACTGACCCTGACTTTTATTACATTACGCAATTTACAGTCTATACAAAATAACATTCAACGAGTGATCAATCAATATTAATATACTCAGCATTATGTATTTAATGATAGGCTTTTACTTCCTCAAACATTTCATAATAAGGCTAACATCTATATACATGTGTATGACTTTATGATGTGACGAACGTATTTCGATGGTCAACTACTAAGGGATCAAATTCAAACGAGAGATGCTAACGAACAACAAACTGCTCCGGGTGAACTAAGATGAAGGAACGGACAATGGTTCTGGTTTGTTGTATAGAGTGACTTGTTGTTTGTTTGTTTCTTTAATGGTGTTTTATGGCGCATCGACAACTAACGGTCATGTAGCGTGCATCAAAAATGTAAAGGATAACAATGATTAACAGTCATTTAAAAAGATGATGTAAACACAAGACAAGACAAAAATGAGAATGAAAGATATGAATTAATTAAAATTGGACTGTTACAAAAGAAATGTGTATAATAGTTTGCAATGTTAAAATGAGAATATAAAAAGTTATTACAGTTTATTGTAAAGCCCGATTTCCTTTAAGTATGCAATAATTGTTTCAGGTGAAACTGTATTAAAAAGGGTGTTTAAGTTGTCAACATTAAAATGTTTGGAACGGATAGGATGAAGATCAATGCAATCAATAAGAATATGTTTGATGGAATACGATACATTACATGGAATACATTCTGGCATATTATCTCTGGTGAGAAGCCAAGAATATGTTAAATGAGAATGACCAATTCTGCATCGTGATAATATTACTTCTTCTCGACGAATGGATCTGTAAGAGGGGTGCCATTCGCCTAGGTTTGACTTGTAACACTCAGACTCTGATATTAATGTCAATCTTAAGCCGACAAAACTAAATTAACGTATGTAAAGTGAACATACTACCTGAGAGAGAGAGAGAGAGAGAGAGAGAGAGAGAGAGAGAGACTACATACTACCTGAGAGAGAGAGAGAGAGAGAGAGACTACATACTACCTGAGAGAGAGAGACTACATACTACCTGAGAGAGAGAGACTACATACTACCTGAGAGAGTGACTACATACTACCTGAGAGAGAGAGACTACATACTACCTGAGAGAGTGACTACATACTACCTGAGAGAGAGAGACTACATACTACCTGAGAGAAAGACTACATACTACCTGAGAGAGAGAGACTACATACTACCTGAGAGAGTGACTACATACTACCTGAGAGAGTGACTACATACTACCTGAGAGAGAGAGACTACATACTACCTGAGAGAGTGACTACATACTACCTGAGAGAGTGACTACATACTACCTGAGAGAGAGAGACTACATACTACCTGAGAGAGAGACTACATACTACCTGAGAGAGAGAGACTACATACTACCTGAGAGAGTGACTACATACTACCTGAGAGAGTGAGACTACATACTACCTGAGAGAGAGAGAGACTACATACTACCTGAGAGAGAGACTACATACTACCTGAGAGAGTGAGACTACATACTACCTGAGAGAGTGAGACTACATACTACCTGAGAGAGTGACTACATACTACCTGAGAGAGAGACTACTTACTACCTGAGAGAGTGACTACATACCACCTGCTGATGAACCATGTGATTTTTTTGAAACATGAAATAACATCACCTGGCTTACGCTTCCTGTGTCACGTTACGGTTTCACTGTCTAAACAGTTTTACAGAGGTTCCAGGAAGCTGTCCAAGTTACAAACATATATCTGAAAATACAGTTGATCTTTTATTATCGTTTGTGCATGAAACATAAAAAAGGAAACAGTGTTTTATACTGAGGACGTTCCATTATATTACTTCCTTAAACAACATAACATTCTTCTTCCAGATTGAGATTTTACCCACAAAAACATCAATTATAACTAATATTTTACTTATATATTGGTACATTATTTTCTGAAAACTCGTCGGAACAGTTTGAAATCTGAGAAGACAATTCATTATTTGTTAAATGGGACTAAAATAGTGCAAAATGTAATTTTATTTTGCCCTTATAACTAATGTTGACAAAATATGAGTAAAATACTTGGTCACGTGGACTGCGTCATAATGATAATGGGAATTGCTACGATTTCTTAATTCACAATAAATAGAGAATATTTGTTTGTTTCGGTGTGTGACGGTGGTTTATTTCACCGAGTGACCATTTGATCCAATATTTTCACGGCAACTTGGTTTCGGGGACGTTGTATAACTAGATTCGAATCGAGTATTTATTGATTTTCCCAAAAGGAGCCTCAAATTCAATGACCGATTTACTCATGTCTGGTCATGAATTTAGCGCAAAATAGTTTCAATGCTTTTTCACTTATAATGTTAAAACAAGCAATAAAATGAGCTTAGTTCCTACTTGGATAACGAAATGAGTGGTTAAAATCTACAATACAACAATTTTTGTTTATGTAAACGAAAAAAGCGCGCTCGTGCATTGGCGGATTAATATCAATATCAGCTGTTCAACACTTACACCGCGGCGAATGTTTGAAGAAGAAAAGAATTCGAGACCCAGAAAGTTAAAATTCAAGCCTTTATTCGATAAATAAAGAAGGTAAGAGGTACGTGAAAAACGGGAACTCGCAAGAATTGTTCATTTTGCGTATTTATGAGTTTATTAATCGCTGTCTGAATCCAGGATTCTGATCCTTTTTTATCTCCTTTCAGTTTCAGCGCCACCGTTCTGATCGTGAGATTTTCCTACATCAGCACCAAAAACCTGAGATAGTTGCTGTGTTTCCGTCCTCGTTTGGTGGAAATTGAAAGTGACATTTCCATAGAAATGGCTGTTGGCGAACAAACCACTTGGCGTGATCGAGCTTATGTCATGAGAAAAGGCAGTTGTGGGTGGGGTAATATTACCTTGATGGATGGCCATTGCTGTAATAAAAGCTCCGGGTTGTCGGTGTGATAGGATGTCAGAGATGTTTCTACTCTGGACATTGTTCATAGAGCTGTAATTATTGAGGCTGTTCACATTCTTGTGTCCGGACACCTGAATGATCTGGTTGGGAGGAACACCATCATCAGACAGCTTCTGGATCAAACGTTTCCTGGCACTGAAATAGGAAAAAGTAAGTGATTTAATAATTTTTGGGTATTCTTGTTTCTTATAATTTCTCCACTTTAGATCACATGTCCATTATCATAATAAATGTGAAATAAATGATGACTTGATCTGTGTTAGGTTTCAATATTTTTACCCCTTATAGAACTCACAGAATGGTAATAATCTCTAAGTATATTCATTGATGGAGATAAAATTTAATGTCGTTTCATTTGGCATGCATTTCAGGAGGTTTAAAGCCAGTTGAATAAATAGCAGTTTACTGATAAACTTTCAAGTGAAAGGCAACAGAAGAAATCATTTTAAAAAAGGATATATTAGGTAACCAGACTTTTATTTAATTCATGCTTTTGTCTGATGAAGCAATAAATCACTTATGTTGTGAAAATTGCTTAAGGTGTGTCTGTTTATATATCCATTAATAGTTTAATGCAGAAATTTAATAATAATGATACATTTTTGCATCAAAAACTTTTATGAGCAACCCTTTTTTACAGTGAAATGTTTACTACAGTGTGGGACTGAATTTTGCTAGTTTTTGTATTATTGAAAGTAACATGGTCTGATGATCAATTAGTGAAATGAGAATCTAATAACCATCTTTACTAGTAAACCTAGTATTATTGTAATGTTTATAGTAAATTACCTGTATGGTGTTATTCTGGGTGCTTCTATGCCAGCATCTTCTTTCATATCCTTCATGATGGAATAGATCTTGTTTATTCCCATAGGTGTTTTCCTGAACCAACTCTTGTGTGTCGAGTTACCAGGCACTAAGAAGAATGGACTGTCATCGCTATGAAATCCCTCAGGCCTTTTGTCACTGTACAGCTTATACAGGTACACTGGATCCTTCTCTGGGTCATCGGGGTTACAGTATGCCCTTGGTTTGATGAGCCTTTAAATGGAAAATAAAAACTGAACTGTCTTTAATGTTGACTATTAAATAATATCAAATTTGTCAATTATTTTGTGTAAAATGTGAATGTTTTTAATACATCTAATTAGAAGAAATGTCTTTTATTTATGCTTTCATGTGACATAGTAAATAAACCATTCTATCTATATTATTTGCATTCATTGATTGCTACCACCACATATTTATAGGTGATTAAAATTGATGAGAATATGTTCAGTCTCATTGACTAACCTTGTGTCTTTTGGGTTAACTCCAGTTCTTGTTTTTATTTGTCTTTCAGTATTGTAGATGATATATTCAAAACCAGATTCTTCATCAAACTGGAGGTTGACATCTCCCCAACAAAGACTATGGACTTCTTGGCCTGTTCTCATGCCAAAGTGTGTTGTACATATCAACCACAGGGAATGGATAAGTGCCCTGGGGCTTTTGCTACCAAGTGTTCCTGAAGTGTACATTTTTTCAAGATGGATGTCTTGCAGAGCCTCCGCAGTTTTAGGCTTGTTCCCTAAACCTTTGGACTTGAGGTCATTTTGCTTGCTTCTTAGAACCATGCGAGCCTTATTGAACTCGACATCATTGATAATAGACATTTTAGAGTTGTTCTGTTTAAGATATCTGTCTATAGAACTTACGAAACTTCTCAGTGTTCTAGGCTCATACTCACAGCCGTCAGCTTTAGAAGCACTGATTAGAAACTGGCAAATTAAATCATTTAAAACGTCAGGTGGAATAATTTCTGGCATTCTGAGTTCATTCTTGTGTTTTTGAAAAGAAATGAAATACTTCATATCAGCATCAGTTTTTTTCTTTGTGTTTTTGTTGACAGTCTTCTCCAAGAATGAATCTACATCAGAGTTGTTAACTTCTTTAAATAACTTTGTACTTGAAGATGATGGTTCAGGTTGAACTTCACTCATTACATCAGCATTTTCAATCTCATTTGTCTGAGAATTGAACAAATGACCAAAAAAAGTCTCAAAATCAAATTGTGGCAACTCTGAGTCTTCCATATTGTTCAGTTTGCAGACAATTTATAGCAATGCAAGGGAGGTAATAAAACATTCCAAAAAAGTAGTTCCGTCGGGGACCGGATGGAGTGGAATTTAGGCAATGTTGTTATTTTCATTGTTTCAAACAGTGAAATATAGGATTTTATTTCACCGATATAATTCTATATTTCGCTGGTAAGCATAAAATAAAAAAACTTGAGGGTGAATTAGATAATTCATTACTAACAGTATCTGTAGTCAAAGTTTCAATGTTAACATTACATACAACTGTTTTGAAAACAATTATTTATTGAGTTGTTGTGTTTCAACGGTGATCACGGGAATATTACAACATTACAGAATAGAACAGAAAAGAATTTCATTTGCAATCATAGGTCTCATTTTGATCCCTAGTTATTTTAATCCCTAATTATTTTGATCCTTAATTATTTTAATCCCTAGTTATTTTAATCCCTAATTATTTTGATCCTTAGTTATTCTGATCCCTAGTTATTTTGATCTTTAGTTATTTTAATCCCTAGTTATTTTGATCCCTAGTTATTTTAATCCCTAGTTATTTTGATCTTTAGTTATTATAATCCCTAGTTATTTTGATCCTTAGTTATTTTGATCCCTAGTTATTCTGATCCCTAGTTATTTTAATCCCTAGTTATTTTGATCTTTAGTTATTTTAATCCCTAGTTATTTTGATCCCTAGTTATTTTAATCCCTAGTTATTTTGATCTTTAGTTATTTTAATCCCTAGTTATTTTGATCCCTAGTTATTTTAATCCCTAGTTATTTTGATCTTTAGTTATTATAATCCCTAGTTATTTTGATCCTTAGTTATTTTGATCCCTAGTTATTCTGATCCCTAGTTATTTTAATCCCTAGTTATTTTGATCTTTAGTTATTATAATCCCTAGTTATTTTGATCCCTAGTTATTTTAATCCCTAGTTATTTTGATCTTTAGTTATTTTAATCCCTAGTTATTTTGATCCTTAGTTATTTTGATCTCTAGTTATTTTGATCCTTAGTTATTTTGATCCTTAGTTATTTTGATCCCTAGTTATTTTAATCCCTAGTTATTTTGATCCCTAGTTATTTTAATCCTTACTTATTTTAATCCCTAGTTATTTTGAGGTTATTTCGCTGAAAGTTGTTCTGTTCCTTTCTATTCAATAGTTGTAATTTTTGATGTAGTGATTGTTCAAAAGGAAAAAATAATTCAGCATTGTAATGTTTATCTATTCAAAATAAACTATGCGAAATAAGCGATTATATGAGGGTATAGTTACATACCGACTTAACTTGGAAAGAGCCCATCAATTCTCTATTGATGTATTTTTTTTAAAAAATCACATTATAACATTAAGAACAAGCTCAATTTTAGCTCTCATAGAAATTTGGATTTAACATTTGTTAATGAGTGTATTTTTTAAGATTTTTGGATTGACGGTTCGGGAATTTGATTGCCTATGTGATGGTACATTTATTATTTTATTCTGTTTTTTTTTTCTTTTTGATTTGATAAAATATTTACAGAATAAACTTTCGCATTGCTCTCATTGATTATAATACAAACGCATTGTATGAACATACCTACATGGTCACACCTGGTAAGTGATATTTAGTTGTCTCTATTGTTACTATGATTTTTCATGACTGTGTCTACATTATGTACATTACTATGTGATAATAGCATCTGTTTAATCATTGAAGACCCTATTTGTATAACCTAGAAATCTGAAGGTGGCCTGTCATCAGAAAGTAAATTAACCAATCTTGTACCTTTTAATTTCTTCACATATTTGATTCATTTTTGTAAAACCTAGACCCTGAATGTAGACTGACTCATAATAAATATTCATTCTAGTATGTTTGAATGTGTTCACATGTTTGATTGTTCATGATATATTTATAGCGGGATTTTAGGGGATACTGGAACCACCCTGGTTGTTGGATGGTAGTCGTCGCGCGGTCTGTCCCCATTTTTAGGGAGTATTTAATCATAAGTCGATGATAGGTCTAGTTCGTTATGATTTCATAATACTAATTTGTCGTAATACTTGCCGTTCTATCCATTCTATTTTAAAGTAACTGCACTTGATTAATCTTCATTGAGTTCTGAGGAGATTATTTGTTAGTACTAGTTGTGTGTTGTACAACATGTAGTGTAAAATACGAGTACTATACACGTGCATCATTACTGTAAAAGTACGGCATTAAGACTACCCTTCGAACAAAAATAAATAAGGATTTATAATTAAGGAGTTTCAAAAAAGAGGTGAAATGAGGAACTATTAAAAACCAGCCGTAAAATAAATGACCATTATATTTGTTTGTTTTTATGTGACTTATTGTCAACGGGGTTTATCGCCGTTTTTCAACAATTTTTGTTATATACGGTGACCGGCTCACCTAACCAGTTTTCCTGAACTGTATACTAACCAGTACTAACTTACCCTTCAACAAAGAGCCGGCAACTTCACCACATTTGGAGGAAAATCGACATTTTTGTTGAATTTTCATAGAATGGTATGACCTGCCGTGACCGGAATTCGATCCCGGATCTCAGGGTGACAAGTCCAGTGCATGAACCACGGCCGCCGCCCAATGTCCATTATAGTGAGGTGGTCAATTATTGAAGTAATCGTTACTTTACTGTATTTTAATATGAGGGTTAACGTTTGCCGAATATATGTTTAAGTTGTCCCTGAGTCCTGATCAGATAGCTTTGTCGGTAGAGCGCACAGCTTTGATGAATTGTTCAAGTCCTAGACTTGACAGCTAATTATCAGTGACATATGACAGAAGAAATTTCCACTGTAATCCCCCCGTCATATGATACACTCAACTTGTGGGATAGTATATGTTTGAAATGGAATGAGGACTTGTACTCAGTAACATTTTTTGTACAAAGGGCTCAAATTATTTGGTGTGAATCTTCATTTTGTTTTGTGAATCAACAAAATATTGATGATTAGAAACCTCGACTTTTTGTCCGGCTACTGGTGCACACCCGGTGAGCAGGAATGAAATGTTTATACGCACATTATCCTGATCTAGAGAAAACTCATCATACGATATTTTTGTTATACAACTTGGGTCGCGGAATTATTCTGAGGTGACTGCAGGTTAGACTGTATTTACAAAAGCGTTCCAACAAATATGTATTTGGGTTTGTCTGTCCGTCCGCACAGACTTAAAAATATGCAGAATTTGCTACAAACGCGATTTTAACACATTTCTTCACTACATCTGTCCTGGTGTTATATCGCATGTAGTGTATAATATATGATTTTGTACGTATTGTGAATATCTGTCTATTGAAGCTTGTTATGTTACCAGGGTCCTTAGAATCTGTTGGAATCAGTCAGACATGGTACTTTATACAATCCCAGCCTTTTGAAGACATTTAGATTCTCCGAGTCATTTGTATACATGCAATACATATGTACTTAAAAATGTATAATTTGGTAAAAGACATATACACTAGCCGTGAAGTGAAACATAGAGGAACTATAAAAAATTAATTTACGGCCACATGAACAGTTAAGACTTATTTTAGACAAGTTTCTGCCTTGATTTCTGATGTCAATAATATGGTTCCTGAATGTGAAAAAATGTGTGTGAAATTTACGTGCAATAGCCTTGGAGCCAGTCTGGAGTTCAGACACGTGGTCAAAATTGCAAATTCTTTAACAATTTCTTTATTCTGTACAGGATCACTCAATTCATATGAAAGACCCTGTTTTGTATCATAGCCTAAGATAATATATAGAAGCATCGTGCATGGTAATAACTGAATAGTTATTCATAGAAAAGTCGACATAATATGATTTTTTTTTTTGTAAAAATGACTTTTGTCCCCGTCCCATTGTAGCCCGGGAATCGATGTTTTATCAACACGCATATCTGTGTAGAGTATGGTGCCTGTTACCTAATAAAGGAAGTGTGAATTCCCTGCATATTAGTGGCTCCATTAATACTTGAAATTTGCAAAAATTGAGTTACAAAACTGATGATTCATTTAACTGTATTAACAGTGCATCGAAATATAAAAATGGGGAGTTTTATGATGCATTATAATTTATTAAGTTGTATTCGAAGAAATGTCGGGGAGATTTTGAAAAAAGGGTTAATTTTGTGGTCACCTCCAGGCAACCTGTAGATGGTTGCAACTATTAGTATACATATCAGTGCAGTGCACGAGACAAACTTTATCATAAAAGACAACGTTAATTTTTATCTTAGATACAGGCGGCTCTAATAGCGAATAAGCGAATTTGCGAAAAGTTGATGAAAAATGCGAAAATATGAGATTCGTTTTGATGACATTGTCACTGGTTTAAACGCCGCTTTCCAGTTTCCAGTTATATACGGCGGTTGGTTCACCTAGCCAATTTTCCTGGACTGTATATTAACCAGTACAGTGGAAACGCTCTCTATAAACCGGCTTCCGCTCTAAATCGGCCAGATATTCTGGTTCAGTTCTATATAATTCAATCGTCGTACATAATAACAAATGAAGAAAAACTGTTCTCTCTTGAATACGCAGGCTTGTATACATAATTTAAACTTCAATCAAGCATTAACTTGTAAATCATCAGATATGACAATAGACATATTTTATGACTACATAGGGGAGGTTACAAAAACGGGAGTATTTAAATACGATCTTTGTTTGTAATTGGAATATCAGTTACATCAAAAATTAAGAGAGAAATACAAAATAGATGCAGTAAACCAATCATTTACAGTTTGTAATCTATTTAGACGCATAAAGTTACTTCAAAAAAGAGATATAAAAATAGGTCTAAACAGTGGTCTTCAATCGTAGAGTTACACTGTATCATCACATGTAGAGTTACACTGTATCATCACATGTAGAGTTACACTGTATCATCGAATGTAGAGTTACACTGTATCATCGAATGTAGAGTTACACTGTATCATCACATGTAGAGTTACACTGTATCATCACATGTAGAGTTACACTGTATCATCACATGTAGAGTTACACTGTATCATCACATGTAGAGTTACACTGTATCATCACATGTAGAGTTACACTGTATCATCGAATGTTTAGGTTGGGAGAATTTGAATAATACTGAAAGCACGAGAAACATGTGACGTTTGTAAATACATGTATCCCGTTGTAACTGTGGAATTTCATTGATCGAAAACATGGAGTAGGATTTACGAATGCAAGCAGACGATACACCGTTTGGTTCAGTCAAAATATAAGTTTAAAAACTCATTAGAATAGAATGATGCTTAGATGTTGACAGTCTATAAATAGCGGTTGTCATAGGCTAACACTGACCTCTATCCTAAGACGCATCACTATCCAAATATGAATTTTTATTTATACGCCGGTAGAGAAAATGTCGTAAGAAAGAGTGCCGCTTAATTTCATTTAATTTTCTGACCTACTCAAAATCACTATTAGTTCACTATTAGTGCGTTATAGTGGCACATGAGGATGAGATTAATCAATATAAGTCATAATATTACTCTGGCTGGGCTTATCAGCAGATCTGAAAATCGACCGGAAATGACAATCTTGTCATGTTTGGTACATTTTCGTGACTCAGAAAGGTAAAATAAATCTATATAAGTCGTCATATGACTTTGCCTGGGCTTATCAGCAGATTCAAAAATCGGCCGGAAATAACTATATTGCTATATTTAGATCTTTTTCGGAGCTCAGTAAGGTGAGTCCACTGTCAGTTTCAATGAATTTATCATAATATGTGAAAAAAACGAGATTTGAAAAATTACTTCAAAACTGGTTGAAAGAAATTATTTCACTTTTCGTTTTTCGATGACAACCAGTTTTGAAATAAAACGAGAATTGAAATAAACTCTCAGAAACAGGGTTTTCTGACTTAGTCAAAATTACTATTAGTAGAATGTCGGGGACTCGTCAAGTACGTATTTCAATTCTCGTTTTATTTCAAAACTGGATGTAACATAGCACTATATGTGGTTATTCGTACATTTTCACTACATTTTTTTCTTTACGTCAATGTTTATACGGAAATTGAGTTGCATGGCGTTATCAAACACAGATACTCTACTTTCATTTCTCAGTGGCATTGGATTAAGCCGGCATGCCATCGTTCCGTGAGCGTGGCCCGTGTGCGTGTGCGCATCCACTAATTTTGTTTCCGTGAAATGCTACTCCATACTTCTGTGAGCATATACGTATAAATAGGCGTGAAAGCTAATTTATTGTTCTTTTAGCTGTTAAGCTCCATAGAATGTCTCTTTCTAAAGAAATTTTTACATTTAACTTCTGTGGTGTGAGGTGTGATTTTTGATCGAAATAGACAAAGAAGGAACTGGCATCATAGATGGTGGATACGAGAAATTTATAGACGGCGGGAACTGCATGGAACATTCTGCCATCTCGTGAGAGAGCTCAGATTATCCGCGGAGAAGTTTCCTACGTACTTCAAATTAAATAAAGAACAATTTTGGTATGTGCTGTCTCTCATAGAAGAAAAGTTACCTTCAAGCGAGGCATATTTCCTTTAGAATCAGTATTCGCGATCTGTCCATTTGCGTAAAATGTCGCTCCTCGAGTAAAAAATCGCGATGACGGTCGCGGACACGGACGCGGATCTTGCATCACGGAACTATTGAATAACCTAAGAACTAAACAAATGTCCACCATTTCCTTTGAATAATTTCTCCTCCAATTGTTCATGCTTTTTTCTCCTGTTCTTTAAATGTATTGTTTTATTATCTACATGTGAATATTTGATAAATACTAGTATGTTTAAAGTAATGATTTTAACCAAATAATGTTCGCGAAATAAAAACAACATACTGGACAGCGTGATTTCGATTCATTTCCGGAGAAAAGTCATTTATATAGGCATTTATGAACCAGATCATGTTCTAAAAATGTATGCGCAAAATAGTTCGTGACAATACCAATTTATTTTCAGTGAATTAAGACGTTTTTTGCATACAGACATTATAAGTTTTTACAAGAAAGTTTATCGGAAACGAGAAAAAACTACACACTCGATTTTTATACATTAATATCGAAACTAACAATAACTGCAGAACGTATGCCGCTATCGGGATGCTAACACCCTTTTTCAGGGTGTAGAATTTTTTTCATGAAGCCGGTAAGCTACCAAAAGTAGACGGAGTCTGACTGTTCCCTCAATAGTGGGAGAGGGGGAAATAGCTGGTTGAATTTTCCGGCTTCCGGCACGTTTCTACACCCCTGCTTATCAATGCCAACAATCAAAGATACCGAAAGTACTATCCTTGTTCTTGGAAAACAAACCTCTATCATGGTCGTAGACTGCAATCCGGAAATTTTTATTTTAATTCCCAGACTAAGTTCGTCAATTTGGAGAGCCGCCTTTATCATGGTCTGTACGCCGCAATCGAGAGTCCTAGAAATTAATAAATGACGTTGAACGTTTCGATTAGACCATACGGATAATATCCAACAGACTGACTAAAATTACCTAACGTACTCACCTTTATAAACACCGAGTTAGTAAAAACGAATTATATCGGTCAGTTAAAAGACTGGTGTAAAAAAATACGAATCATTGAAAGGTTGCGATCTTCCCATCAAATAAAATAATGTTACGTAGCGAATACAAAAGCAAAAGTATGCTAAAATGTTATGTTTACAATATGATTTCAGCCACGATCCCAAAACTTATGTGTATGTTATAAATATATCTAATACATGAACTACATGTGTAAGGTCCGGGATTGATTTTAGAGCAGTCTAATTCTGATAATTTCTTGAGGGTATATATATTATACATGTATACATTTACCAACTACACTGACTTAATAAATGTGATTTTCTCGACATTGTATGGGGGCATATTCTTCAAACATGATAACATGGATTAGTGCCGGTCAGTTTTATTGATTTTAACAAAATGTTACCCGTAATAAGAAACAATGACGTTCTGTTAATGCAAGGGGGACTCCTCCTTACTAAATAGTCAGAAATGAGTATATCCTCCATTAGCTCAAATAACCGTCCGGTACCGATGTCTCATAGACAGTATACAGTTCCTTAAGTATATTTGAGGAATTTTGTTCCATTCTGAAACGATGCGGTTTCGCGGCTGCTGTAGATCATGATACTGAGGTGGTCGCTATGTGAGGTTTTATTGTACTCTGATTTTTTAGCGTTTTACATTGAAGCAGAAATGTATTTCTGCATATGTGCATGTGTTAAGTTTACTTAAAATATTTAAATAATCCAGAAGGACTTGATTAAGGATTAGAAAGCGATCCTGTGGCTGACACTTTCAGATTACGGTAGGATTGTGTTGTCTTCCCTATTAATTGTATGTTTATATGTATTAGGTGAGTTTGGATTTGTGAGTTTTTAGGATGGAAAAACTGATGAAAAAACTGAACGAAATAATATATTGTTGTTGGACGTTAAGACAAGGGGATACAATGTGCCGTTGTATTTTTAACTTTTAGATTATAAATTTATTTTTATTAACGCATATGCAAATAATTGAGACTTCTTTCAACATCGAAAAAAAACACCATTTGTCGCCTTTAATGATCTATCTTTTGTTAAAATCATACATAATTATCGAACTCACCTTTTTCTCGTATTTACGTACCTAAAAGGACCAAATAAGAGTTAATTTGAGTAACTTTCAATTTTCAATACAATGGGACATCAATTTTCGCTTTTTAATCTATCTATAGTTAAAATATCAGTTGCGACAAACAAACTCACTTTTTGCTCGTGTCAGTTACAGGAATTTCAATGATTTCTTGACGCACATTGATATGTATGACATCATAGGATAATTTGAGTTAAAAGTATTATTTTTAAATTTTATAACATTGAACAATACACCGATTATCACCCTTTAATCCATCCATCATTAAAATATATTATGTTATATTAGTGTTCACTTTCTTTCTCGAGTTACACGAATGTATGACGTCAATAGGGGTAATTGGGTAACGAGTATTATTAACTGTACAAAGAAAATTTGTAGTATATTTGAATGGCCTATTTAACAAGCTAAATCATCAATTGTTCATCTAGTGATCTCTTTATGCCTCTTTAATCTTCATAATTTAATGCAGTAATTATCTTATATGCCCAAACTTTCAAATGATTCTTTAACAAGAAATTTGTAGATTCAGATTTATTTTGTTCATTTATCGACACTGAAGCGTAAATTCTTGTCTTTTGACAAATTGAATGTTTTGTATTCCGCATATTAAACATTCTAAGTCCCAGTCTAAATCCACACTAGGGGTTTGACTTAACGGAAGATAGATACTTTCTGTCTGCGTTATCACATTTAAAAATACATTGAATAAATATCACATTCAAAAATTATCAATTTGTATAGGTTTAAGTATTGATATTACATGTCTCTATCATATTATATTCATCGCTTAACATGAAACACCATTCACACAAACAATAGTACCAAATCTGAGATCTTTGTATCAATAATGTCAATAAAGCTGCTGGAGTTATCTCCCTTTACACATATGGTCGTTTGCAGTTAGCATGTAACTTAGTTGACCAAACTCATTTTTATGAATTTGCGTTATTATTTTATTACGAACGAAGCCTGCTTCAGAAATATTGTCCGGAGTTACCATCGCACAGGATGGTCTTCTGCCAAACATCCAGGCAGTACTCCTGCCCAAGAAGACAAAGGCCGCCAAATAAGTGTCACGTCTTCGACATATAACATTAAAGCCCCTTTATAGGGCCGAAACATACTTAAGAAAGTCATTGCTGTACATGCAAGTCCCCAATTCCCCCATAAATACAAATTACATGCATTAATAAATACATAAAGAGGAGGCGCGTGAGTCCTTATGTGTGTATATGTATGCGTTAATCATCATGAGATTATTATAAATTCCCAACTCCATCCAATTGCTGGTACCGGTTGATTTCGGGTATACTACTAAGCGTCAGCTTTTTACTGCGTGTCTCTTGTTGCCTATATTTACTAATTAATGTAATTCAATGAGCGCTTGTACACAGTACTAGTAGTATACTAATTATACTGTTCGGTTGTGGCAAGTGTTCGTTCCGTGACATTAGACAAAAACGGCGCGATTTGCGTGGCCTTTCATCGTGAGGCAGACACTTGCAAAGCTGGGCTTGTCACCGCCCCCATTAACATGGTGATGTATTCGGCCAAGGTTTAACAGGGTTTCAGCGGTCCAGCGCGCGTACGAATAATAAGAAAAATAAGACAATTATGTTGTCCGTCTCCTTTTCTCATCCCGTGATGTCGAGGCACGATTTCGTAGCCAGTAACTTTCTTCTGGCCCAGTGAAACATACGTACACTTAGAATAATCCGCGCGGCTCGCTGATATTTAGGTTGTGTAACTTTGCCGGCCGAAAAAACACTGATAAATCTAGTTTCGGGTGCAAAGTACTCACTATTTTTGTCATTCGTGTCTATAACACGATCCACTGTGTCGATTTTTAGGGTATTTCGGCGCGAGCGACCGCTTTTGCAGTAAATATTAGCGAAAATGCATAGCATAGACCGTGCCGGGTCGCTCACTACCGCATGTTTATGCACGTAACATTTTCAAATGAAATGATAGCGAAAAACTGCTATTAGCATCTTGTAGCGACATTCCTAAGCTTCAAAATAGTATATACTTCGAGTGATTTGAACCAGTATTAAGGTGACATTCTTCCAATAGGCACGCTAGAGAAAGCACAAAACGCAGTACGCGTGTTGAGCACCTGCGGTATTTCTCTTAGGTCCGCCCGCACATTTTTTCAGTGACGGACTTACCTACCTACCGATATATTGTTTCCTGTTCAGTTCTAACGCACTTATTCTGTTCCCGTGAATACGAAAATGACTGACGCTGTCGCTGCTGCTCCTGTTAAGTCTAAGAAAGCTTCCAAGCCTAAAAAAGCCAGCTGCTCATCCCAAATACAGTGAGATGATCAGCGCTGCTCTCGGTGCACTAAAGGAGAGAAGTGGATCATCAAGGCAGGCTATTCTCAAGTACATCCAGGCCAGCTACAATGTTGGGGCCAACGCCGCGGCTGTGAACGGGCACTTATTAAGATCGCACTCAAGGCTGGCGTGAAGAGCGGTGCTATCAAACAAGCCAAGGGTAATGGCGCATCGGGATCTTCCAAACTCGGCGAGAAGATGGCACCCACCAAGAAGGCTGCCAAGCCCAAAGCTGCCAAGCCCAAGAAGCCAAAGACACCCAAGAAGAAGGCTGCCGCAAAGAAGCCAGCTGCCAAGAAGGCCGCCAAGCCAAGGGCTGCCAAGAAACCAGCCGCCAAGATGGCGAAAACACCCAAGAAGGCTGCCGCCAAGCCAAAGAAGGTTGCCACCAAGTCTCCGAGGAAGGCTAAGGCAACCGAGCCAAAGAAGGCCAAGACACCAAAGATGGCTGCTGCCAAGAAATAAACAATTTTATGTTGTTTGTTGTCTACACTAAGGGCCTTTTCAGGACCATTCAATTACTTCATGTTGATCTTACATCTCTGGTTCAATTGTTCAATCGCCAAATTGCCCTCCACCAGGTTTGGATCGTGCATAATTATACATGCATTTAATAAATAATAGTAGAAATTGTATCGTGTCTTTGTCTTGCCAGTGCAGTTCATTCATTTATCTGGGATTATCAACTAAGACGTTGTTCAGAGAGAGGGATACAGTAATTTTCTGAGCATATGTTTCACTTGAGAAATTCAAATTATTAAGTTCTGGGCCGCCACATGTAACATTGTTTGTGAGCTTCCCACACGCAAACTAAAAAGCAGCACGGCATGATGAATACTAGTGGCATGCATCCTTGCGTGTGTTAAATCTGCTCATGATTTATGTCCAGATATATTGCATGTACACTACAACCAAAGGGTCCCTATGCAGGCCATGTTGCTTGTTCAAGGCCATAGGTACTAAAATTTGCCAGTACGCACTGCAGGCAACATCTACATAACAAACACAATCTATAAAAAGATGTTCAGCATAAACTGATAAAAAATTCAGTGATTTAACACTGGAGACAGGTCTGGAGCGATTTTCAAAGGTCGACTGTGGAGTGATAAATACTAAATTTTAACATTTCCTGGGGTAAATGCTCATGTTGTTGCATAAAAAACATGTATTTTGTCAATCTATCCACGGGAAAGTGATTTAATTTGCAAAAATGTGATTTTCGAGGCCTGCCTAACAGGCCTTTAAGAACCGCTCACTGATTGGTTCAATGACCCTAGTCTCGTACGTCATGATTGGTTGAACGCAAGCCGAACAGGCATTTGAAAGCCGCAATCTGATTGGTTTATTTTTCTATCCGTTTTTGAAACGAAAAATGAATGTCCAATCAGCGCGAAGCGGTTCGAAGCGCACTTATTTTAACCTTCCTACTTGTAGTACGGTCATTATTCTACGTTATTGAACGAAGATGGCAAGAACTAAGCAGACCGCTAGAATATCACTTTACAAATAGTGCATGCCACCAAAGTACTGTGCAGACAATAACGCCCACGTCTTTGGAATCTTGGCATGCACTATCAACACAGAATTTTATATATAGAGAACTACTCCTATTTTAAATACAGTTTCATCCCTCTGTACAGAAAATATTTTCGTTGTAAATATGCATGTACAATATAATTTTAACAGTTATCATTTTTATCCCCTTTTACTTAGTTATTTTTATGGCCCTAAAAAGTTGGCCGTTTTTTGTTTGCTCACCCGGAAGACATTATCTTTTATCCTTTACTATTTTAACTATTGTTTTAATTACTACACAGAGGGTGAACAAATTTTTAAATGACTACCAGTCTTGAATTATTCATATTTTTTACATTTAATTAAATAATTATAATTTAGGTCCTGGGGTTATTTTTGAAATCATCATACTTTCCGGTATGTATCAAAGACTTCATCATACTTTTATAAATGCGGCTGGCCGCAAAAAACAATTGATGCTGATCTCTAGATGAAGCACACGCTACATCAGAATCACTCAAGAGTTTGTATTCTCTTATATATGTTGTAAAAGGGAATGCAAACCACATATCGGAAAGTACTTATTTACTATGATATCCAATTGGGCAAAAACTGTTTATCTCTGTAATTATAATGAATCCAGTTATATGAATGTCAGGATGGTACTCTATATCGAAAGAGTACCGAGCTTTTTATCCGAAAATTGCCATTCCAACGTCTCGTCCGTAAAGTCCCTCAGGACTTCAAGACTGATCTCCGATTGAATAGGTGATTGAATGAGTGAGTTAGGGAGTGATATTGAAGTACCATGAGTAAATATATAGCAGATTGATTTACATTGCATAAATGGATACAAGTGCAATGGGCTTATAAGCCACTATCAGATTACAGACAAAAGAGGCACATAACTAAACACAAGAAAAAGGCGATTAACAAACATGAAAATTGCAATTTGTACAACGGTACAGTAATTTCAATATTAATGATTAGACTATTGTATATAAGGCGATGTTACATTTGAAACAATAATATTCATTTGGTCGATTTTACTGTATTCTAAAAGATCAACATCTCATTGAAAACGACCCCTCATGGAACTGCTGATTGTTTGGTCTTTCTTTTGTATAAAGTTGACGTGCGCGAAAACTATAATCACTATTATTTAAATTAAATTCATACTTAAAGAGAAAATTTTTCGTTTGAAGAATTACGAGTTTTCTATTCAGTATCGAAAACCGATAGATGCAATTTAAAAACCTCCAAAACATACAAATGAGATGCCATTTTGAGAAGTGACATTCGTATTCGTTGTTAGGTTCCATGACTAAGCATAAGAACAGAATTAATGTTGTTGTAAGCACACTCTTCAATGTATATTATGATACGTGTAATATAATGTACGAGCGAGAACAGACATTGTGCTAAATAAAGGCTAATTGTCCATGAAAGAATCTTTTGTATATCAATTTGAAGAGATCTGTTTATATATTTGCATGTGATTGACTTAGTGTAGGTTGTATTACGGGAGTTTTAATTCTGGCTGATAATAAATTCAGTAGAAAGGGGAACAAATTGAAGTTTTGTAAATATTTTTTTATATTTCGTTTACATGTTATATCTGGTTTATTGAAGTTTAATTTAATAATAATTTAAATAAGTCCTGCATTTGTTATAAAGATGGAAACATATGAATGTATGAACATATGAATGTATGAACATGTGAATGTATAGTGTATTGGTTCATGTCTCATTTTTGTGAATGTTTACTTACAATATTTCAAATATAAGAAACACTCACGTGAAGAGAATTTAATCATTGGAAAGTACAAAACTAAATCTGTGCAATCTGTTTGTAGAATCAAAAATCACGTGACTGTATTTCAGAGGCTTTATTGGAGAGCAAAAATGTATATCTTTTTTTATTTTCTCACCACATGAAGTAGTATTTCGCCTAAACACACATAAATGTATTCTTATTCATTTAGAAGTAGGCATTTTATACACAAACACCTCTAATGTTACATTTTAGACTGGCGATTAAGCTTGGACAAAATATTGATACACATGAAAAACGAGGACTTTAATTGATATTATCGATTCGAAATTTGTTTTGCGCATTTATTGAACAAAAGGCGCGGTAAAGTCTTTGGAAATATTGGAAAAAGAAATATAATTTATCTTAGTTTTTACTCAAGATGTGAATGTTTTAAATGTTTATTATGTAAGCAGGGCAAGCAAAGGTACCATTATATGTAAGTTTGAGCATAATTTGAACGGAATGAGAACTGATAAAACAAGTACATGTATTGTTTTATTACATCAAAATGGTCTTAATTACACCAAACTTGAACACAATATATCTCATAATGCATACTGCTCTGTGATAAGTACATGTACATGATTATGTGATATTACATCTTAACATGTGGTGCTATTTCATTTATAAGTTTCTGTTTCTATTTATCTTTCTATCAATGACATGAGGTAAAGGTCAACTTGTCATTTTGTAATGACGTCATAGTTCACCTTGTTTACTGATCAGTATTAATTTACTGTCTAAATTCAGACGCTTACCTTGGCTAAATTGAAGTGGATTTAAGGATATAATACTTTCTGGGCGTTACACGTTTTCTTTCAGAATTTTGTAGTCCTACATACATTAATTAATCCGTATTACAGTACATATGTAATTGTTGATTTTTAAGAATATTTTAGTACATCAACTATACGATATTGATCCATGTGTTTATTTTTCAAAATAGTACGTACAACATGCGGTTAGGATATACAAGAAACAATGATACAACTATTTACAGAACTTTGTGTAGAATTTTTAAAGATGACTCATTCTTTGCTCAGCGGTCGGTTGTAATCATCAACAAGAATAATCTTTAGGCCTTCAAAGATAAGCGCCGAATGTCTTAAATGTAATTCTGTTATGATAACCCGGAAATAAACTTAGCTTATTTGTACGAGATGTTGAGACAACATTTTCGTGCCGGATTAGTATATTTTATTTTATTTTATTTTAATATGTTCTGAATAACACTCACTTCGGTATCTTTATTATAGACGTATTGTATTCAAGTCCACACACTATTAATTTTGTATATAATTATATGTAATCAATTGGGCAGTAACCAAGGGCTTAGCTACCATTACACACGATACGCACGTGCGTAATGTAAAAAAATCCACACATTAGTCGGAGTTGCCATTTCGTCTTCAGAAGACATAAATATCGGATATAAAGCGCCTCTGTATGGGCTCAGAATGCACTTTTAGACGTCCTGCATAATTATATAAAAATTTTCTGGGAGGTCCCCCACCCCCTCTCGTGCTTTCCCCCTCTTGCACATTCGGTGCGCATGCTTACTATTTTATTTTCCGTGGCAACACCCTGGTAATGACTACAAAGCTTTCTTATACTGTAAAATAATTTATTTGTTGTCCATACAAACTACTCTATTTACTACAATTTAATACATCAGTATCCGCTGATAAAATTAGTATTTTTAACGATAGATAACTCTAACTATACTAATGAACCGATCTACAAAAACGTGTCTTCTCGTCGTACACGCCGGTGTTATTGTTTCCTATTCCAACAGAGAAGACCTACTGGAATTCCTTGTTTTCATCTGGTACCTCTTCTGATAGACAGAATTGTTTTATTCAATTCCTTGTTCAAAATGAACTCAGTTCGGGTGAAACAGACGGTTGTTAATATACTTTATATCCACAACTATTCATGATTCAGTTTTGTCTTTTCCTTGCTAGTTCTTTGTATACTTAGAAATTTACTTAAAACATTAAAAATCACAACAATAAGCTGAGATTGTGTGTAAATGTCATTTATTTAGTACATAATAAATGATGGAAGACATACATCAATGTTCAATAAAAAACATAAAATTATAATGGCTGGGGTAATTTCACTATATCCATTTATTGTAACAATTTCATAATTTTAATGAAAAGGGTGTCATTATCCCAGGCATGACAAACATTTTTGCATAAAATAACAATTTCATAAATAATGTGGTGTATGAATAAGGTAATAGTATTAGCGAGAAATTTGAGGGTTTTATCCTAGACAATACACATACCATCCGAGGAAAAGGCAGAATGAATTACAACATATAATATATGATGTTTAGGTTTGAATTTACGGCAACTAACTTGTAGTTAAAAGTTGATATGAGACAGAAATTAGTCTAATGTCACAGGATTGTTTTGAATTTGTAAAATACTGATATATCTGTCTTACAAAAAGTATAATATTGATCAGACTATAAAATATGGTTTGCAGCTCTGATATTACATCGATATAAGTAGAAGGGTATCTAATAATTCATATCGTACATTGGAAAAAAAACACGTGATACTTAGTTGTTCAATTAATATAAAACAGAGAATTAGCTTAATTACTGACATGATTATCTCCCGTTGTAGTAACAATAGTTTGAGTAGAAAAAATTATGCAATCCCTATAAAATGCTATTTGCGTATAACGCATATTTTTTATTTTACTGTAGTAAACAGACTACAAAAAGACAATATATGATCAAATTATGTAATTGATGATGGCTGGTGTTGTGTATCTGATAATCAGCATGTTTCAACCAAATATATTATACCACTGATACATATTAATATATCAACCATATTGCTGGTAAATGCTTGTTGTAAATATTCTTATTATGCTTAATTGTCCGGAAAATATTAAGATTTTATATAAACACATTGGAAAATTGTATAAAAATCTGCTCTGATCAAATTTTTCCTGTAAGCAAATTAAATATTCACACAAAACCATATTGGAACACTGATGTCAGAAACGCATCAGATAAACATCAAACATGAAATAAATGAACGTATCGCATGCATACAACACGCTAAAAAGTCAAACAAAATAATGAGCTTCACTCAAAATATAAAGCAGCAAAACGCGAATTAAGGAAAATACAATATAGAACGATTGTTGAAACCAATGCTGTGTACTATTGCTAACTAAACACAGTGGTAGAATGTGACATGAAATTATTATTAAGGGTAAGTTAGTACTGGTTAGAATACAGTCCAGGAAAACTGGCCGCCGTATATAAATGAAAAAAATGTTGAAAAACAGTGACAAACGCAGAAAAAAAAGCGATTGAAAGTTGTGACATGATATCTAGCGACCTCACTACCACCCTACTTGAGAAGCTACAGTCAAACTTGTGAACAAAGACCACCCCTGGGAATAACAAAACGTGGCCTTTATTTACAGATGGCCTTCCGGAGGTCAGTTTGTTCTAAATGTTAAATGACAGTTTTCAAAGAATGGCCTTCATTCACAGGGTGGTCTTCATTCGGATGTGGCCTCTAACACAAGTTTCATCGTATTATGAAGATTTTTACTCACCAAGACAAAGATCACTTTGATCTAACATTCCTACATTATCTTGAGGAGAATATGAACCACTTGAGAGATAATAACGATAACTCTGATGTCTCTATATTGACAAGGGAAGTAAACGATCGTGAACTAAATCCATGCATCAAGGTGACGTAAAAACGGAAAGTAGCTAGCTTTGATTCTGTATCTGCTGAACATATAATTTATGATGGAAGAACACTAAATTATTATCTAAGAAAACTATTTTACATAATGATACTGTCACTGTTTAACTAACGGGTGTAAAATCTGAGTTATTATTCCTGTACATAAGGATGGAAAGCCAATGCATATATACCTAAAATTATCCACTTATCTTCAACCTGTTATACATAAACTATTTGAATACGTTCTATACCAACGGTTAAACGAATGGACTATCTTCAAAGATATATGATTTCCGAACCCTCGACAAAATGCCTATCAGCCGCATCTAGCTCTACTCACTACTTCTTTCAACCTACAAGAGAGTGTCCTATATTTTATTGAGCAGCGATCAGATGTATATGCGGCATTCTTAGACACAGCAGGCGCCTTTGACTATTGTCAACATATTGCCTTAATTTACAAAATGCATCAACTTGACGTTAAGGATTTTTAAAAGAATATGATCATAGACAGCGTCACTGAATATCAAGTTCTGTCTTAGGAAATGACATCAGGTCAAATCAATACATATTAGACAAAGTTGTCGACAAGGGAGCATAGAGTTATCTACTCTTCTTTGGTGAACTTTAAAATATGTCAGAGAAAATTGGTGACAGTCTATCTGTTGGTAGTATTTCATGTTGCAATGTTACATTAGCTAATGATTCAAACACTTTTATGACTGTCATAATCATCAGTAGAAAAAAATACTCAACATCGTCAATATTAATGTACGTGGTCCGGTTTTCCCAATTGAGGTGTTGGGATTTTACCGATCGTAGTATGCCTAGTTTATTGTCCACAGATTAAACACGCTCAAGTACAGGGGGGTAGGCGACGTAGGTGATTATACAAAACATCTCCACTTGTCCATATTACAGATGTTTAATTGTCCAATGAATAAAACGTAAAACAAGGTTACCAGCTAAATAAAACACTGATTTTAAGTTTAAATTAAACGAAATATGTCTATTACTGATCGTAAGTCCAGGCGAAAATATTATTAACGTTTAACGCTAATAATCAGCCGACATAGTTTTGATAGAAGTCACTGGAAAGGGCTAGTGTCGACCGCCGACTACTGACTACCGTCTGCCGACTCTCTGCCCTGGGCGGCAAGCACACCTGTTTTATATCATCCCCAATGTAGGTACCCACCCTTTTCATCATTTTTTATTGTTCTGCGCACAAGTGCAGTAGTTGACAGTCCGACGTATGTTGTTAGTCACATCATAGAGTCATATGCATGTATATGGATATTGGCCTTATTATTGAAATGTTTGAGGAATTACAAATTTACCATTGTATGCATGATGCTGTGTAGATATATATTAATATTGATAAATCACTCATACAAAGTTGAATATTATTTTGTATTTAGTATGGAGTACATAATGTAATAAAAGTCAGTATAAGTTACCTAAAAACGCCATACAATTTCATAGCCGTATTATGACAACAGAAATGTGTCGCATGCAGTACACGTTCACAAAATACATAATACAGTAAAACCTGTGAACAAAGGTCACCCTTGGGAAATACAAAAATATAGCCTTTATTGACAGGTGTTTTTTTGTAGGCCAGCTCATTCTCAATAGTCAGTGACGTTCATTCAAAGAATGGCCTTTATTCACAGGGTGGTCTTTATTCAGAGGTGGCCGCAAACACAGGTTTAGCTGTAGAATCAAAATCCTCACGATGACGCCGTAGCCTTTTAAATCGTCATGTTTATAACACGTATCGTGCAAAAAAGATTTGAAATCTAACAAAATTTCATTTCATGTAATACCAACCCTTATTAAACAGCCATCTGTGAACATCAAGTACTCAGAATACAAAATAAACGTCTGTATAATTGACAATTATGCATAAAAGCCACATGTTTATTCTTTTCCATAGATGAAAAATTCTTCTCAGATGTGACTTTATTGTTAAATTAAACCACCAAGTGATTCTAATATGATCTATGAGATAAATAGGTATCATTTAAACCTGAGATTTTCATTTCATTTCAAGTTCTCGTATTTTCGTGGTACTTCTTATAATATATCGATCAAACACGACTATCTGTACGTTTTGTAAAAAGTTCAGGATTTGTTTGTTAAGATGTCAAGTTCAAATACACACTCTATGTTGCATAATTATACTTAATTAAGATTTCTATGTCCGTGTGCACGAAAAACTCGTGCAATTAAAAGGTTGACTGATTCAAAACTTTATATAATAAAATATTAACTTTCACTTCCCTTGATGTATGATAATGTCACATTACTAAACCACAATCAACACAGAGCTTAAAGACTATATTTTGAAGTATTTAAAACTCCTCTATCACAGACAATAATGGTTCTGAAGAAGTGATCTTAAGAACGAGGCGCCTTTGATAGTGGAGTTCAGTCGTAGAGTTGCGAAATGAATAGACATATGCACAGGGCACCATGAAGCTCATATTAAACTGTCGTTCATTATGATAAATTCATGACACCAATAATATCTATGTTGGACATAAAATACCATATTCGCCACATAAAACGTAAAATAGTTGTTAGTTTCCAAGGGCCCGTTTCATAGACATATCTAAGCGCCTTAGAAAGCCGTGTCCAATATTTAGGTCCATCCACGATCATCTGTAGTCAATAAAATTACAATGGGAAAGTATATTTTTTTTATTATTTGGAAATCAAATTTACTCTAACGATAATTATTTTTTTCTTCTTTTATCTGATATTTTTTTATTTTTGTAAAATGATACACGTTTGATCTCTTATTAGGTAAAAGTTGATACCTATATGTTACATTGAAATAAGAAGGTAAAAACTGACATGTGTTGTAACAGAGGGATAATTGAGACATTTCAGATACGCAGATCAAATTTACTTTAATTACATTCAAAATTTGAATGTCTTAAGATTCGCATGCACCTCTTCTTTTTAGATTATTTCAATGAAGTTTTAGTACTTTTTTCACTTTTTTATAAATTTTTAGACATTTTAAAGCTGAATTTTCAATTATACAGTGCTTATCGGATCCCTACAGAGAGCGTCTCTCATTAGGCCTAAAAAAGGTTTGTTTCCGGTTACCCGACCGACCCATCTTTTACCTGACGATGCATAAGTTTTACGGCATCCAAATCATAGTGCTATATTGTAATTTTCGCAACAGTGTTGCCGATATATGTAAAAAAACATAAAAGAAAAAATCTCTACCTATCGACCCATATTATGGGCATGTAACCGAAAACAAACTTTTTTGCTAAAGCCTTGTGCACAGCGGGCGTTCTTTTTATGACATGATAGCAATTTTAACTGCGCATACAATACAGGTTGTATGAAATGATATCTCTATAATTCTGTCTTATTCTTCTGAAGATAATCGGAAGAAATTATTTTGAATTATAACGACGGTTATTTTCACACACTTTAGGGAAATGATATTGAAATAAAGTCAGCGTATAATTGTTATTTATTAGAATTTATTTTTAAGTGCACATGACACTGAAATACGACATTATTCATGATTATACTTGAGTAAGAGATGATCCAATATTTTACCTGTGATCATGAAACCATTGAATTTCACATCACACGTTTGTATAACAACAATTTAATATAAGTTTTTTTGTTTATTAACTGTTTGTTTCATTACCAATTAGGAGACATTTGATATAACTGCAAGAACCAATTACCGTGTCATATACTGATCAAGAAATAATGACATGTTTTTATAAAGATATACACTTATCGTACTTAAGGTGATTAAGATATGAAATGTCATTGCTTTGTAAATATGAAAACTGTACCCCTTATAACAAACACAAATAAAATGATATCAACAAATCATTTTAGAAGTATTAATGATAGGTCTTATATAACAAAGCATTTTTTCTGATCTGTACAGCATGGAATTTTAATCGAATTTATTAAAATAAAAATACATGAAAAATTTAATTGGACTTACAAAAAGACATGATACAAGCCTATATGTAACTTTTTATTTACAAGAATGTAATACTGGTAAGAAAATGAAAAGTTTGGATCTTGAGTAGAAAGTGTCTTAAATTACAACTCTGAAGATAAATTATGATATTTATGTTTATAGTGTTTTGTAGTACGGAAGCCCTGGAGGGACATTTATTATTTATAACTTATAATTTAACTTATAATTTATAACTTATAATTTATAACTTATTACTTATTATTTATTTGCATTATTCGAGAGTTTGCGCCTTTATGAACAACACGTATAGTTGTTTATAGTTTATCAAGGGAATGGAATGATGTACTGGTTATAAGGATCTGTTTCACCAAAAGAAAATTGTAAGTGCCCCTTTGTATTGTAAGAAAGAACAATTTAACTGAAAGACTATTTAAGCCTATTTGAATTTATAGGCCTACATGAGTAGCAGTTTAATAGCTTTGTTATCTTTCGATACATACATTTTATTTAACTAGAATTCATTATCCTTGTGTCAAATATATATATAACTGTTCAATAACTGTTATATATAATTGTTCAATAACTGTAGAATAACTGTGACACAACAGCTACTCTAACACGCGGGATAACGGGCGTGTTGTGGTGTGAGGATCGAACTGATCTTCAGTAAACTAGCACTACTGCACGGCTGTAGTGGGCAGCTTCACCGAGTATATTGGACAAACGAGAAAAGATACAATACACGCGCTACTACTTCCACTTTTTATTCACAATTACAATCGTAGCGGTTATCTGAAAGTTAAACATTTACACTTTCAGTCAAACATACAAAATACAAAACGAATGTGCATAACATACAAATTCATAAAATGTTCAACATAAACGATAAAAGTATATTCAATGAAGAACTTTGGGAATCCTGCAATTATCAGTAATCATGTGACAAATTCATTACTTTAGTTGAAATACGGATGTGTTATCTTTAACAATAAAATGAAATTCGTTCAAAATGAATTTTTTAAGGAAAAAACAATCACTCCTAGCGAAGGCGAATAAAACAAAAAATAAACTTACTGAACAAATACGTGGTGAAATTGAAATCGTACTTAACCTTCCGAATTCTGAATTAAGACTGCGCCCTGGCAAGGCGGCAAATTCTGCACTTGCATATCATTAATATTTTCTATGGGCAGTTCGACCAACCAAAATGCAGAATTCAAAGTTTCATTTCTAAACATGGGAGACACTCATCTCTCAACACCTTAAAGCTTTGGCAGGAACTAGACGCCAGTAAAACGAACTCAAACGCTGGACAGTCGACATGATAAATGGTCATCAAAAACATGGGGAGCCCCCCTATAGCCAGCGCCTGCATAAACATTCGGAGTCTGTAACACCTTGCAATAACAATAATTGAATAAGATTGAGCGCTAAGTCAAACACTCTGTAACTCTACCTTTAACAGATTTACAGTATCTCGTGAAATGTATAGGTTAATAGAACTTCTGGGAAAATGTTGAATGAACAATGTCGGTAATTAGTCCTTTCATATTCAATGGCCGTGTTTTCAGGCGACACATTTGACTTGTGAAGTGTCTACTTAACGAAATCGATTGTTAAATTGTTTACAACCGTTAAATACTTCCGTATTTCAGATGTCCATGGCGATGTTATCAACGACCGTGCTTTTGTCGTCTTTGCTGACTTTTATGTTGACCATACATCTGTCTATGACAACAGGGGATTCATATGTGCGCTCAGAAAGTAACGCTGCATTGAGTAGACTTCAGAAGATCAAAGAATATTTTTGGCGGGATTCAAATATTGTAAAATTGTTCTAATTTTGTTCAAATGTCACAATATCAGCATAAGCATTCGCCATTTAAAGCGCATTTTAAGAATAAACAACTTGCGCCGTTGAAATGATGAAAACACACCATTTGAAGACGTTGAGAACATAATTATAAACGAAATTATGTTGAGTGAGCAGTGTGTTGGCTACAGAAGCATGTGGCGACGTTTGGTTAACGATTATAAAATACAGGTGAAAAGAAATGAAGTAATGCGTTTAATGAGAGAAAAAGATCCGGAAGGTGTTGCATCTCGTAAAGCCCACCGACTAAACAGAAGACGGTATAACGTGAAGGGTCCGAATTTTGTGTGGCATATTGACGGTTATGATAAGTTAAATCCATTTGGGCTATGCATTCATGGGGCTATAGACGGATATAGTCGTAGAATAATGTGGCTGGAGGTCGGAGTGAGTAACACAGACCCAAAAGTTATCGCGTACTATTATCTAAATACGATTAAGAATATGAAATGTGCCCCACGAGTTATACGAGGTGATTGTGGAACTGAAGATTCTTATATAAGCTTCATACAACCGCTTCTTCGCCATAGTCACAGGGACTCTCTTGTGGGTTTGAAAAGTTTTATGTACGGGAAAAGTACTTCAAATCAGAGAATTGACGCATGGTGGAGTTATTTAAGGCGACAGGGGATTCATTGGTGGATTAATAAACTGAAAGATTTACTAGATCGCGGTAAATATGATTCTCTGAATCCAATTCACGTAGAATACCTGAGATTTTGTCTCTTGGATGTTCTGCGATCAGAACTGGATCGAATAGCAGACCACTGGAATTTTCACAACATACGCACTAAAAAGATGTATCGGGAGCTTCCTTGTGGCAAATCATTTGTGCTGCACCACGTTCCGGAATTGTATGGGGGACATGACCTGGGAAAACAAGTGGACTTGGATGACGTAGAGCTGTGTTTGGAATTGTACGCTTGCCCAAATCAAACATGTAGTAATACGTTCACTGAATTAGCATACTGTTTGAAACCAGACCTTCAGACCCCAAGTAACGCAGAGGATGGTTTCAGACTGTATGAGGAATTTATATCTTGTTACGATCAAGAAGTCAACGGCATTAACTAAACAGTATTGTAGAGCTCTATATAGCTATTAACACAGTTGCTTGTAATTTGCTGTTACGATAAATGCTTCAGTAAAAGTATGGGGAATAGAGAGTTGGTTTATTCTTTTGCACCATGTAACCTATTGCTACATTTTGTTTCAAAATGTACATCTAATGACAGCTTTCTGGGTAGGTATGACTGATAAATGTTATAATGATACACGTACGTTAATTACATGCGTTTATAGGTTCATTTTTGGACAAAATGTCGACTAATTTTCCACCAGAAGGCCAAAAGTAAAAAATAAAATGTCAAAAACGTTTACAATTTAAATTTTGTTGATATATTTAATAGAATTGCTTCATGCTATTGTCAAGTTAAATATATTACACACGCTTACAGTATCCTAACCCATAAGGTGACTTTTTAAACAGTTCATAATCTTTCTAGTGCTGATCGTGAATGGTCGATGCAAACTTCGGCGTGTATTTGAAACATCAAATTTATATGTTATATAAATCGTATTTAACCAGAGCTGATATGAGCCGGCATGGTGATGGCTCTGTAATCCAGAAGGTCCAGGGTTTGATTCCCACCTCCAGCACATATTTTTTTATATTTTGCAATAAACATTGTTTATATTCTACTTTCACTTTAGGGTTTCATTTTGCCAGTTTCCGAATCATTACAAAATCGCCCGCTTATGATATTTTAGCAGATATATTAAGCTGCTGCTGTTCGATAGTCTCATTACGTTTACATTGCATTTCACTCCATTTGGTTCTCAGTTTTGGTCCATTTGAAACCCAACCAGTTCCGTTGAACCCATTTTTGGAAATGATCGATTTCAATTTTGTTGGGTCAATCTTTGCACCTAGGTCTGCAAGTAAAAGATCACCATATGTATAAATAACATAAAGGTGATTTGTGCATATGCTCCTTATTTTTTAGAAAACAGCCGAGCGTTGGCACCGCTTGCGGTGCTCTTTTTTAAAACAAACATTGTATAAATTGTTTGAAGCAGCAGTTTTTTATGAAAGTTTATTGTATTTATGAGTGAAAACATACCAAAGTTTCAACACACTTCAGCAGCCATTTTCCCCCATCTTTCGTGAACAAATTATGGTCAAGTATATAAATAGCATTGGCTCATAACTCTAACGGCCAATCAAATTAAAGGTTTGTTAGAGTTATGAAAGTCAAAACTAGCTGTTTGTAACATGTTTGTTGCTAGTTTTATTTATAGATCATACTCGTCTGGACTGGAAATGCGATCATGTATCGTTTACTAAACTAGAAATGTGTCCAAAGGACACGGATGCCCCCGCATCCACCTTTGTCACAGTAAAAACCAATTTTGACTTAGTCATAAAGGCCCGTAACTCAAAAATTGGTGGATTGTAACCAAACTCGAACTTGACCTGTGATTTGATATTATATACCTTTATACCTAATATGATTTGAATCGATAAAGTCTTTCAAGAGTTATTGAGCGGAAACCATTTTTTAAAAAAATTAGTGGATTGTAACCTATTTGAAAATTAGTGGATTGTAACCAATTTGAAAATTAGTGGATTGTAACCAAAATCGAACTTGACCTGTGTTTTGATATTATATACCTACATACGAAATATGAATTGAATCAATGAAGTCTTTCAAGAGTTATTGAGTGGAAATCAATTTTTTTTAAATTTAGTGGATTGTAACCAACTTAAAAATTAGTGGATTGTAGCCAAAATCGAACTTGACCTGTGTTTTAATATTATATACCTAAATACCAAATATGAATTGAATCGATGAAGTTTTTCAAAAGTTATTGAGCGGAAACCAAATTTTGTACACGGACGAACGAACGAACGGACGGACAGGGGTAACACTTAATATCCCTCCACCATTCTTCGAATGGTTATATAAGTTATAAATAATTAGTAATAAGTTATAAATTATAAGTTATAAGTAATAAATAATAAAATATAAGAAATAAATAATAAATGTCCCTCCAGGGCTTCCGTAGTACGAATACAATACTTTAACGCGTATTCGAATTCTGAACAAAACTCTACATATAACCATTTAATTTGTGCACAGTAAAACCTCAAATAGCGTCCACCTCAACATTACGACCGCTTTGTTATAATGACATCTTATTTTCGGACTGGCTTCCAATAAATCAAATTGATCATAATGAGACCTCCTCATTATTATTATTTCGGGTCCCTAAGATGGTCTCATAATCGATGTTTTACTGTATTGATAAATTACATGTATCGCAAATACCTAGTGTGTTCATTTTCGTCTCTTTTTGAGTTTCACGAATTAGTATGATTTGCGACAACAAGGTCTGTAGACGTCATAGAAATTAATTTG
Source organism: Lutraria rhynchaena (assembly GCA_008271625.1). Taxonomy (NCBI): domain Eukaryota; kingdom Metazoa; phylum Mollusca; class Bivalvia; order Venerida; family Mactridae; genus Lutraria; species Lutraria rhynchaena. The sequence goes on from VIBL01000355.1 coordinate 84,310, forward strand.
AGTGACACACCAGTAAGTGTTTCAAAGAAGTATATGTAATGTATTTTTGTGAACCATTATGTATCAATACTAACCGTTTTCTATCAACACATTTTGTGAACTCGGGATAAAAAACGTTCTTCACGAATCCCTGAGTATTCATTAAAGCAGACACGTTTATACTCTAAATATCGTACATTCTTTCTTTTGTTCAGAATGTAATACCTTGTATAAACCTAAATAAAATAATCACGTGTACCAAATTTGTAAACACTCATCTTATAATACAGTTCCGAATGAAGGGAGGTAACTAGAACATTTTGTATAAAGTAACTGTTTGGATCGTCGCCCTTCAAAGATTTACAGGCGATCCCCGTTATGGGAACTCGCTTAGGACGAATTTTTCATTTTGTCGAAAAACATCAAAAATCCCGATTTTGTTGCTTCTTGGTACATTTCAGGTTTGGTTTTCGTTGCGTTGGATTTATTTCTAAGTCTCAAGCAACAATTTGGCATTTCTTCACAATGAATATACCACATGTATGAGAAATTATCTCTGTGTTGAATACCTCGATTTTACCGACGCTAAGATTATTTGAAATACATGAGACATAGATCTATCTGCAAAACAGCAAAATAAAGAATTTACTTTTATTCATTGTATGACCATTGTAAATAGAATGTAGGGAAGACTCCTAACATATATTTTATGTTCTGTTAATTTGACAAATTAATTGTAAATGGAAATCTAAAAGGTTCGTAATTTAGAACAAATAGTCTTTGAACACGAAGAATGAAGAATGTTAAAACTGTATTGAAACTATAGAGAATTTGTTTTTGTTTTCAAGGCAGCAAATATTAGGAAAGTCTGATAAATAGATCAAGCATGTGCTACATTAGGTTCTTATAATGACTGTCCATACATCAGACAGCTTGTTCGTTGTCTTCTTACAGTGCAACCTCTCCAGAGCGGTCCTCTCTTGAGCAACATACATCCCTTCAACAACTTGATTATCCCACTGTACGATTTTACTATTCATCCAACCTCTCTAGAGTAACTACCTCTCAACAACGACATATTTTTCTTTCTCCAAAAGCGTGTTGCTTTGGAGAGGTTTCACTGTATTACATGCATTACTATTCGTATTTCCTCTACATCCAAGTGTCTGTTCATATGTCAGATCTTAACTCGTTCGTATCATTCATGGAACTTTTGTAGTCACATGACCATTCAAAGAAGTGTCCGCCTTTTAAACAAAAAGCTTAACCTTTGTCCCCTAGGTTTTAGATGATTTGGTTCAAAATACCATTTTTATATAACCTTACTAAATTCTTAACCAATTCTTGAGAGGGTTTTTTATTGTAATTTGCACCATTCAAATGATAGCTCTAAACGTTGGGTAATAATTGCGTAATGATTATATCATTATCATTGTTATCTGTAAAACATTTGAGCACCTATTCACAAATAAAGTGCCCTGTAGAAAAAAATAACATACACGAAGGGAGTAAATCAATGTGACCACTTTTGGTCTTCCCCACGGGCGGACTCTTGATACAAGATTGACTGTTTAAGTATTAGGAAAAAATAGAACCAGATATAACAGGCGCCAGAAAATGTCTGCGAGAACTACAACCATAATGGTGGAATCACGTGCGACCATTCGCTCGAATGTACCTCTGCCAATGCGTTATGAGCTGCGACCGTGGTCCAGTAGTTAATGCGCTGGACATGTTACCCGGAGATCCGGGTTACGAATACCTTCGCGGCAGGTCATAACATTCTATGAAAACTTGACAAAAATGTCGATTTTCCTGCATATGTGAAGAAGTTGCCGAGTCCTTGTGGAAAGATAAGTTTGTACTGGTTAGTATACAGTCCAGGAAAACTGGTTAGGAGAACCGGTAGCCGTATAAACATGGCGTTAAACCCCATTGACAATAAGTCACATAAAAACAAAACAAACAAACAAACAAGATAAAGCGTTATGCAACTGATAATTAAATCTTGTAAAATGCGGATAAATACAGTTTATTACTCATTGCATTCCAACATTTCCAACGTGTAGAAATATGGAAGAGTCCGCTCATAAAGGTTTATATATAATTTTGTATTCTTATACCATATTGAAGCGCGATTTTCTGGAAATCTGAACAAATATACAGCAAGTTAGGACACGAAGATTTAATATGATTTTGTACACTACTTTTTGATTAACACAGTACATTGGAACACCTCTAAACCGGCCGAGCGCGTGTCCTGGCCATTTGGCCTGCTTAGAGGAGATGCTAGTTTAGAGGGGATTTTTTAATTATATAGTAATGAAGTCGGGACTAAACTATTTGGCCGATTTAGAGGGGAAACCGGTTTATAGAGGAACTGGTTTAGAGGGTTTCCACTGTACTTTCTACGGACTTCTGGATCAGCCCTTGTACCAAGTCATTATTTTCTTATTTTCTGATTTCGTATCATTTTTGAAACTGTGTATACATCTATTTATTACAGCACAATTGCATGTAGTGTTTAAAATGTATGTGTTCTTTGATATATAGCTACTTGATTATTTTAAAATGACAAATACAAAGTATAATTGGTCCAAAATGGTGGAACATTCTTCTGAAAGATTTCAGATAAATCAAAGATGAAAACTACTTCCGAAGAAAACTTCAAACTTGTCTCTTTGAAATTTATTATAATTAAGATTTGATTCAGGTGCGCTTTAATTAAGTCAATATTACTATTTATTAAATATAATATGACAGAAAAAAATACAATATTTCATCTTCTTTGGTGTCTCGGCCCTCTTTGACTTGGCTGCCTTAGCCTTCTTTGGAGACTTGGCAGCGGCCTTTTCTGGCTTGGCGGCTGGCTTCTGCTTGGGTGTCTGCGGCTCCTTGGGCTTGGCAGCTTTAGGCTTGGCGGCCTTCTTTGCAGGTGAATTACATTAATAAATACAGGAGGCGCTTAGAAAAAAAACTGTCACTGAGTAGTATATATTGGGTCCTCTTTTATTTTTAATTTTTAATTTATGTAAATGACATGGCTGCAGTTGTCAAGAATAAACTGCTGCTGTATGCCGATGACTCAGCTGTCCTAGTATCTGATAACAATGTATCGTTTATCGAAAACAAATTGACAGAAGACATGGCTTTGATCAGATCAGTCAGTGGTTAGTTGAAAATAAGTTGTCACTACATTTGGGAAAGACTGAAACCATCTTATTTGGATCTAAGCCCAAACTCAAGTCTCATCAAAATATTAATGCCATCTGCAGTGGTCAGGATATTAATTCAACTTCTGCTGTTACGTATCTGGGGGCTACTTTAGACCAGAGCCTATCGGGTGAGTCCATAGCCAGTTCCATTATCTCAAAGGCTAATGCCAGGTTAAAGTTTTTGTACAGAAAACAGGCTCATCTTACTGAACATACCAAGCGTCTGCTGGTTTTGTCCCTTATCCAATGTCATTTTGACTATGCCTGTGCCTTTTGGTATCATGGTCTAACTAAATACTGGAAAGATAAACTCCAGGTTACACAAAATTGGTTTTCATTTCTTTAAAACATCCGTATACATTATATTATATATGTTTGACAAATGAGGCATAAAGTGATGAACAAGTTTTGATGTTTCCCTTTTTTTCTTACAAATATATACTTTTTAATTTTATCATACACTAGGTAATTTTAAAATCTATTACACTGCACATATAAAGGTAACTGATTGCATAATTATCCTATTACTGCATTATAATATATATGCTTTTAAATGCATGTAAGTAATAGATATAATTAAGAATTTTGGGGACTTGCATGTACAGCAATGACTTTCTTAAGTAAGTAATGGTCCTAAAAAGGGCCGTTTGATATCACGCGTGGAAGGCGGGACACTTATTTGGCGGCCTTGGTCTTCTTGGGCAGGAGCACTAGCAGACATGACTGCACTGCACTGTAGTTATTCGGTCACGGGATATTGCGGAAATGAGCGTCAAGTTTCTCCATGCCTTATATACCCCCCAGAAATCGGATTGACCTACTTGGAAAAGCGCTACAATGACCCTAGTGCACCGACCGTCGACCAATCACAACGCGCGAGACTAGGGCAATCCAGCCAATCAGCGAGCGGCTTACAAACGGCCGTTCGGCAGGGCAATTTGGCAGTTTTTTCGAGTTTTCTCCATGAGGGCTTCATGGGACGGCATGAATGTGGACATTTTCGACAAGATACGGGTCTCTATTGTGTTAGGGCGCATATTTCATTTCGATACATGCTACATGGCAGCGTCAGGGCTCGAAAAACTCGGCGAAAAAGGCGAACTTTCAATTCTTTACAAACTATTAATGCTGGTACTTTTTAACTCGGAATGCATTCATTTATGCTAGTTTTCGTCTATTTCAGCAGGCCGTGGTAAATTCATTAGGCGCAGCTCGACGCTTTCAACGATACTCGATGCACTGAAATCAGCCCCACGGACGGCGTTTCGGTAAGTATTTTGCACTTTTTTTCAATCTTGGGTATCAATTCGGCTAAAATAGGTTGTGCATTGACAAATTATGTCCATGTATTGTGCAAAGACATCGATTTCGGGCCGATTTGTCGCCGAACGTGGTGCACAGGCTCGAAATAGGTGTTTACTATAGAACAAAGAGCAATAGGCTTCGACCAATCGCAACGCGCGAGACTAGGGCAATCCAGCCAATCAGCGAGCGGCTTGCAAACGCCTTTTCGGCAGGGCGATTTTGCAGTTTTTTCGAGTTTTCTCCGTGAAGGCTCGATGGAATCGTGCAAATGTGGACATTTTCCAAAAGATATGACCATCTTTTGTGTTAGGACACTTGTTTTAGTTCGATACGGGGCCGTACGTAGGAATTGTGCGCGTTCTAAAATTGGACCCGTAACAATTCGTAGAAGATAGCAGTCGAAAATGATTGAGTGGCCCTAAAAAGGGCCGTTTCTATATTCTCTCGCCCCACAGCGCTCATTTGCTGCTTGTGTACTTGGTAACAGCCTTGGTACCCTCGCTGACACGCCGGTGTCTGGGTGAACTTGTCTCAACACTTTGTAGATGTAGATAGAGTAAGATTCCCTCCTCCTCCTTTTTTTCCTGTCTGGAGACCTTGCGGCCTCTGCCTCGGTGGCGGCCTTCGTGGAACCTTTACTGGCAACACCTTTAGCAACCATGATTATTCGGGAATGAATGGTGGCCAAAACAAAATTTTCCTTTATATATGCCGAGCTAGGCACTCAAAATCGGATTGACCTACTTACGCGCAATGGGCACAAATGCAGCATTCTGATTGGTTGTTGAAATCCGAGCCGTTCTAAGCGTACTTTGAAAATTGGCGAGTTGCGAAATCGTGTTTTTGGCCGGTAGCGCTTTCGCGTTTCGTCTCACCTATACAATGTGGGGGTGTTTTGGATTCCTCTCGCCGCGGCGCATCTAATGAGACAGGGCCAAAATGGGCTAGGGCAGTTTTGGGACGAAAAATGGATATTTTCGACATTTGTGCTTAACTCACTGGACGGGTTTCTTCTATGTTCCCGTCGGATTGACAATTTTTTGGAGAAAAATCATTTCGGGAGTATTTTCTGGCCCTATAAAGGGTATGTTCGTAGATCAGACCCGACATACATTTCACACCAACGCTACGAGCGAGACGGCGGATAGCTGGCTTGGTGATACCCTGGATATTATCACGCAGAACCTTCTCGACTCACCTATACATGCTTTTCTCCTAGGCCTTCGACTCCTTTACCACGTGCGGACGTGTTGTCGCGTCAGTGGTCTGGCTGAAAATGAACTCCGAAAATGATTTCCGCCTTATATAGGGGCACGTCTGGGTTAGTAGGTCAGCGCACCTGCTTGGCTCTCTGTCGTCTTATCGTACTTAGAAAATTGGCGAGTTGCGAAATCGTGTTTTTGGCCGATAGCGCTTTCGCGTTTCGCCTCACCTATACAATGTGGGGGTGTTTTGGATTCCTCTCGCCGCGGCGCATCTAATGAGACAGGGCCAGAATAGGCTAGGGCTGTTTTGGGACGAAAAATGGATATTTTCGACATTTGTACTTTACTCACTGGCCGTGTTTGTTAAATGCGCTCGTCGGATTGACAGATTATCAGAGAAAAATCATTTCGGGAGTACTTTGTGGCCCTAAAAAGATAGATTTTCTAGCTTAGTTCTCGCCATCTTCGTTCAGTAACGTAGGTTATTGAGTTTGTTTATCCTCGCCTCCGGGTTATTCCCATGTGGGCGAGCATTCCCTATCTTTAACAATAAACTGTAGTAAAATATTTAGACTATTTTTATAAAAACAATTTTTAAAACAATCTTGCAGGGGTGGGCTATTTTTAGTGAACGTTTGTATGTCTGTCTTTTTTTCTTTAACGTATTATATATTGACGATTATAATATACTGTTTTATTTGATTACTTTTTCACAGAAGAAAGGGGGATCTATAATATAGATGTATATAATATACAGTAACGTAGAATAATGCCCCTAGTACAAGTAGCAAGTGTAGAATTAACGCGCTTCCGACAGCTGCGCGCTGATTGGTCGTTCATTTTTCGTTTCGAAAAACGGATAGAAAATGAACCAATCAGATTGCGGCTTCTAAACGCCTGTTCGGCTTGCGTCCAACCAATCATGATGTGCGAGACTAGGGTCATTAGACCAATCAGCGAGGGGCTCTCAAAGGCCTGTTAGGCATGCCTCGAAAATGCAATTTTTGCGAATTAAATCACTTTCCCGTGGGTAGATTGAGAAAATACATGTTTTTTATGAAAGTACAGGTGCATGTACCCTAGGAAATAGTAAAAGATGGAAAATCCTAGTATTTACCACTGCATAGTGGACCTTCGAAAATCGCTCTAGACCTGTCTCCGGTGTTAAATCACTGAAATGTTCCTCAGTTTATGCTGAACATCTGTTTATAGGTTGTGTTTAGCGTGTAGATGTTGCCTGTAGTGCGTACTGGCACGGAAATGTCTGTACCTATGGCCATGAACAAGCAACAGGGCCTGCATAGGGACCCTTAGGTTGTAGTGCACATGGTACATATCTGGACACAAATCATGAGCAGATTTAACACGCGCATGCATGCATGCCATTAGTATTGAGCGTGCCGTACTGCTTTTTAGTTTGCATGGGAAGCTCACAAACGTGTCAGTTCACGCGACAATGTTACATGTGCCGGCCCAGAATTTGATAATTTGAATTTCTCAAGCAGCTTTAGGCTTGGCGGCCTTCTTTGCTGGTGAATTACATTAATAAATACAGGAGGCGCTTAGAGAAAAACCTGTCACTGAGTAGTATAGCCGAAATCAGCTGGTACCAGCGATTGGATGGGGTGGGGAATTGATGTTTCATGAGAATGAACACATACACACTCACACCTACACACTGCCTAGCTACCCAATTTGAATGTAATAATCCACTGATGTAGGACAATAGTCATCACAAATGCCTCTACTTTGTATCGTCAGTACCAATCTGTAGACTGATGCTATCATCCCAAATTACAAACTTTTGTGCAAGCCCACAGCAATGCGCCACATCCCATAACTGAAAGTTAATGTTATTGCCATGAACATGTATACTATTATAAAGATGTATGTCATAGTGATAATGTGCACAGTCATTTGTATCATGTATAGTTTCAAACCCAGCCAATTTCTGCAAACTTAAGCATTATGGCAGAATTGGTTTTCATTTCTTTAAAACATCCATATACATTATATTATATATGTTTGACAAATGAGGCATAAAGTGATGAACAAGTTTTGATGTTTCCCTTTTTTTCTTACAAATATATACTTTTTAATCTTATCATACACTAGGTAATTTTAAAATCTATTACACTGCACATATAAAGGTAACTGATTGCACAATTATCCTATTACTGCATTATTATATATGCTTTTAAATGCATGTAAGTAATAAATATAAATAAGTATTTTGGGGACTTGCATGTACAGCAATGACTTTCTTAAGTAAGTAATGGTCCTAAAAAGGGCCGTTTGATATCACGCGTGGAAGGCGAGACACTTATTTGGCGGCCTTGGTCTTCTTGGGCAGGAGCACTAGCAGACATGACTGCACTGCACTGTAGTTATTCGGTCACGGGATATTGCGGAAATGAGCGTCAATCTTCTCCATGCCTTATATACCCCCCAGAAATCGGATTGACCTTCTTGGAAAAGCGCTACAATGACCCTAGTGCACCGACGTCGACCAATCACAACGCGCGAGACTAGGGCAATCCAGCCAATCAGCGAGCGGCTTACAAACGGCCGTTCGGCAGGGCAATTTGGCAGTTTTTTCGAGTTTTCTCCATGAGGGCTTCATGGGACGGCATGAATGTGGACATTTTCGAAAAGATACGGGTCTCTATTGTGTTAGGGCGCATATTTCATTTCGATACATGCTACATGGCAGCGTCAGGGCTCGAAAAACTAGGCGAAAAAGGCGAACTTTCAATTCTTTACAAACTATTAATGCTGGTACTTTTTAACTCGGAATGCATTCATTTATGCTAGTTTTCGTCTATTTCAGCAGGCCGTGGTAAATTCATTAGGCGCAGCTCGACGCTTTCAAAGATACTCGATGCACTGAAATCAGCCCCACGGACGGCGTTTCGGTAAGTATTTTGCACTTTTTTTCAATCTTGGGTATCAATTCGGCTAAAATAGGTTGTGCATTGACAAATTATGTCCATGTATTGTGCAAAGACATCGATTTCGGGCCGATTTGTCGCCGAACGTGGTGCACAGGCTCGAAATAGGTGTTTACTATAGAACAAAGAGCAATAGGCTTCGACCAATCGCAACGCGCGAGACTAGGGCAATCCAGCCAATCAGCGAGCGGCTTGCAAACGCCTTTTCGGCAGGGCGATTTTGCAGCTTTTTCGAGTTTTCTCCGTGAAGGCTCGATGGAATCGTGCAAATGTGGACATTTTCCAAAAGATATGACCATCTTTTGTGTTAGGACACTTGTTTTAGTTCGATACGGGGCCGTACGTAGGAATTGTGCGCGTTCTAAAATTGGACCCGTAACAATTCGTAGAAGATAGCAGTCGAAAATGATTGAGTGGCCCTAAAAAGGGCCGTTTCTATATTCTCTCGCCCCACAGCGCTCATTTGCTGCTTGTGTACTTGGTAACAGCCTTGGTACCCTCGCTGACACGCCGGTGTCTGGGTGAACTTGTCTCAACACTTTGTAGATGTAGATAGAGTAAGATTCCCTCCTCCTCCTTTTTTTCCTGTCTGGAGACCTTGCGGCCTCTGCCTCGGTGGCGGCCTTCGTGGAACCTTTACTGGCAACACCTTTAGCAACCATGATTATTCGGGAATGAATGGTGGCCAAAACAAAATTTTCCTTTATATATGCCGAGCTAGGCACTCAAAATCGGATTGACCTACTTACGCGCAATGGGCACAAATGCAGCATTCTGATTGGTTGTTGAAATCCGAGCCGTTCTAAGCGTACTTTGAAAATTGGCGAGTTGCGAAATCGTGTTTTTGGCCGGTAGCGCTTTCGCGTTTCGTCTCACCTATACAATGTGGGGGTGTTTTGGATTCCTCTCGCCGCGGCGCATCTAATGAGACAGGGCCAAAATGGGCTAGGGCAGTTTTGGGACGAAAAATGGATATTTTCGACATTTGTGCTTAACTCACTGGACGGGTTTCTTCTATGTTCCCGTCGGATTGACAATTTTTTGGAGAAAAATCATTTCGGGAGTATTTTCTGGCCCTATAAAGGGTATGTTCGTAGATCAGACCCGACATACATTTCACACCAACGCTACGAGCGAGACGGCGGATAGCTGGCTTGGTGATACCCTGGATATTATCACGCAGAACCTTCTCGACTCACCTATACATGCTTTTCTCCTAGGCCTTCGACTCCTTTACCACGTGCGGACGTGTTGTCGCGTCAGTGGTCTGGCTGAAAATGAACTCCGAAAATGATTTCCGCCTTATATAGGGGCACGTCTGGGTTAGTAGGTCAGCGCACCTGCTTGGCTCTCTGTCGTCTTATCGTACTTAGAAAATTGGCGAGTTGCGAAATCGTGTTTTTGGCCGATAGCGCTTTCGCGTTTCGCCTCACCTATACAATGTGGGGGTGTTTTGGATTCCTCTCGCCGCGGCGCATCTAATGAGACAGGGCCAGAATAGGCTAGGGCTGTTTTGGGACGAAAAATGGATATTTTCGACATTTGTACTTTACTCACTGGCCGTGTTTGTTAAATGCGCTCGTCGGATTGACAGATTATCAGAGAAAAATCATTTCGGGAGTACTTTGTGGCCCTAAAAAGATAGATTTTCTAGCTTAGTTCTCGCCATCTTCGTTCAGTAACGTAGGTTATTGAGTTTGTTTATCCTCGCCTCCGGGTTATTCCCATGTGGGCGAGCATTCCCTATCTTTAACAATAAACTGTAGTAAAATATTTAGACTATTTTTATAAAAACAATTTTTAAAACAATCTTGCAGGGGTGGGCTATTTTTAGTGAACGTTTGTATGTCTGTCTTTTTTTCTTTAACGTATTATATATTGACGATTATAATATACTGTTTTATTTGATTACTTTTTCACAGAAGAAAGGGGGATCTATAATATAGATGTATATAATATACAGTAACGTAGAATAATGCCCCTAGTACAAGTAGCAAGTGTAGAATTAACGCGCTTCCGACAGCTGCGCGCTGATTGGTCGTTCATTTTTCGTTTCGAAAAACGGATAGAAAATGAACCAATCAGATTGCGGCTTCTAAACGCCTGTTCGGCTTGCGTCCAACCAATCATGATGTGCGAGACTAGGGTCATTAGACCAATCAGCGAGGGGCTCTCAAAGGCCTGTTAGGCATGCCTCGAAAATGCAATTTTTGCGAATTAAATCACTTTCCCGTGGGTAGATTGAGAAAATACATGTTTTTATGAAAGTACAGGTGCATGTACCCTAGGAAATAGTAAAAGATGGAAAATCCTAGTATTTACCACTGCATAGTGGACCTTCGAAAATCGCTCTAGACCTGTCTCCGGTGTTAAATCACTGAAATGTTCCTCAGTTTATGCTGAACATCTGTTTATAGGTTGTGTTTAGCGTGTAGATGTTGCCTGTAGTGCGTACTGGCACGGAAATGTCTGTACCTATGGCCATGAACAAGCAACAGGGCCTGCATAGGGACCCTTAGGTTGTAGTGCACATGGTACATATCTGGACACAAATCATGAGCAGATTTAACACGCGCATGCATGCATGCCATTAGTATTGAGCGTGCCGTACTGCTTTTTAGTTTGCATGGGAAGCTCACAAACGTGTCAGTTCACGCGACAATGTTACATGTGCCGGCCCAGAATTTGATAATTTGAATTTCTCAAGCAGCTTTAGGCTTGGCGGCCTTCTTTGCAGGTGAATTACATTAATAAATACAGGAGACGCTTAGAGAAAAACCTGTCACTGAGTAGTATAGCCGAAATCAGCTGGTACCAGCGATTGGATGGGGTGGGGAATTGATGTTTCATGAGAATGAACACATACACACTCACACCTACACACTGCCTAGCTACCCAATTTGAATGTAATAATCCACTGATGTAGGACAATAGTCATCACAAATGCCTCTACTTTGTATCGTCAGTACCAATCTGTAGACTGATGCTATCATCCCAAATTACAAACTTTTGTGCAAGCCCACAGCAATGCGCCACATCCCATAACTGAAAGTTAATGTTATTGCCATGAACATGTATACTATTATAAAGATGTATGTCATAGTGATAATGTGCACAGTCATTTGTATCATGTATAGTTTCAAACCCAGCCAATTTCTGCAAACTTAAGCATTATGGCAGAATTGGTTTTCATTTCTTTAAAACATCCATATACATTATATTATATATGTTTGACAAATGAGGCATAAAGTGATGAACAAGTTTTGATGTTTCCCTTTTTTTCTTACAAATATATACTTTTTAATCTTATCATACACTAGGTAATTTTAAAATCTATTACACTGCACATATAAAGGTAACTGATTGCACAATTATCCTATTACTGCATTATTATATATGCTTTTAAATGCATGTAAGTAATAAATATAAATAAGTATTTTGGGGACTTGCATGTACAGCAATGACTTTCTTAAGTAAGTAATGGTCCTAAAAAGGGCCGTTTGATATCACGCGTGGAAGGCGAGACACTTATTTGGCGGCCTTGGTCTTCTTGGGCAGGAGCACTAGCAGACATGACTGCACTGCACTGTAGTTATTCGGTCACGGGATATTGCGGAAATGAGCGTCAAGTTTCTCCATGCCTTATATACCCCCCAGAAATCGGATTGACCTACTTGGAAAAGCGCTACAATGACCCTAGTGCACCGACCGTCGACCAATCACAACGCGCGAGACTAGGGCAATCCAGCCAATCAGCGAGCGGCTTACAAACGGCCGTTCGGCAGGGCAATTTGGCAGTTTTTTCGAGTTTTCTCCATGAGGGCTTCATGGGACGGCATGAATGTGGACATTTTCGACAAGATACGGGTCTCTATTGTGTTAGGGCGCATATTTCATTTCGATACATGCTACATGGCAGCGTCAGGGCTCGAAAAACTCGGCGAAAAAGGCGAACTTTCAATTCTTTACAAACTATTAATGCTGGTACTTTTTAACTCGGAATGCATTCATTTATGCTAGTTTTCGTCTATTTCAGCAGGCCGTGGTAAATTCATTAGGCGCAGCTCGACGCTTTCAACGATACTCGATGCACTGAAATCAGCCCCACGGACGGCGTTTCGGTAAGTATTTTGCACTTTTTTTCAATCTTGGGTATCAATTCGGCTAAAATAGGTTGTGCATTGACAAATTATGTCCATGTATTGTGCAAAGACATCGATTTCGGGCCGATTTGTCGCCGAACGTGGTGCACAGGCTCGAAATAGGTGTTTACTATAGAACAAAGAGCAATAGGCTTCGACCAATCGCAACGCGCGAGACTAGGGCAATCCAGCCAATCAGCGAGCGGCTTGCAAACGCCTTTTCGGCAGGGCGATTTTGCAGTTTTTTCGAGTTTTCTCCGTGAAGGCTCGATGGAATCGTGCAAATGTGGACATTTTCCAAAAGATATGACCATCTTTTGTGTTAGGACACTTGTTTTAGTTCGATACGGGGCCGTACGTAGGAATTGTGCGCGTTCTAAAATTGGACCCGTAACAATTCGTAGAAGATAGCAGTCGAAAATGATTGAGTGGCCCTAAAAAGGGCCGTTTCTATATTCTCTCGCCCCACAGCGCTCATTTGCTGCTTGTGTACTTGGTAACAGCCTTGGTACCCTCGCTGACACGCCGGTGTCTGGGTGAACTTGTCTCAACACTTTGTAGATGTAGATAGAGTAAGATTCCCTCCTCCTCCTTTTTTTCCTGTCTGGAGACCTTGCGGCCTCTGCCTCGGTGGCGGCCTTCGTGGAACCTTTACTGGCAACACCTTTAGCAACCATGATTATTCGGGAATGAATGGTGGCCAAAACAAAATTTTCCTTTATATATGCCGAGCTAGGCACTCAAAATCGGATTGACCTACTTACGCGCAATGGGCACAAATGCAGCATTCTGATTGGTTGTTGAAATCCGAGCCGTTCTAAGCGTACTTTGAAAATTGGCGAGTTGCGAAATCGTGTTTTTGGCCGGTAGCGCTTTCGCGTTTCGTCTCACCTATACAATGTGGGGGTGTTTTGGATTCCTCTCGCCGCGGCGCATCTAATGAGACAGGGCCAAAATGGGCTAGGGCAGTTTTGGGACGAAAAATGGATATTTTCGACATTTGTGCTTAACTCACTGGACGGGTTTCTTCTATGTTCCCGTCGGATTGACAATTTTTTGGAGAAAAATCATTTCGGGAGTATTTTCTGGCCCTATAAAGGGTATGTTCGTAGATCAGACCCGACATACATTTCACACCAACGCTACGAGCGAGACGGCGGATAGCTGGCTTGGTGATACCCTGGATATTATCACGCAGAACCTTCTCGACTCACCTATACATGCTTTTCTCCTAGGCCTTCGACTCCTTTACCACGTGCGGACGTGTTGTCGCGTCAGTGGTCTGGCTGAAAATGAACTCCGAAAATGATTTCCGCCTTATATAGGGGCACGTCTGGGTTAGTAGGTCAGCGCACCTGCTTGGCTCTCTGTCGTCTTATCGTACTTAGAAAATTGGCGAGTTGCGAAATCGTGTTTTTGGCCGATAGCGCTTTCGCGTTTCGCCTCACCTATACAATGTGGGGGTGTTTTGGATTCCTCTCGCCGCGGCGCATCTAATGAGACAGGGCCAGAATAGGCTAGGGCTGTTTTGGGACGAAAAATGGATATTTTCGACATTTGTACTTTACTCACTGGCCGTGTTTGTTAAATGCGCTCGTCGGATTGACAGATTATCAGAGAAAAATCATTTCGGGAGTACTTTGTGGCCCTAAAAAGATAGATTTTCTAGCTTAGTTCTCGCCATCTTCGTTCAGTAACGTAGGTTATTGAGTTTGTTTATCCTCGCCTCCGGGTTATTCCCATGTGGGCGAGCATTCCCTATCTTTAACAATAAACTGTAGTAAAATATTTAGACTATTTTTATAAAAACAATTTTTAAAACAATCTTGCAGGGGTGGGCTATTTTTAGTGAACGTTTGTATGTCTGTCTTTTTTTCTTTAACGTATTATATATTGACGATTATAATATACTGTTTTATTTGATTACTTTTTCACAGAAGAAAGGGGGATCTATAATATAGATGTATATAATATACAGTAACGTAGAATAATGCCCCTAGTACAAGTAGCAAGTGTAGAATTAACGCGCTTCCGACAGCTGCGCGCTGATTGGTCGTTCATTTTTCGTTTCGAAAAACGGATAGAAAATGAACCAATCAGATTGCGGCTTCTAAACGCCTGTTCGGCTTGCGTCCAACCAATCATGATGTGCGAGACTAGGGTCATTAGACCAATCAGCGAGGGGCTCTCAAAGGCCTGTTAGGCATGCCTCGAAAATGCAATTTTTGCGAATTAAATCACTTTCCCGTGGGTAGATTGAGAAAATACATGTTTTTTATGAAAGTACAGGTGCATGTACCCTAGGAAATAGTAAAAGATGGAAAATCCTAGTATTTACCACTGCATAGTGGACCTTCGAAAATCGCTCTAGACCTGTCTCCGGTGTTAAATCACTGAAATGTTCCTCAGTTTATGCTGAACATCTGTTTATAGGTTGTGTTTAGCGTGTAGATGTTGCCTGTAGTGCGTACTGGCACGGAAATGTCTGTACCTATGGCCATGAACAAGCAACAGGGCCTGCATAGGGACCCTTAGGTTGTAGTGCACATGGTACATATCTGGACACAAATCATGAGCAGATTTAACACGCGCATGCATGCATGCCATTAGTATTGAGCGTGCCGTACTGCTTTTTAGTTTGCATGGGAAGCTCACAAACGTGTCAGTTCACGCGACAATGTTACATGTGCCGGCCCAGAATTTGATAATTTGAATTTCTCAAGCAGCTTTAGGCTTGGCGGCCTTCTTTGCTGGTGAATTACATTAATAAATACAGGAGGCGCTTAGAGAAAAACCTGTCACTGAGTAGTATAGCCGAAATCAGCTGGTACCAGCGATTGGATGGGGTGGGGAATTGATGTTTCATGAGAATGAACACATACACACTCACACCTACACACTGCCTAGCTACCCAATTTGAATGTAATAATCCACTGATGTAGGACAATAGTCATCACAAATGCCTCTACTTTGTATCGTCAGTACCAATCTGTAGACTGATGCTATCATCCCAAATTACAAACTTTTGTGCAAGCCCACAGCAATGCGCCACATCCCATAACTGAAAGTTAATGTTATTGCCATGAACATGTATACTATTATAAAGATGTATGTCATAGTGATAATGTGCACAGTCATTTGTATCATGTATAGTTTCAAACCCAGCCAATTTCTGCAAACTTAAGCATTATGGCAGAATTGGTTTTCATTTCTTTAAAACATCCATATACATTATATTATATATGTTTGACAAATGAGGCATAAAGTGATGAACAAGTTTTGATGTTTCCCTTTTTTTCTTACAAATATATACTTTTTAATCTTATCATACACTAGGTAATTTTAAAATCTATTACACTGCACATATAAAGGTAACTGATTGCACAATTATCCTATTACTGCATTATTATATATGCTTTTAAATGCATGTAAGTAATAAATATAAATAAGTATTTTGGGGACTTGCATGTACAGCAATGACTTTCTTAAGTAAGTAATGGTCCTAAAAAGGGCCGTTTGATATCACGCGTGGAAGGCGAGACACTTATTTGGCGGCCTTGGTCTTCTTGGGCAGGAGCACTAGCAGACATGACTGCACTGCACTGTAGTTATTCGGTCACGGGATATTGCGGAAATGAGCGTCAATCTTCTCCATGCCTTATATACCCCCCAGAAATCGGATTGACCTTCTTGGAAAAGCGCTACAATGACCCTAGTGCACCGACGTCGACCAATCACAACGCGCGAGACTAGGGCAATCCAGCCAATCAGCGAGCGGCTTACAAACGGCCGTTCGGCAGGGCAATTTGGCAGTTTTTTCGAGTTTTCTCCATGAGGGCTTCATGGGACGGCATGAATGTGGACATTTTCGAAAAGATACGGGTCTCTATTGTGTTAGGGCGCATATTTCATTTCGATACATGCTACATGGCAGCGTCAGGGCTCGAAAAACTAGGCGAAAAAGGCGAACTTTCAATTCTTTACAAACTATTAATGCTGGTACTTTTTAACTCGGAATGCATTCATTTATGCTAGTTTTCGTCTATTTCAGCAGGCCGTGGTAAATTCATTAGGCGCAGCTCGACGCTTTCAAAGATACTCGATGCACTGAAATCAGCCCCACGGACGGCGTTTCGGTAAGTATTTTGCACTTTTTTTCAATCTTGGGTATCAATTCGGCTAAAATAGGTTGTGCATTGACAAATTATGTCCATGTATTGTGCAAAGACATCGATTTCGGGCCGATTTGTCGCCGAACGTGGTGCACAGGCTCGAAATAGGTGTTTACTATAGAACAAAGAGCAATAGGCTTCGACCAATCGCAACGCGCGAGACTAGGGCAATCCAGCCAATCAGCGAGCGGCTTGCAAACGCCTTTTCGGCAGGGCGATTTTGCAGCTTTTTCGAGTTTTCTCCGTGAAGGCTCGATGGAATCGTGCAAATGTGGACATTTTCCAAAAGATATGACCATCTTTTGTGTTAGGACACTTGTTTTAGTTCGATACGGGGCCGTACGTAGGAATTGTGCGCGTTCTAAAATTGGACCCGTAACAATTCGTAGAAGATAGCAGTCGAAAATGATTGAGTGGCCCTAAAAAGGGCCGTTTCTATATTCTCTCGCCCCACAGCGCTCATTTGCTGCTTGTGTACTTGGTAACAGCCTTGGTACCCTCGCTGACACGCCGGTGTCTGGGTGAACTTGTCTCAACACTTTGTAGATGTAGATAGAGTAAGATTCCCTCCTCCTCCTTTTTTTCCTGTCTGGAGACCTTGCGGCCTCTGCCTCGGTGGCGGCCTTCGTGGAACCTTTACTGGCAACACCTTTAGCAACCATAATTATTCGGGAATGAATGGTGGCCAAAACAAAATTTTCCTTTATATATGCCGAGCTAGGCACTCAAAATCGGATTGACCTACTTACGCGCAATGGGCACAAATGCAGCATTCTGATTGGTTGTTGAAATCCGAGCCGTTCTAAGCGTACTTTGAAAATTGGCGAGTTGCGAAATCGTGTTTTTGGCCGGTAGCGCTTTCGCGTTTCGTCTCACCTATACAATGTGGGGGTGTTTTGGATTCCTCTCGCCGCGGCGCATCTAATGAGACAGGGCCAAAATGGGCTAGGGCAGTTTTGGGACGAAAAATGGATATTTTCGACATTTGTGCTTAACTCACTGGACGGGTTTCTTCTATGTTCCCGTCGGATTGACAATTTTTTGGAGAAAAATCATTTCGGGAGTATTTTCTGGCCCTATAAAGGGTATGTTCGTAGATCAGACCCGACATACATTTCACACCAACGCTACGAGCGAGACGGCGGATAGCTGGCTTGGTGATACCCTGGATATTATCACGCAGAACCTTCTCGACTCACCTATACATGCTTTTCTCCTAGGCCTTCGACTCCTTTACCACGTGCGGACGTGTTGTCGCGTCAGTGGTCTGGCTGAAAATGAACTCCGAAAATGATTTCCGCCTTATATAGGGGCACGTCTGGGTTAGTAGGTCAGCGCACCTGCTTGGCTCTCTGTCGTCTTATCGTACTTAGAAAATTGGCGAGTTGCGAAATCGTGTTTTTGGCCGATAGCGCTTTCGCGTTTCGCCTCACCTATACAATGTGGGGGTGTTTTGGATTCCTCTCGCCGCGGCGCATCTAATGAGACAGGGCCAGAATAGGCTAGGGCTGTTTTGGGACGAAAAATGGATATTTTCGACATTTGTACTTTACTCACTGGCCGTGTTTGTTAAATGCGCTCGTCGGATTGACAGATTATCAGAGAAAAATCATTTCGGGAGTACTTTGTGGCCCTAAAAAGATAGATTTTCTAGCTTAGTTCTCGCCATCTTCGTTCAGTAACGTAGGTTATTGAGTTTGTTTATCCTCGCCTCCGGGTTATTCCCATGTGGGCGAGCATTCCCTATCTTTAACAATAAACTGTAGTAAAATATTTAGACTATTTTTATAAAAACAATTTTTAAAACAATCTTGCAGGGGTGGGCTATTTTTAGTGAACGTTTGTATGTCTGTCTTTTTTTCTTTAACGTATTATATATTGACGATTATAATATACTGTTTTATTTGATTACTTTTTCACAGAAGAAAGGGGGATCTATAATATAGATGTATATAATATACAGTAACGTAGAATAATGCCCCTAGTACAAGTAGCAAGTGTAGAATTAACGCGCTTCCGACAGCTGCGCGCTGATTGGTCGTTCATTTTTCGTTTCGAAAAACGGATAGAAAATGAACCAATCAGATTGCGGCTTCTAAACGCCTGTTCGGCTTGCGTCCAACCAATCATGATGTGCGAGACTAGGGTCATTAGACCAATCAGCGAGGGGCTCTCAAAGGCCTGTTAGGCATGCCTCGAAAATGCAATTTTTGCGAATTAAATCACTTTCCCGTGGGTAGATTGAGAAAATACATGTTTTTTATGAAAGTACAGGTGCATGTACCCTAGGAAATAGTAAAAGATGGAAAATCCTAGTATTTACCACTGCATAGTGGACCTTCGAAAATCGCTCTAGACCTGTCTCCGGTGTTAAATCACTGAAATGTTCCTCAGTTTATGCTGAACATCTGTTTATAGGTTGTGTTTAGCGTGTAGATGTTGCCTGTAGTGCGTACTGGCACGGAAATGTCTGTACCTATGGCCATGAACAAGCAACAGGGCCTGCATAGGGACCCTTAGGTTGTAGTGCACATGGTACATATCTGGACACAAATCATGAGCAGATTTAACACGCGCATGCATGCATGCCATTAGTATTGAGCGTGCCGTACTGCTTTTTAGTTTGCATGGGAAGCTCACAAACGTGTCAGTTCACGCGACAATGTTACATGTGCCGGCCCAGAATTTGATAATTTGAATTTCTCAAGCAGCTTTAGGCTTGGCGGCCTTCTTTGCTGGTGAATTACATTAATAAATACAGGAGGCGCTTAGAGAAAAACCTGTCACTGAGTAGTATAGCCGAAATCAGCTGGTACCAGCGATTGGATGGGGTGGGGAATTGATGTTTCATGAGAATGAACACATACACACTCACACCTACACACTGCCTAGCTACCCAATTTGAATGTAATAATCCACTGATGTAGGACAATAGTCATCACAAATGCCTCTACTTTGTATCGTCAGTACCAATCTGTAGACTGATGCTATCATCCCAAATTACAAACTTTTGTGCAAGCCCACAGCAATGCGCCACATCCCATAACTGAAAGTTAATGTTATTGCCATGAACATGTATACTATTATAAAGATGTATGTCATAGTGATAATGTGCACAGTCATTTGTATCATGTATAGTTTCAAACCCAGCCAATTTCTGCAAACTTAAGCATTATGGCAGAATTGGTTTTCATTTCTTTAAAACATCCATATACATTATATTATATATGTTTGACAAATGAGGCATAAAGTGATGAACAAGTTTTGATGTTTCCCTTTTTTTCTTACAAATATATACTTTTTAATCTTATCATACACTAGGTAATTTTAAAATCTATTACACTGCACATATAAAGGTAACTGATTGCACAATTATCCTATTACTGCATTATTATATATGCTTTTAAATGCATGTAAGTAATAAATATAAATAAGTATTTTGGGGACTTGCATGTACAGCAATGACTTTCTTAAGTAAGTAATGGTCCTAAAAAGGGCCGTTTGATATCACGCGTGGAAGGCGAGACACTTATTTGGCGGCCTTGGTCTTCTTGGGCAGGAGCACTAGCAGACATGACTGCACTGCACTGTAGTTATTCGGTCACGGGATATTGCGGAAATGAGCGTCAGGTTATTGAGTTTGTTTATCCTCGCCTCCGGGTTATTCCCATATGGGCGAGCATTCACTATCTTTAACAATAAACTATGATATGAAATATAGCCTGTTTTTATAAAAACAATATTTTAAAACAATCTAATAGGGGTAGGCTATTTTAGTGAACGTTTCTATGTGTGTCTATTTTTTAACTTAGTATGTAAGAACTATTATAATATACTGCTTTATTGTATTACTTTTTTACAGAAGAAATGGGGATCTATAATATTATATAACTATTTTACTTTACTAATTTGTTATGATAGTCTTTACTTGTTTTAGTAAAACTATTCAGTTTCACTGTTTTATCAATATAATTCATAATTTCTATTTAAATTCTTAATTGATAAAAAAAGTATGGGGGATCTGTATTATTTTTAACAATTTTAATTTATATTCTAAGATTGGTATATATAGCTATTATGTCTAACATAGCTATCTTTTTTTTATTTTATTAAGAAATGAGTTGATGTTTCTATTATTAACATTATTGTATATAGACTACCATCCTGATATTCATGTAACTTTGATATATTATAGTTAAAAAGATAAAAAGTTTTTGCCCAATTGGATACCATAGTAAATAAGTACTTTCCGATATGTGGTTTGCATTCTCTTTTACAACATATATAAGAGGATGCAAACTCTTGAGTGATTCTGATATAGCGTGTGCTTCATCTAAAGATCAGAATCACTTGTTTTTTGCGGCCGGCCGCATTTATAAAAGTATGATGAAGTCTTTGATACATACCGGAAAGTATGATGGTTTCAAAAATAACCCCCAGGACCTAAATTATAATTATTTAATTAAATTTATCTTTAAAAAAAAAAAAAAAAATATATATATGAATAATTCAGGACTGGTAGTTATTAAAAATTTTTTTCACCCTCTGTGTAGTAATTAAAACAATAATTAAAATAGTAAGAGATAAAAAATAATGTTTTCTGGGAGAGCAAACAAAAAACGGCTAACTTCTTAGGGCCATAAAAATAACTAAATAAAAGGGGACAAAAAGTGGTAACTGTTAAAATTATATTGCATATACATATTTACAACTAAAATACTTTCTACACAGAGGGGTGAAACACTATTAAAATGAAGGTAGTCCTTTTTTTACTAGTATACTGAGACCTTTCTTTTTTGTTCAGTGATGCTGGTGGATCAGGTAAAGGCAACTTAAAACAAATGCGCCCCAGTTTTTATACATATTCAAAGAAAAAATTCTGTGTTGATAGCGCATGCCATGATTCCAAAGACTGTGAGCGTTATAGTCTACACAGTACTTTGGTGGCATGCACTATTTGTATAATGATATATTATTGGTGTTTACTGGGTTTGAAGTTTTTGTAGGGTTATTAAAATGTACTGATGGTCTGATAGTGACCTTAGCACTTTGATCAGTCCGATCAGTTTTTGGGGATTTTAATAAAAAGGGCCTGTCATTGAATATTGGGATCCAGAGTGTGGCCTAGAAGCTCAATCTGGGCTCAGTCATGTTTATCGTCCCATGACTGTTAATTGAGCTATCTGGTCACACCCAGACCCCAATAACAACTGTTATTTAACTGGTAGGGTTTTAACTGGGGCTATTTGTTTCACATTTCAGTACTCCTGTAATGGGTGGGCCAGAGTTCACTCCCTTTCCCAGTCCAGACATAAGTGTGCTAGATTGTCAAAAAAGGTATTTATTTTCTTTTATTGTTATTAGATGTCAATGAAATAATTTTTACACTTTGTTCGTGTTTATAAAAAAAAAAAAAAAAAAAAAAAATAAAAGAATGTAACATTATTCCATATAGGTCTTAACCTTTATATAAGTTGAATAATAAAAGGTACAATGTAATTTAAGAGTGATCATAGACTTTGACTACTATGAAATATAATTTTACCCATGCAACAAATATGTTTATTCTTTCTTAAAAATTGTGTGTATTTCTAATAAGAGGTTTATATCTATATATATTATTGTCATTTATAGAGACAATGCTGGAAAAAAAAAAAAATAATATTATTATTAAGAGAGACGTTTTGCAGCCCAACTGATTGTGCAGTATATAATTAATTAGTAACCTGTATAAGATATTTCATGTTACAATAAGGTCAACATAAAATTTAAAAAAAAAAAAAAAAAAAGGGAAAAAAAAATAAATAAATAAATAAAAAAAATTAAATAAGATGAGAAAAATGAAAAAAGATAAAAGAAAAAAAAAAAAAAAAAAACTTAATTTTTAATATAGGGATCACAACAGTTGGGCTACTTGTGCACACCTGCCTGGACCTGGGGCCTTAGATTTTATTTGTCATCTGACAAGATTTTATGTATTTTTCTAAGGCTTTGAAGACTGAGCTTTTTTCTGCCCCGCTCGGATTGAGAATATTCTCAAGATTAAAAACCAAGCCTAAATTTACAAGGGCAGCTTTTAGCTCTAGTCTGGGAGTGAAGTGAACCCCACAGTGTAGCAGATAGTGACTGGTTGTGTTCAATACTCTACACTGGGCGCAAATAGGGTCCAGTCCCAGGATATGTTTTCCATGGGCTCCAGACAACAGATTTGCCCCCAGTCTCAGACGGGTGATGCATTTGTCTATCCTTTGATCTAAGGAATAGACATCAGGCCATCTGAGCCCCACTGAGTATTGGACAGAATCACAGCCATCCTGTTTCGCGCTGGAATAATAACTCCTCCAGCGCTAAATGGACTGTGACCTGACCAATGAACTTATCTCAAATGAGCGTCAATCTTCTCCATGCCTTATATACCCCCCAGAAATCGGATTGACCTACTTGGAAAAGCGCTACAATGACCCTAGTGCACCGACGTCGACCAATCACAACGCGCGAGACTAGGGCAATCCAGCCAATCAGCGAGCGGCTTACAAACGGCCGTTCGGCAGGGCAATTTGGCAGTTTTTTCGAGTTTTCTCCATGAGGGCTTCATGGGACGGCATGAATGTGGACATTTTCGAAAAGATACGGGTCTCTATTGTGTTAGGGCGCATATTTCATTTCGATACATGCTACATGGCAGCGTCAGGGCTCGAAAAACTCGGCGAAAAAGGCGAACTTTCAATTCTTTACAAACTATTAATGCTGGTACTTTTTAACTCGGAATGCATTCATTTATGCTAGTTTTCGTCTATTTCAGCAGGCCGTGGTAAATTCATTAGGCGCAGCTCGACGCTTTCAAAGATACTCGATGCACTGAAATCAGCCCCACGGACGGCGTTTCGGTAAGTATTTTGCACTTTTTTTCAATCTTGGGTATCAATTCGGCTAAAATAGGTTGTGCATTGACAAATTATGTCCATGTATTGTGCAAAGACATCGATTTCGGGCCGATTTGTCGCCGAACGTGGTGCACAGGCTCGAAATAGGTGTTTACTATAGAACAAAGAGCAATAGGCTTCGACCAATCGCAACGCGCGAGACTAGGGCAATCCAGCCAATCAGCGAGCGGCTTGCAAACGCCTTTTCGGCAGGGCGATTTTGCAGTTTTTTCGAGTTTTCTCCGTGAAGGCTCGATGGAATCGTGCAAATGTGGACATTTTCCAAAAGATATGACCATCTTTTATGTTAGGACACTTGTTTTAGTTCGATACGGGGCCGTACGTAGGAATTGTGCGCGTTCTAAAATTGGACCCGTAACAATTCGTAGAAGATAGCAGTCGAAAATGATTGAGTGGCCCTAAAAAGGGCCGTTTCTATATTCTCTCGCCCCACAGCGCTCATTTGCTGCTTGTGTACTTGGTAACAGCCTTGGTACCCTCGCTGACACGCCGGTGTCTGGGTGAACTTGTCTCAACACTTTGTAGATGTAGATAGAGTAAGATTCCCTCCTCCTCCTTTTTTTCCTGTCTGGAGACCTTGCGGCCTCTGCCTCGGTGGCGGCCTTCGTGGAACCTTTACTGGCAACACCTTTAGCAACCATGATTATTCGGGAATGAATGGTGGCCAAAACAAAATTTTCCTTTATATATGCCGAGCTAGGCACTCAAAATCGGATTGACCTACTTACGCGCAATGGGCACAAATGCAGCATTCTGATTGGTTGTTGAAATCCGAGCCGTTCTAAGCGTACTTTGAAAATTGGCGAGTTGCGAAATCGTGTTTTTGGCCGGTAGCGCTTTCGCGTTTCGTCTCACCTATACAATGTGGGGGTGTTTTGGATTCCTCTCGCCGCGGCGCATCTAATGAGACAGGGCCAAAATGGGCTAGGGCAGTTTTGGGACGAAAAATGGATATTTTCGACATTTGTGCTTAACTCACTGGACGGGTTTCTTCTATGTTCCCGTCGGATTGACAATTTTTTGGAGAAAAATCATTTCGGGAGTATTTTCTGGCCCTATAAAGGGTATGTTCGTAGATCAGACCCGACATACATTTCACACCAACGCTACGAGCGAGACGGCGGATAGCTGGCTTGGTGATACCCTGGATATTATCACGCAGAACCTTCTCGACTCACCTATACATGCTTTTCTCCTAGGCCTTCGACTCCTTTACCACGTGCGGACGTGTTGTCGCGTCAGTGGTCTGGCTGAAAATGAACTCCGAAAATGATTTCCGCCTTATATAGGGGCACGTCTGGGTTAGTAGGTCAGCGCACCTGCTTGGCTCTCTGTCGTCTTATCGTACTTAGAAAATTGGCGAGTTGCGAAATCGTGTTTTTGGCCGATAGCGCTTTCGCGTTTCGCCTCACCTATACAATGTGGGGGTGTTTTGGATTCCTCTCGCCGCGGCGCATCTAATGAGACAGGGCCAGAATAGGCTAGGGCTGTTTTGGGACGAAAAATGGATATTTTCGACATTTGTACTTTACTCACTGGCCGTGTTTGTTAAATGCGCTCGTCGGATTGACAGATTATCAGAGAAAAATCATTTCGGGAGTACTTTGTGGCCCTAAAAAGATAGATTTTCTAGCTTAGTTCTCGCCATCTTCGTTCAGTAACGTAGGTTATTGAGTTTGTTT
Source organism: Lutraria rhynchaena (assembly GCA_008271625.1). Classification (NCBI taxonomy): domain Eukaryota; kingdom Metazoa; phylum Mollusca; class Bivalvia; order Venerida; family Mactridae; genus Lutraria; species Lutraria rhynchaena. Next base: position 109,905 of record VIBL01000355.1, read on the forward strand.
ATCCTCGCCTCCGGGTTATTCCCATGTGGGCGAGCATTCCCTATCTTTAACAATAAACTGTAGTAAAATATTTAGACTATTTTTATAAAAACAATTTTTAAAACAATCTTGCAGGGGTGGGCTATTTTTAGTGAACGTTTGTATGTCTGTCTTTTTTTCTTTAACGTATTATATATTGACGATTATAATATACTGTTTTATTTGATTACTTTTTCACAGAAGAAAGGGGGATCTATAATATAGATGTATATAATATACAGTAACGTAGAATAATGCCCCTAGTACAAGTAGCAAGTGTAGAATTAACGCGCTTCCGACAGCTGCGCGCTGATTGGTCGTTCATTTTTCGTTTCGAAAAACGGATAGAAAATGAACCAATCAGATTGCGGCTTCTAAACGCCTGTTCGGCTTGCGTCCAACCAATCATGATGTGCGAGACTAGGGTCATTAGACCAATCAGCGAGGGGCTCTTAAAGGCCTCGAAAATGCAATTTTTGCGAATTAAATCACTTTCCCGGGGGTAGATTGAGAAAATACATGTTTTTATGAAAGTACAGGTGCATGTACCCTAGGAAATAGTAAAAGATGGAAAATCCTAGTATTTACCACTGCATAGTGGACCTTCGAAAATCGCTCTAGACCTGTCTCCGGTGTTAAATCACTGAAATGTTCCTCAGTTTATGCTGAACATCTGATTATAGGTTGTGTTTAGCGTGTAGATGTTGCCTGTAGTGAGTACTGGCACCGATATTTTAGTGCGAGGTTTATACAAGAGAATATTAACGTATGCTAATCAGTCGTCACCGGGTTACAAGACCAGCGCACTAACCACTGGACCACGATGCTTTTTTGTTACAGTTCATGTATTCGTATATTACCGCTCATTGTTATTGTGGTTATACAATAAGCTCTATTTGTTTATGACGACAGACCAGTTTTGAATATATTCGCATAGTCTGAGACAGCATGTCTTGGGTGTTGTCAAATATAATTAATGCACATCTACTTTTATAGTTCGGTAATTGAATGTTCAACAACATTTCGATTTCTGCATATATAACTGTTCAAACCTAACACTCTATAACATTCATTGTCGTGTTTTCGCCTAATTTGGACACCTGTAAAATTGTTGTCAGCCAACAATTAACATTTCATGGGAAATGCAGCTAAGTGCCTATTTGAGTCATTAGTCTGTATTGTTGAGCATCATTTAGGTACCCAAGGAATCCAGTAGGTACATGTCTGATCAAGCCGGTATCATTAGTCAATATCTGACTACATGTATGCATGAAATGAAAATTCCTTTGTCTCGAGTAAAACTGTTGTTGATTCTGGATAGGTTAATAGATCTCGTGACTAGTATAGTACCGACAACCATTGGAATCCGCCTACATGTACAGTGTGAAGTCAAACCTGTAGAAAAAACATCATCTGGAATAACTAGACACAAAACATCAGAAAACAGACAATGTCGAATATCAGCTTAAGATCATGTTTTGGTATAGATGGACATCAAGTGTAGGCACAGCAAGTACAAAAAACACGTTCCAACATCATTCGTCTTCGTTTAGACTCCATACCGCAATTATTGGTGTTGAAATATCTCATTTTACACCATGTGTATAAAGCATGAATCGGAATGAATTTTATAAATGTATTGTAGATGAACAATAAATTTAAAACAAGCTGTTTGTTTTGCTTGGCCTTTTAATCATTACAAAATATCTTTAAGACGACCCCGTGTTTTTAACGTTTTTCTTTCCCAACCTTCGTTCTCAGATCTCAGTGACACATGTCTTATAGATACGCACGTGTTCATGTCACAAACATTTTCTGCACGTGAATCTTGAGTCATGGATTGCTATGGTTGCGACACATCTATAAAGATTGTACACTTTCAGTGTTCGACACGGCACCCAGTATTTGATTATTGAGTTTATTTTATATTCTGGAATAAGTTGTGTTTTCGGGACCTTACCTAGCTGGCTATTTTTGTATTATTATAACCGATAACTTCACAATCATTTAGGATTCAAGGATTTGTCATTAGATCAGAATATTGAAAAAGTGAACTTGTGAGTTATTTATTTATTGTTAGACTATTTTTCCTAAAAAAATACATTATACATATGTTCATTCACTGTTGTTTATGTTTATATACGTGTATGGTTAGTGCGCTGGTTCAAATCCCGGTCGCGGCAGGTCATACTCTTCTATGGAAATTTGACAAAAAAGTCGATTTTCCTCCATATTAGGAGAAGTTGTCGGTTTCTTGTTGAAGGGTAAGTTAGTACTGGTTAGTGTACAGAAAACTGGTTAGGTGAACAGGCCGCCGTATAAAACTGAACAATTGTTGAAAAACGGCTATAAACCAAGTGTAAAAAATCTATGTATTGTGCATATCCATGCATATACATTGATTCTATTGGTATTGTAATACAAGCCAGGTTATTTTTTTCTGCGGTACGCCCCATGTTTAAACCCAGGACTTTGAAGTTTAGAAGTAAATTTTTATTTTCTTGTTCATACACGTCTATAACACGTTTCATCTCACACGTGCATTCATTAACTTTCTTCAGTCATCCCTGGGTAGAATAGTAACCTCTCCAGAGCGGCCCTCTCTTGAGCAACGACTCCTTTCAACAACAGTATGATTTTCTCCACTTTACGATTAAACTATTAATTAAACCTTCTAGAGCAACAACTTCTCAACAACAACATGATTTTGCTTCTCCCAAAGGGTCTTGCTTTGGAGAAGTTGCACTGTATATCGTATTAGTAACAGTCGTGGTTGTACAGCTATTTAGTGAGCGTTTTAATTAATTTTATGATTTATAATTGTGTATGTAAGTGTTAGGAATTTTTACACGGCCAGTCATAAAAACGATTGGAGGATTCTAGTTGCTGTTTTTTAGTTTGTTTGTGAATGATAGTTTATTTACAGAACTAATTTTATATATGTGAATGAGCATGAAAAAATAAATCAGGTTGGTCTTATACACGTATTTAGACAGTGTATTACAAAGGTGCTACATTGAACGTCTAAATACGTTTAAGCAGATCTTGTAAAAGTTTACCAGTGATAAAAAATTACAAAACTGTTGTGAAAAACTCATAAATTTGCGAATTATCGTTAAATATTTGATCAAAAACAATTTTTATAGCGTAGCGGGTATCGGTATATTTTAGTTTAGTATTTATTGCTTGAATACAATCTTGATATTAACCGGAAGTTGGTGTTGCGCAGTGTTAAAAAAGCGGAAGTTAATCTTTTTTGTTTTATTTACGGGTTGATGGTTTCAGTCTTGTAATTTTCAAATACACTAAACATTCGGGACCCTAAAATCGGTCTTACTAGTCAGGTGGTCTCTTTATCAAGTTGAATTATAGAGGAGTTATTGAGAGCCGGTCCATAAATAAGTGGTCTTTATAATAAGGTGGTTGTAATGTTGAGGTGGCGTGAGGTTTTACTGTACTTTGATTTTTTAACGTTTTGAAGCAGCAATGTATTCCTGAATATGTGCCGGACATTTTGTCAAAATATTCGAAGTATCGTTCAACTGAGAATCATATTCTATTAGTTTAATTACAACAATAACAGCTGTCATGTAAATTTTATGTTTATTGATTCTATTTGCCATGTTTTTATACATGTATAAGTATTACATCAATTCCTCATGAACTTCGCAATCCCAATTTTCAGACGCAGTACTGGTGTAGTGTCCAGGAAGCAGACTCGAGCTGGATTAATATAAGCAAAATTATTTGTTTCACAATCGAGCTAAAATAAATTAGTATAATGTTTTGATTTCTGTACATGATGTATACAGGTACAAAGCGTTTTTAATTGTTTTATGACCTAGTGGTTCTCATGGTGTCTGAAATACATGTTTTAAAACCCCATCTTAGCGTCTATGTGTCCGAAATTCGATCAGAATACTTAATCTACAATCCAAATTATAACATTATGACACCAAACAAGATAATTATTTTATGACCAAACAGTAGTTTGTTTGCGCTACTGGCTCTGAAAAAGGGTCGGTAGGTAGGGTTTTATATTTTATGTATTTTTATTTTTTTATTCCAGAATATGACTGACATTATTTTTATTTTGCCAAACTATAATTTGACCAAAATAAATTATAGGTTGGCGGCAAAAAATTGGGTCGGTCGGGGAGCGGAAACAAGCTATTTTTAGGCTTAATGAATTATACGCTATTTTACAACCCTCTTAGTAACCTATATACATTATATAGAGTATAAATATATTATACATGTGTATACAAGGTTGTTATGTGATTGTATTGATTTTCTTTTTTTATTATTACTGATCTTGATGTTTATATGTTTATGTTGGTTATATTGTGTGATTATGTGCTATGTACACGTCTTCTGTTCTGTTCTGTTCCGTTTATGTATATTCGTTGATTGTTCTCGTGTAAATCAGTGACTATCAAATATCCTAACTAAGTGCATATTTATAATTGTTGAATACATTATCTTTTTGATGTTAAAACGAAAGAATTCAATGAAAAGTTAATAACAAATTGCATTTTTGACTTTTAGAATTATTAAGTTGAACTTAATTCAATTAATATTATGCTTAAATATTTGGGACTTCTTTCGGCATTGAACAAAACACTATTTGTTGCCTTTAATAATCTATCTTTTGTTAAACCCAGTCGTAATTATCGAACTCTCATTTTTTCTCGTATTTGTCTGTTTGATGTAATAAGAGTTAACTTTCTAACATTGAAAAATACAGCAATTATCACCCTTTAATCCATCCATTGTTAATATAAATTATGTGATATTTGCGTTCACTTTTTTCTCGAGTTACATGAATTTCCCAGATTGCATGACGCACCTTGGTCTGAATAATGTCATTAATTTATTTTGAGTTAAACGTATTTTTTCCAATTTTAGACACTAAAAATACAACAATTATCACCCTTTAATACATTATTGTTAACGTATAATACGTGATATTTCGAGTTCACTGTCCTTCTCGAATTACACGAATTTCCACGATTGCATGACGCACATCGGTCTGTATTACGTCAATGGAGGTAACTGGGGTAACGGGTATTATTAAGTGTATGAAGAAAGTTTTGTAGTATATTTGAATGGCCTATTATACAAGTTATATCTTGTGATGTATTCATGCTTCGTAAATCTTTATACACATGCAACGCAGTAATAATCTTTTTTACCCAAACTATGAAATAGTTATTAAAAAATGATAAATTAAGGTTCATTTATTGATTTATCAAACAGAAACGTAAATTCTTGTCCTTTGCCTTGTACAAGTTGACTATTTTGTACCCTTGTAATATACATGTATTAAACAGCCTGTCTTTGTAATGATATTTTGAAATATATTGAATAAATGTTGATTTTAAAATTTATCAATTTGTATAGTTAAACTATTGATACACGGCTCTATCATATTATATTTACAACATTGCATGAAACAAATCCCACACACGATAGTGCCAAATCTGAGACTTTTTGCCTTATGTCAATAAAGCTACCTGAGTTATCTACCTTTTCATGACAAACCAAGTTCTGTGACGATCAATCAACAGCAACATAATAATGCTTCTCCCAAAGGGTGTTGTGTTGGAGAAGTTGCACTGTATATTCATCATTTAACGTTCCACTTTGCGTGAACTCATGAACTGTACTAATCAAAATAACAATGTAGATTTTATATACATATATATCATTTGATGCTTAGAATTTGTGAGTAAAACTTTGTCAGTCTATTTACAATTATGTAACTCTGTATTCATGTATATAAGTGTGTGTGTTATTGACATGTATTTAGAGCCGGAGGCCTTTATTTACAAATAAAATATTTCTTCTTCAGTTTATATAAAATGTAGTGATTATATCCCTTACACCGACATGTTCAACTCGTCAAATCCACGAAATCTAAGTACACCTTTAAGATACCATTGAAAATGCCAACCTGTCCGTGTTTCACAGTCTAAAATAATCCATCATTTATTTTACTGGTGATTAATACAACGCTGCGTTATTTTAGAACACACAAGCAACAAATGTATTATAAGCTATACCAATTTGTCAATCTCCCCTATATAGCGAAAATTTAGAATGTTTTCTCTCATTCCAAGATTTATTTATTTAAAACTGATTAATAACATACCATCATATTATCCAATTAAGGATTAGAATCTATCTTATTGATTTGTATTACCTTACATACATGACAATATACTCCTAGAGTGCTTCTATTTCTTATAACGTTTTACATTTGTTACAAATATATACATGTACTAATATTAATCACTATATTTCAGGATCAACATTGAGTATTATACATTGAATGAATGACGACTACTTCATTGGTAATACAGAATTATACATGGCTAAAGTCCAACCATAATGACTGCATCAGTATCACACAAAAAGACAACTTGCGGTGTACTAATATTTTACATGTATTGTAACTGGCTGTAAGTGTTTCATGACACTTGTTTAACTAATGTATGTCCATAGTATAATTCTTGTTAGTCTAAATCTACACATTTGATATACTTAGAGATTTAACTTTTTGACCGGCCCCTCTTTTGATAAAAATCGCATAATCTGAATTATTTGCGCGACTTTTAGTAATTGTAGCATTCGACAGCTCAATCAATTAAGTGCCCTGAGACGTAATTCAAGGATCAAAGGGTTCAATCCTCGCTCGGTGTAAAATTCCGACTCGCCTGTGTAATGCAAAACATCCTTCAGACATTAAATACTCCGTAATTATCATTGAATTATGGCTAGTCGGATTTTCATGTCTTCAAAGCAATCATATCATTCTTATAGGATGAAGAGTCTTGTAATATTGCAAGCTTTACATGTTTCAATGTTGTTTTCACAATCTAATTGGCTAGTTTTTGTCACAGCTTTATATTTCTGTACACGATAAATAATCTGAACGGTAATATGAATATTTATTTTTTATATATTTTTCAGTTGTTGGTATCAAACTACGGGTTCATCATTTCTTTCTGCGAGTACATATCGTTCCCATGGCAACATGTTATGGAATGGATTCGTTCATTGCTATGACAACAGTACGGATATCTTGGAGAGCTGTGGAACATTGAGCCTTGAATAGCAGACTTGTAAGTGACTAACACTTGAAGAAATAACCTTTTGATCGAAAGTTAGGGAAAATTGATTTTTTTCTTCAAGAACACAGTTGTTTTTTTCGATTTTATAAAAATAAAACGTTATTTTACTGATCCTGGCAATAAACATATATTTATCTGTTTTAGATGCTAGGTCTGATGGAGAGTTCTTTGACTCAGTCACATACAAATTGGAGAAAATGGATAAAAACAAACAGACCATTGAATAGAACTAGAACTTGTGGATATTTGTAATTTATAATGGACCCTATTCTGGACCCTTTCATTGGAAGGAACGAAAATCTGACAGACGTATGTCACAGCTTTTGTTTGATATATTATTAGATAAATGTTTCATATTTTTTACGACTTGGTTGAAGCAAATGTAGAACAAACAAATGTTTTGTATACATATAGATAGTATGTACATATCAACTTAAATGGGATTTTTTATCATGATTTGTATGTAACAGAATCCAAGTTACTAACGATAAGTTTAAGACTTCTTCCAAAATACGTTACAGCATGTAACTAATTATATTAGCTGAGTCAGACAGTGGTCATAGAAGTTATAACAACTTTAATCAACCACTCTCGTTAGCTGCTGCCTTGATTTGAACCCTCCTTGTACGGTTCATGGGTCCGGTCCAGGAGTCCGGTCAGGAGTCCGGTTCAGGAATTCAGTGTTTTTGTATTCGGTTGGAGTAAAAGTAGTGTTTTAGTGTTAAAAGTGTGTTAAATATGTGCTTAAAGTGTTTTTGTATTCGTTATGCTTTGGAATTAATTAGTGCGTTTCTACATAATTGAGCTGGAATAATGTGTTTTATTCTTAAAATTGGATTATTATACAACATCAACCGTCTGAACTCGAGGTAGGCGAGAATAATATCGACCTTGCACCGTAACATTCACTATTCTCGTTAATGTTAATTTATCACATTAAATTAACAACAGTAAAACCTCTCTTACAACAATACTACCTCAACATTAAGACCACTCGGTGTCGTGTAAAAGACAATGAATGATGGTCATAATGTTTTTCCTGTGTACATGTATACATGTATTCAATACAAAGAGAAACAGTCATTTTGTTGTAAAATTTCTATTTATTTAAATCAACTGTTTAATGTACCGACTTACGTACATACTTACATTCTAAACGTAATAACAACAAATGCGGCTTTCTTTTTGTAATGATAATACAGTCGAACTTCTCTAATCCGAAACTTTCCAATCCGGAATCCTCTCTAAACCGAAGACGTCAGCTGGTCCCGATTTATTTTATGTATTAAATGCTAAAAAACCTTTCGGAATCCGGAACCTTTGTATTCCGGAAACCTCTCTAATCCGAACATTTTGTCTGTCTGAGCATGTCAGAATTAGAAAGGTTCTACTATATATTGAAAATGACGAACTATTTTTCTAAGAACTCATTTCGCAGTTTTTTGAAACTAAGGATACGAATTTTCAAATTAGACAGAATGGGTAGAACCACCGACCTTCTTTAAACTAATTGGAAAGCTTCCTCACATGTGACATTTGTTGGTCTAGGATGAGTTCAAACTCACGACGTGAAGGGCTAGTGATTACCAGCCAGAAACCATAACCATTCAACCATGGAAGCCGCTTCACTTAATTTTAATATAATTGTTGTTAAGTTGATAAATCATTATGAATGTATACTATTTAGTATTTAATAATTAAAAACAATGATATTAATTATATGTTTCATAAGTAATATATAATTGTATTATTACATTTAACAAAGTCGTTGTTATCTATCATAGTTAAATTCTGCTAAGTTGCTGAATGATGAGGCATTTTAATTGTACTTCCGGTTAAGTCAATACGTGCCCTCCCTACCACCGGAATCTAACAACATGTCTGTTTGTTTCAATGTTCTAGATATATTCTTACAATGCTTTTCGAATCCTTGTTATTATTTTTCGAGTCGGGTGAAAAATTTTCACCACTACATGGATATAAAGTCACGTGATCCTATCATTCCACTCGTGTATAAAGTTCTTTCCTTATTATCGAGGTTTTACTGTATAGTCAATACAAAAAGAAACGAAATCGCTCGCAAAAATCAAATAAGACTACTAGCAAATCATCATTGGAATGATATATAAATTTATATACATGAAAATATACCTTTGTCATATTAACATTTCTTTTTGTATTGAATATGTATAAATATAGAGTTTTATTCAATGAAGTTGTGGTGGCAAATGTTTTCATTTTCTTGATGTATAATTCATTTTATTTCCACTTTGAAAAAATAACGGAATAAAACTGAGTTTCTGTGGGGAAACAAGAACTATCGAACATAATATTACTGTGGATTGATATCTTATGTTGTTATTTTGGTCATATCGTATCACGAGTACTATCTTTAATAAGGGTTTCAGTTGTTATTTAAGGAGACCCTTACATAGAATTAAAGTTATACACGTGGTTAGATTCGAAGATTCAGGTTGTATTTTCTGTGTATTATTAATATGACATAATCGATTTATTGATGTTCAATTATTTCTGTTTCACATTGAGTGTTGATGGTAAACTGTAAACTTGGAGTATAAGCGGATGGTTGATTCGGAGTAGATTTTAGACGAAATTTATCTAAAGAATGAATTAAGAAGTGAAATGTGACTTGTGTACATTTGACGTTTAATTGGCGAAATATTAGATGTGTGTTCAAAGTTTTGTGCGGCAGCCTGACGTATCGATAACTTATGATGATGATGATGATAATTATGTTAATACATGGATGATATCAACAAATGTAAAAGTGATGATATAAACAAGAATAGTGTTACATTAACACAGGATATTTGTTATTCTTAAATACACACATGTACTGATAATTGTGTTGTTGACGTACTTGTATACATCAGTTGTCGTCTTCATAGTTTTATTAATTAACATCCCTGCTGTTCTTCAAGAATTAATCTATGGATTGTTGTTGTGTTTTACACTCATTGAACTAAGGTGTGTTTCTGTGTAAGTATTTTGATTGGATGATGGCACACAGTCTGAAAGGTGACATTTGTCGAAAATGAGTTACTGTCTATCGTTCATTTTGTTTTATGGTACATTAGGAATTTCACAGATGTTTAAAATGATTGTTGTTTTTTCATGCACGTTTGCTGATTTGTAGTACAGTTTTCAAAAAATGATAAATTTAAATTCGGTATTACAACTTTGTGAGGTGAAATTAGAATGTTCACATTCCATACACCCGTGGTTTAATTCTTTGATATTGATTGACAGGCACATTAAAGCTGCCGAGCCTATTTTTTGTCCTTCCGCTGTTTTATTTCTACAGACAAGAAAAAAAGGAGGAGGAGGATGGAATCTTACTCTATCTACATCTACAAAGTGTTGAGACAAGTTCACCCAGACACCGGCGTGTCCAGCAAGGCTATGTCCATCATGAACAGCTGTGTGAACGACATCTTCGAGAGAATCGCTGCCGAGGCATCCAGACTGGCTCACTACAACAAGCGATCCACCATCACCAGCAGAGAAATCCAGACAGCTGTCGGGCTCCTGTTGCCCGGTGAACTCGCCAAGCACGCCGTCAGCGAGGGTACCAAGGCTGTTACCAAGTACACAAGCAGCAAATAAGCGCTGTGGGACGAGAGAATAGAAAAACGGCCCTTTTTAGGGCCACTCAATCATTTTCGACTGTTAACTTATATGAATTGTAAAGGATCCATTTTTAGAACGCGCATAATTTCTACGTACGGCCACTTATCGAACGAAACCAAGTGTCCTAACACAATGGGTGGTCATATCTTTTGAAAAATGTCCACATTTGCACGATTCCATTGAGCCTTCGCGGAGAAAACTCGGAAAAACTGCAAAATTGCCCTGCCGAAAAGGCGTTTGCAAGCCGCTCGCTGATTGGCTGGATTGCCCTAGTCTCACGCGTTGCGATTGGTCTAAGCCTATTGCTCTTTGTTCTATAGTTAACACTATTTCGAGCCTGTGCACCACGTTCGGCGACAAATCGGTCCGAAATAGATGTTTTTTACAAGATACATAGACATAATTTGTCAAAACACAACATATTTTAACCGAATTGATTTCCGACATTGAAAAAATGCATAACACTTGGCAAAACGGCGACCGTGGGGCTGATTTCAGTACATCGTGTGTCTTTGAAATCGTCGACCTGCGCCTCTTGAATTCATGGCCTGATGAAATAGACGAAAACTAGCATAAATGAATGCATACCAAGTTAAAAAGTCCATGCATTAATGTTTTGTAAAGAGTTGAAAGTTCGCCTTTTTCACCGAGTTTTTCGAGCCTTGACGCTACCATGTAGCATGTATCGAAATGAAATATGCGCCCTAACACAATAGAGACCCGTATCTTTTCGAAAATGTCCACTTTCATGCCGTCCCATGAAGCCCTCATGGAGAAAACTCGAAAAAACTGCAAAATTGCCCTGCCGAACTGCCGTTTGTAAGCCGCTCGCTGATTGGCTGGATTGCCCTAGTCTCGCGCATTGTGATTGGTCGACGGTCGGTGCACTAGGGTCATTGTAGCGCTTTTCCAAGTAGGTCAATCCGATTTCTTGGGGGTATATAAGGCAAGGAGAAAAACGACGCTCATTTTCACAATACCCCGTGAACGAATAACTGCAGTGCAGTCATGTCTGGTCGTGGTAAAGGTGGAAAAACAAAAGGCAAGGCTAAGAGCCGAACCAGCCGCACTAGACGCCAGTTCCCAGTCGGCAGAATTCATCGTCTATTACGAAAAGGAAACTACGCCGAGCTAGTTGGTGCCGGAGCTCCTGTGTACTTGGCCGCCGTATTGGAATACTTGGCCACTGAGATGCTCGAACTTGCAGGAAATAATGTCAGAGACAACAAGAAGACTAGAATCATCCCACGTCACTTGCTATTTGCCAGTTGAACAAACTTTTGTCCGGAGTTACCATCTCACAGGATGGTCTGCCAACATCCAGGCAGTACTCCTGCCCAAGAAGACCAAGGCCGCCAAATAAGTGTCACGTCTTCGACACTTAACATTAAACGCCCCTTTTTAGGGCCGATACATACTTAAGAAAGTCATTGCTGTACATGCAAGTCCCCAATTCCCCCATAAATACAAATTACATGCATTAATAAATACATATATAGGAGGCGCGTGAGTCCTTATGTGTGTATATGTATGCGTTAATCATCATGAGATTATTATAAATTCCCAACTCCACCCAATTGCTGGTACCGGTTGATTTCGGGTATACTACTAAGTGTCAGTTTTTTTACCAAGTATCTCTTGTTGCCTATATTTACTAATTAATGTAATTCAGTGAGCGCTTGTACACAGTACTAGTAGCATACTAATTATACTGTTCGGTTGTGGCAAGTGTTCGTTCCGTGACATTAGACAAAAACGGCGCGATTTGCGTGGCCTTTCATCGTGAGGCAGACACTTGCAAAGCTGGGCTTGTCACCGGCCCCTTTATCATGATGATGTATTCGGCCAAGGTTTAACAGGGTTTGTCGTGATGTCGTGGCACGATTTCGTAGCCAATAACTTTCTTCTGGCCCATTGAAACATACGTATACTTAGAAAAATCCGCGCGGCTCGCTGATATTTAGGTTGTGTTTCTTTGCCGGCCAAAAAACGCGGATAAATCTAGTTTCGGGTGCAAAGTACTCACTATTTTTGTCATTCGTGTCTATAACACGATCCACTGTGTCGATTTTTATGGTATTTCGGCGCGAGCGACTGCTTTTGCAGTAAATATTAGCGAAAATGCATAGCATAGACCGTGCCGAGTCGCTCACTAAAATTGTTGTATTGTAGATTTTAACCACTCATTTCGTTATCCAAGTAGGAACTAAGCCCATTTTATCGCTTGTTTTAACATTATCAGTGAAAAAGTATTGGAACTATTTTGCGCTAAATTCATGACCAGACATGAGTAAATCGGTCATTGAATTTGAGGCTCCTTTTGGGGAAATCAATAATCACTCGATTCGAATCTAATAAAACAACGTCCCCAAAACCAAGTTGTCGTGAAAATATTGCATCAAATGGTCACTCGGTGAAATAAACCACCATCATACACCGAAACAAACAAATATTCTCCATGTCATTTGCTGTATTCGATCACATATTTGTATAAATCTGTTTAGAATTTTTCATTTGAAGTTTCAATCCTATCTAAGTAATACTTTGTAAATTTATTGATTTACTCCAAAAATGACAAGCATATTACAATTATGTTACTCCCTTATTATGATTCTATGAGGTATCTCTCCCATAATTTGTCAAACCTCGCATTCTCTTTTGTATTATAAGATGATGTATAGTCATATTGCCATGTATACGAACTGACTTGAGAATAAACATTTGATTTGATTTGATTTGATGACGTGGATTGATTTTGAGCTCTAAGGTCAGTGACCCAGCGTCTTCACATTTACATCCTCGGTGTGGTCAACAATTAACCAATGAATTGCTTAGTATGTTATCATCAAGTGCACGCAGCTAATATAATTACTGTAAAACCTCAAATGATGTCCACTTCACTATCACGACCACCTTGTTATAACGACCACTCATATTCGGATCGGCTTTCAATAACTCTATAATTCGAAGCGATATCCTAAAATTTAAGATTTATTTTGGCATATTGTACATACATAGTAATAAAACAATATGTAGTGATACATAACGTAACACAACATGAGTATAAACACAATGACATGTACACCAGGGATGACACAAGAAAGGGTAAACCCTTATTTCCATAGTAACAATTTAAATGATTTAAATAAATCCTACTTTTTTGCATAACCATACAGCAAAATTTTTTTTTGGAAAAAGTTTCCCTTTTTACAAATTATCCACTTTTTTGTTGTTGCTATGACATAAGAAAGAACATTATGTTTAAAATAAAATTATGCTCTTAATGATGTATTTGGGATAAGCGTAAACAAGTTATATATTCACTCCAATGCCTTTTATACAGCATGTGACTGAATACATTACAATGAACATATAGCAGACATGTTAAGTCATTACGTCAGTGGGATGCATCTTTTCTATTTTGCAACGATACTAAACGGCCAACAATTGGGGGGTAATTCGATAGAAATCATCCGGTTAATATTTTTGTTCAAAACTTACAGAATTAGTTCACGGAATAAAATCTTAAACATCCACTGTTTTAAAATGGTCAAATGCATTTTACTATAAACGTCACAATAACAAAGTAATTATTTTCAATATTTTCAATTTGTGTTTTAGTACAACAATGTACATTATGTACAAGTTGTAAATAAAATTTCATTCCGTTCTATTCATTTACTTTGTTTCATTCATAAATGTTTACATCGTGTCTTCATCGTACAATTAATTACTTCTTATGAATGTCTGAGGATTATATTTGATTATTAACTGAATATTTAAGAAGGTATTATGAATGACTTATGTATTCTGTCTAGTCTAAGTCACGTTATTTATATATTTTACTTTACTTCATCGATTTTGTCATGGTTTCCCTTTATGTGCGAAATTTCACATTGGAAAATAATAAAAATAACCCACTTAGAAGATTTTCCGGTCATAACTAGTATGTTTTAATAATTGGTGTGTAATTTATTAGACGATTTGTTCGATCGCAAATAGCTTCCGGTCCATATATAAAATATATTCATTGCTGGGGGTCATAACCTCGTGGATTTTAATACTTTTTAGACGAGAATTCTAGGACTCTCAGTGAAGCTAGTATAATATTACTTTGTTATAAAACAACAGTTTAGCATACGTCAATGTACAAATATCGCTAACCTTATGATTTCCTGCTAACGATATTTAGACAATTTTTAGGTCAGATGCAACATTTTGTTTTAGGTGAATCTCTGGTAAATTTGAACTCATGTGTTTATTGACTGTGAAAATAAATAGCTTTTATGTTGATTTTAACACTTGTACTGTCATTTCATTATGTAAGGATAACAATTATATGTTTTTAAAAACAGTAGCTCTTTCCATATTTTACATCGGGCACGTGCACTGTAACACATGCAAAACTAACATTTTTACCGTCACGAAACAAATAAAATACGGTTTTTCGTATTTAATGGCTGTTTTGCTACTACTTTGAGTATTTACAATTCAACTTCTGAACCAGAATAAAAAGGTACGATGAAAACTAAACAATAAAATGCATGTTACACATATATTTCTAGGTTGCAGACTGAGTACCTCTCGCATATATTTTGTATTTATTGACACAACACCATCAAATCTAACACTCAAATTAACAGCTTATAAAGAACAGAAATACATAAATTTCAATGATCGGTGAAGGAGGAACGTCAACAAAGAATATAAAATTTGAGAAAGTTTCTGCTAAATGCATGTTATGTTCTTTAAACATGGATACGTATAGTGTACAAGTGTGAGCGTGCGTGCGTGCGTGCGTGTGTTTTAATTATTCAAAGTTTTCTTAATCAATTTATATGTGTTAGGATCTCCTTGGAGATGGAATCCGTTATGTGTCCTAGTTCACGCATTAACCTTAACAAATTTTCCATGTGCACTTTACAACACTGTTAACTAATGGCTAAAACTATCTTGTTTTCACAAACTGAGTGCACAGCCCTTTTCTGCGACTGACTCTGATCATGGTCCTTGCTTATGAAAAAGCAAAGTCTTTACAATAGAATAATACTCAACTAATAATAACTTGCCGATGCGATTGTATGATCTTATCTACGCAGAAATGTGTTGCTTAAGCTGGTAATTTTTAATAATACAGTAAAACCTCGTTATGTCGAGGGGTCATCGGAATAGACTAAATGCTTGAGATAAACGTGGTGCTCGCTTATTTGCTTGTTTGTTGAAAATTATACGCAACTAATAACTAAAAATTTGACAGAACTTTAAAAAATCCTCGAGATAAGTCGGGCGCTTGTGATATCGATGCTCGCAATAACGGGGTTTTACTGTATTAGTTTTCTTGATAACATTGAACCCTCAGTCTGAACAGGGAACAACATGCACATTCATATATAGACAAAAAGGCTTGATATCTAATAATAATAACAATAATAATAATAATAATTTTATTTGGCAAGTCTACACAACATGGCAATTTAAAACAAAATTGAATGGATAAATAAATACAATACAATAACAACTGCGAAATTCATCAGTCGAAAAAATAATAGTATTACACAAATAAAATTTATGATTATACATATTCAAATAATAAAAAACCATGCAATGCACACCAATACCAGGGATAACACAAAAAGAGGGAAGGATTGAAACTGTCATATAAACATCTAACAAATAACCATTAATTTGATTGGTAATTTTACGCATGTTGGTACTCGAGTAGTAGTAGTGTTATAGACTATGTTATTATTTCTCCAAATATTACTCAATGATGTATCATATTTTCAGGTACATGGTTCACACATATTGTCTGATCATTGTATTATTAATTTCTTATTTAATTTTGATGAACAATATGAATGCACTTCAAACAGTTATGAAGAGATAAATGAAAAATATGGTAGGAATAATGGTTTTAAAGATTCTTTTATCTTTGACTTGTCTCATGAAGACACTTCTGTAAAACTTCAAAATTTCAGCGATCATGTGGCCTGGGTACAACCAGAGAGAGGTATTGACCTTTGTATAACTGAATTTTTAACCATTATCAGTAATGTATCCAAACCTTTTAAACGTACATTTTCGACCGATTCTGCATGTTATGAATCTAATGATAAGCATTATCCTTGGTTTGATGAGTGCATGATGAAACGACAAGAATTTTATGCTAAGCTCAATGTTTTTAGAACAGATAGTTGTGACTTTAACCGAATAAATATGATCAAGGCCCGAGCACAAATATGAGTATTATATAATATAGACTCCTAAACTCATGGTCGCCAGGTATAAATACGCCAAAAAGTTAAACTGAAATATGTAGAAGCGGTCCGCCACTGTCAAACAAACAAATATACCACTGAGTGATTTTGAACGATATTTTAAAGGCATAAATTATCAAAATGACCCATTGTACTCCGAAAGATGACATATTACAGTTCATAGATGTGTACAAACCTGATGAGTGTAAGCAATTATTTTGTGCATTTACAAAGCCTTTAAATATATTACAATCTATAGACAAAATTAATCAAACTTGGATTAAGGGGTAATATATTAAATATTATGAGATCTATGTATGCAGCAGTTAAATCTGGAGTTAAATTACATAATCAGTTAAGTGAAGGATTTCATTGTATGATCGATGTTAGACAAAGGGGAAAGTATCTCGCCGTTTTTATTTTCAGTGTCTTAAAAGCATATAGAGGATATATTTATACATGCGGGTCTTTCTGGCATTGATGTTGATACGTATAAGATATGTTTGATTTTATATGCTGACGATATTGTTATTTTTGCTAACAATAAAGAAAAATTACAGTCAAGTTTAGATGTACTTTTACATTATTGTAATAGATGGAAATTATAGTTGATACAAACAGAGCAAAAATTACGATTTCAGAAAGGCAGGGTGAGTCTCTAGAAATACGAAATTTTAGTATATTAATACTGATTTAGAAATAGTCGATCAATGTACATATCTTGGATTAGATCTCAGCTCGGGCAGATTTTTTTATTTCAATTATTTCACTAGTTAATATCGCCCATTCTCAATTGTGCTAGTCCAGTGTGTTAGGTTATAAAGGGGAAGTAAATCGTGCGAGTTCATTCGTACTTTTGTAAAAAATTACTTGGTGTTAAAAGAAATACACAAAATGATTTTGTTTTTGGTGAACTTGGTCGATTGAACTTACAAACTATTAGGCATATAAGTACAATCAAATAGTGGATTAAATTATTAAGCACTGATGAAGATAAATAAAACAGAAATGTGTATAGTTTAGTTTATTATTTTCTCTTATGTTTTCTCTTTTGCTATGTTGAATATTTGAGATGTAATTTTGTGTAAATAGATGTCTGTTGAATACACGTTTTTATATATATTATTTTGCTGCATATATATTTATAAAATTGTGCGTGTATCTAGGCATTTCATTTCGGTTTAGGGTTCCTGTCATGGTGTTTTAGTGGTGTATTTTGTCTGAGAGGAAGCGAGCGTGTATGCGTAGTCTTATATACTTACATATTATGATTGTAAATGAATATCTTTATGTCACTTTGTAAATATTTACCGCATGGGTCAATGACCTTCTTGTATTTAATGAAATAAACTTTGAATTCTTTATTAACTTGTAAATTATAATGATTTCACACATATTTACTCTCCTTCCGAAGAATGCGCATATTTTAATACATGTACTTAATCCCAAGTACGCATATGGTTTCAATATGATGATTTCATTTAAGTAAATTTAATAGTAAATCACTGCGAATGCTATTTATTACTTGACGTACGCAGCTGATTAGTTTCAATCCATTAAGAATCAGACGGAAATATAACCGTTTTCTGTAGATGAAATACCTGTAATTAATGAATTCAAATTTAATGTTATCTGTACAATTTTGTAACCTAAAAATGTCACATGTATCCATAAAATTGCATTAAATGTGGGATAATTTTCATTACTCGGCAGATTAAACACATGCACAAATTATGACGTGTGGGAATTCCGTGTAAAACTCTCTAACAACGATAAATTGTCACAACTATGATGTTTTTGTCATAGAATACGCTGAGAAGAAATGTAAGTAAGAAATTAAAAAAATGCTTACATCTTAGTCAAAATTTAAGATAAAAAATCTTAACTTAGAAAACTAAGATTGTTTGTGAATACGAGCCCAGATGTACTCAGTTCACGTAACTTTTTCTACGCTGTGTTGATGCTGTTTTACGAATGTATTCATAGTTTTTTATAATGCCGACCACTAGAATGTTTACAACCGTTGCTTGTTAACCCGTGATCGGGTTAATTGATAAGATTTGCGAGCGTGATTGTAGGCGTTCCTAGCTTTATATCATCGAGGCCCGTACCAGGGGGACATTTTACACTTATATGATCCTTATATGATGACCTACAGATGTTCGTGTAAAACAGGTGTTTAGAATTAGAGAATTCTTTATCAGCAGCTTTTCGAAGGATTGAGATAATTTTTCAGTGACTTACTTGATGTAAGATTTTAAATTACGTGAATGCGGGTCATACAAGTTTTCATCAGTATCAGAAATATCTTGGAGATCCAGATTTTGTAGAAATTCTTTTAATTTACTTGCGTATTCTCGTCCAGGAGTGAATTATATTGTCCATTATAGACAGGTAGCTGACGAGTTCCTGTTAGCAAAGGTTAGACTTCATACGTAACTAGCAGTAATATTGTGTTCACACAAGTATCACATGTATATTGTGACAATACTCTTATATCCAAAATAGATTTCTATTTGTTAACATTTTCTCTAAAGACGAATCAAATCATCTTTCACACCTTTATTATAAATATTGATGAACATCTTGATTTCTCTCAACAATATCATTGTTTTAGCAATGAAAGTCAAAATGATGAGATACATTGAGCGGCAGCTGTGCTGAGGCCGTATAAAATTTCCTCGAGTCTATTATCTCCATACAGTGCCCAAGTTGTCACTTGGTTTCACGATCAGCACGCGGTCTCCTAACGTGCGGAGATTGTGTAGCGCCAACTACAATATGTATACCAGCTGCTGGCTTACGAAATTTTCAAATGCGTATAATCTTTCGCTAAACAAAATCATAGAGGTTGCGGAAGCCGAGCATCCGTACGAAAATTGTACTGTTGCCTCCTGCTCCCGCACGGAAAGGAGGGTATAGTTAATCTACGGGCTCCGCAGACGCATCAAAATGTGAACTAGGCATGTGCAATGTCTTAAAATACAGCATCAATGTCAAATAATTATATTTGTTAATTTATAAAGTATAAACTTTCATGTTCAGATTGACTGTGTCTGTTGTATCGAATAAGTAGTATTTGAAAAGTTTAATACATTTACCTAAACCTATATGCTTGATCTAATACACTTGAGCTACCAGTAGATGTCGTGGTGTAATATTGAAGTATGCTGGTGTCTGGTTTCGACATATCTACGGATAAAATTATTTTTGGTACAGTCAAACCTGTGAAAAAGGACACTCTTAGGAAAGACAAAATGTGACCTTTATTGACAGGTGGCCTTTATTTGGAAATCAGTTTGTTCTGAATGATCTATGGTGTGTTTTTTTTCAAAGAAAATAATTTATTCACAGGGTGGCCTTCATTCGGAGGTGACCACAAACACAGGACAGACTGTACCAGTATCTGAACTGAATAGTCATTATTATTTCAATCATAGCTATAGTGATTATTCATCTAATCAAATAAATAAAATATGGTCGTACGCGTTTTTGGTGGGAGGGGGATTTTTATTGTAACTTTTGATGTATTCAATATTGTACCAACAATTAATTAATGCGATACCTTTTCAAAAAATGAAAATAACTGAATCGGATACATTTTCTTTACAAGAGAAAACAAATGATAAATCGACGAATATATTCACGGATTGATCATCCTTTGAGACAAATCAATGAAAACATGATTTGGTAATGAATTAAAATTAACACAATGTACATCAGTATATTTTCAATACTAAAAACACAAACATCCTAGAATCGTGATTTCTAAAATTGTGGAGATAAAACTTTCTACCATTGATGTCGTGAATACTAAAAGCTGGTTGTCCTTTTAGTCTGTGTTGCAGACAATCTACCTGTACATGCTCGTGTATAATCTTTACCGTTCCATGAATAGAAATTTTGCTGTATAACGTCCCGCTATCAACTAGGTTCACTTAGTGACTTATCCAGCTTAAACGTTGGGAAAGATGCCAGGCATACATCTAGGTAGAACTACTGACACCACGTAAGCTAGTGTGTGAGAAATTCACTTGGTCCCGGGTGGTATTCGAACTTACAGCGTTGGTGGAAATGTCGTTGACAAATTATTTTTATGATGATAAAATTTTCTTGATATATACAGATTGTAGATCATGTAAGAAATACTAACCAGACATCATTGTTACCTTACTGCAGTGCGCTCACGTTTTATAGCAACTACTGTTTAACTGAAAATAGAACTCATTGAACATACGTGTTATAATATATCGAATGGACTCTTTATACTCAAAAGAAAGCGAATCACATTTATTACTGCTTTGCAATTAGGAGACATCTTTTTACCTTTGTTTTACATCGACCAACGGTCAGGGTCATTAAGCGACTTTACCAGGTGTGTATCTGGGTAGAACCATCGACCGTAAGCTAGCTGGACAGCTCCCTCACATGTGATATTGTCTGGTCCCGGGTTGGATTCGAACCTACAGCGGCGGCGAGGGGCTAGTGATTATTAAACAGATACCATAATTATTCGACTTCGGAAGCCCCTCATTTGTGAGAAAAGTGATCCACATTGACTCATGATTTATATGCATATACATGTATGTAAGCGAATATGCATTTTGTGGCATATTCTTTAAACTATTGTGCTTAAACGGGGGTTCATGTTTATTCTAAAAATATTGATCAGATCAAAATGTCTGCATGTACGACATATCACTACAGTCTCATGTACTCGGCACGTGTCTATTTAGAGACCACCTGTGCCAATACACTGTATTTTAGTAATAATTTGTTAAACAGTACAGAATAAATATTTTATTTAGACTTAAGCATAACAGCTCATCGTCCTAACACACACTGTATATATACAATTATATTTGTATGTGCGTTAGATAGATTACTTAATTGATATTATGTGTGATGAATTAATGAATAACAATTTAGTGTATATTAGGTCTAGTTAGATAAAATCTAGGAGTAAAAATATTTCTATGTTGACTGTATGAAGTGCAAATAAAAACAACGTGAAATATATATTGTGTATGTCTTAAAGTAAAATAAGTACACGACCTTACATTCCTAGGAATGTTCAAATGATTATAAAGTGTTAATAATTGATGAGAAAAGAGTCTTACTTTTAACATGATTCATCTGTATTTCTTATATTTTAAGATAGTGAACAGATCATGTTGAATCAGGGACCAAACTTTATTGGTCACTTTTTTGGTCATTCTCTTCAAGGGTCACTTGAAGCAAGTAACTCTGTATTCATCACTTCTTTATTGATGTTTGTTTAGTTATGTTTTCATCATGATATGATCTACAAACACTGAAATAACAAATTCAGCCTTGTCAGAGACTGTGTGATAACTAAGTATACCTACTTATTGTTTGCATAACATATTATATTTACACAAACTGAATGATCGATTATCCAATTAAAATCTAGTTCATTTAAATGATGAAGTTATGATTTCTAGTTCGACATCCGGGCAACTTGGCAATATTATCATGCAGTGACAGATCTAAATAAGGCAACTACAAAAAATCTTGGGTGGTTATGTCTCCGAATGCATTATCATAAGCATAAATCTATGAAAATTATATGTGTTAAATCTGTCAGTCAGTGTTGCTAAATCTTAGAACAGGATCTGGTTGGTGTCTGGTTATTTATTCCCTGATCAGTTAGTGTTGTATTACATCATGTAGATATATATTTGACGACTGCAGGAAGAAATGAGGTTAAACACATTGAGGCTACAGCATCGGGACTTGACCAATATACGTGCAGTCTGCTTATTTTTATCGGGTGTTTCCCAGCCCTCCAAGCTAAACTTTTCAATTAAAGCATCGTGGTGGACACTTTTAATGTGTGATTTTAGTAGACCATGTGTGATCGTAGAGATGGTCATTTACTATGCGTTATCATATCACTTACGTCTGAACACAAATGGATAAAAATTTACGAAAATGTCTTGGACGATCCCAGATATAAATGTTTCGGATCGGTACCCGTCTGTGATTCCAAGCCTCGTAAGACAATATGACAAAGAAAAACATAGAATATCATTTTCCTTAAATGGTTCAATCCTTGTGTTACATGACAGCAATACTCCTGATTAATCCAGCAGCTATGTCTAGTTTACGTCTCATGCAACATTCAGTATTAACTACATATATTAATTTCCTACTAGGGAACCCACAGATCCCTTTTCTATTAGTAGCTTACCGGCTATATGAGATAAATTCTACACCCCTGTCAACTAGGCTGTCATGTCGAGGTAAATACGTATAATGTATGAGTGAAACACGCTTCATGCTGTCCGTGTTAGATATCACTTTAAGCTGACGCCACGTGCTTCGTGAATCACACTGTAAACCACGTCTGAGTAGACTATTGCATCTAAAAGATCAATTTTGTTTTTTGAATGTTCGTGTTACGTTTCCTCCGAAGTTCCGAAGATGAGCTATATAATTACGCCTGTTAATTACTAAAATGTGTGAGTGTCATATACATGTATATTATACCACCCGGTTATATACTGACTTTTGATACAATTCCTGTAATTTTTTGAAAGATGGAATATTTAATAAATGGCAGTAGTACATGTGTATTACATGGTTTAATCCCCATTGACACGGGTAAAATATTACATATCGTGATATTTTTTTTCATTCTAATTTTGACACAGATGAACAATCAAACAAGCATCTAGCATTTCAATTTAGCCGTTTACATCAACGATACTATCGTACTTGAAAGTCGTTAGGTTTATTAGCCTAATGAGTTTTATTAAAGTTCTAATTATTTGCTTCTGCGGACAAGAGCTGCGCATATATTTACAATTAGGAAAAACAAATGTAGAGTTATAATGCTATTGCTGTTGTTGTTATGTGATATTGTATATTTATTACATCTAAACTATTAAAAGGAAATTTATTAGAAAACATTTGTCAGTTTCAATGGCGAAATATCCTTTAGAGCTGAAACATTCACAGATAGTTACGGATCTGTGTGAGCTGAAAGTGTACTAAACATGAAGTTGTATCACAATCAGTCAGATGTTTCTAATAGCGTTTTGTCAGAATGTACTACATGATAAAAGATGGATGTGAATAAATGTGTGCCTGGTACAACCGTGTATCTAAATGCTCACCATGGACGAAATTTCCAGGAATAGGAAAAAACACTTTGATTTCCAGGCAAAGCTGTTACATTAACTCTACACTCAAAGTATGAAACCTTAGAAAAGGTTATATTCAGTGAGTGTTCATCCCTGACAACTGACATACTCCGGAGGTATGATAAAAATATCAAAAATGGCCAGAAAAAACTGGTTCGGACAAAAAGTGACATTGAACCTGATTGATTTTATTGGTTTGGTTTTTTAATATAATTGAAGAGCGACTTTTTCAAATTTATAGACATTCGTTATAATGTTTGTATAGTAATTTTTCCGTAATAATGACTGACCATCTTAAAGGTACCTGTTTATAATCATACATAGTGTTTGTAGATCGTGTCATGTATTTTGTCAATATTGTGGCTCCTTTGTTTTAAATTAGAATTGTTTTAAATGAGATTTTTTTGGTCACATTGATTGATAATACATTTTATGGAGTTTTACAATTCTTTTCATGAACTCTTCAACAATCACCTGTATAACACAGTTCAAGAGTTCCTCAAGAATTGAGGAACATAAATATTCATTATATTTCAGTGTATTATCACTTTAATTGAATTGTATTTCCATGAACAAGTCATTCATGTCTGAGTGGGGATTCTACAATCAGACAATTGTATGGCAGTACATACTGGTCTGTTTTACAGTGTACTGTCAGTGTGATTCAGGTTCAATCCTTGGCTCTATGGATATATATCCACAGACAACCAGCAGCTCTGATAATAGCTGGCAACATATATAAAACTTACTGTCATTGTATTGCCAGTGAAAAAACTGTGTTACCTGCTAGTACCAGTTAGTTGTCATGTTTCACTGTAATAGTTTTGTATTAGAAAGTTTTCTTACTGACTAGTTGTCGTATCTGTTTACAAAATGTCGGTTATATGAGATCAAAAAGGTTTCAATATAAAGAAGAATGGTAATAATGTGTGAACATACTGACAATATGCGTGTTTTTACCTAAGAGCATGCCAGGCACGTACCTGCCTGTACGCAATTGCACAGTTGGTTCCACATTTTTTTTCAAAAAAAGTAATAAAATAAAATAAAAATCTACGTAGTATAAATTATACAAAGATTGTAAATTGCTTTAATAAGAAGATAAAATGAATCAAATTCTTGATTGAGATGGGGTCAAACTAGCTACTTTCAGAACGTATCATATTGTTGAATCCACTTCAGCACAGCCTGGGTACGCGCCTGTATACCCAAATCTTCGTCCTTAAGTTATTTTATAATTGTGTATATTTGTTATAGTCTAATATTCATATGAAATTTTTAAGTGATATTGTATGCCAGTCAGGTATATGTAGGTTTGGATTTTGTACTTAGATTTTCTAGGCCTTCGTAAAACAGTTGCTAATCACTTTCATAATTATTGATTCATTTGCTGCTCACATTGACTCATATGCTGTCTGCATACAACGAACTATGTACTACTTTTTATGTAGTCGGATGTTATCCAGTAATTATTTTTAATTCAAAACATGAAAACCAGCCGTCCTGTCTGATTATCATGCAGGTATCAGTCAGATTTGTGAGTCAAACGTCTGAGATACAAACTAAGTCGTTTCTACAGATGCTGTTATTGTACGTCCTCCGTTGTCTAAAATACCAAAATTATTTTTGTATGATTCTGTACTTTGTTATATTCTAATATTCACATGAAGGTATTATTGATTAAAATGTAGCTGAGGTATGCATAGTATTGTAGTTTAGAGGTAACTGAGGTAGGCAGGCTACTGCTGTTGAGAGGTAATTGAGGTATGCAGGCTACTGTTGTTGAGAGGTAACTGAGGTATGCAGGCTACTGTTGTTGAGAGGTAACTGAGGCATGCAGGCTACTGTTGTTGAGACATAACTGAAGTATGCAGGCTGCTGCTGTTGAGAGGTAACTGAGGTATGCAGGCTACTGCTGTTGAGACGTAACAGAAGTATGCAGGCTACTGCTGTTGAGAGGTAACTGAGGTATGCAGGCTACTGCTGTTGAGAGCTAACTGAAGTATGCAGGCTACTGCTGTTGAGAGCTAACTGAAGTATGCAGGCTACTGCTGTTGAGAGGTAACTGAAGTATGCAGGCTACTGCTGTTGAGAGGTAACTGAGGTATGCAGAGCACCGTAATTGAGAGGTAGTTGAGATTTGTAAGTTGTTGTAAGATGTGCTTGTTGTAGAGGTATCCATGCTGCTGTTGTTGAGGAGTTGAGGTATGCAGACTGCTGTTGTTGAGGAGTTGAGGTTTGCAGACTGCTGTTGTTGAGGGGTTGAGGTTTGCAGACTGCTGTTGTTGAGGGGTTGAGGTTTGCAGACTGCTGTTGTTGAGGAGTTGAGGTTTGCAGACTGCTGTTGTTGAGGAGTTGAGGTATGCAGACTGCTGTAGTTGGGATGTAGCTATGCTATAGCTGGATGGTGGTAGATGTTGTGAGGTAGCTGAAGTTTGTGGGTTCATAACTTGAAAGTATGCTTGTTTATGTACTCTGGTAGATGATTTGTTTGTGTAAAATATTTTATCGACAATATTTCTTACATTTTAACATCAATACTTGTATTCTTAGTTGATGAGACAAATAGTTTTTATTACAATATTATTAACTGATATTTGGTGTTTAGTTGAAGTCTCCATTGTGATTATTTTGATGTTATGATTGTATTATTGAAGGGTTGTAAAACAAAATCAAAAGATAGGCCATGTTTTTTTTCATTATTTTTTCATCTTTTAAGTCCACTAACCCATTGTAAATCATAATGTATGTGTGAAAAACATTTGTACAAAAAATCATGAGAGAATGAATAAAATGTTGCATGTACTAGTATGTTAACTCTCCCATGAATGCACAGTGGACTTTTGTCACTCACTTATTCATTGATTATATCTTAAAATCACATAGTGGGTGAACACTAGCATGAGATTTTCATGCTTCACAAAATCTTTGTGTGAAACAAGTACATGAATAGAACAAAAGCTGACCTAAAAAAAACTTATTTCAACACTATTTGTCCTTTCATTATTGTTATAGGAAACATGAAAAATGTTTTGTTCAACAATTATGTGAACACAGTCTAACCTGTGAACAAAGGCCACCCTTCTTGGTGAAGACAAAATGTGACCTTTATTGACAGGTGGCCTTTATTAAAAAGGTCGCTTTGTTCTAAACAATCAATGTTGGTTTTTCAAAGAATGGTATTTTAATATTCACAGGGTAGCTGCCTATGGTAACAAAGGAGAACGTTTTTGTGGCAATTTTTTGTAGATCACCAAGTATAGAATGTATTTATAATTGCCAATATACTGTTTGACTGGACATACAATGTGTTTATGTGAAAACTAACTATAGACCAGATGGTCTCAGAGTTTATAAATGTGAGACATACCATAAAATGTTAATTCATGTCATTTATTTATTGTAGTACAATGTATAAAATAAATACATCTATCAACTAAATAAATAAATATACATGGCAAAAGAATGTGTGTACTGGTAACAGAAAATTAAATACAACAAAAATAATTACAACACAATACTGTAGTAAATTAAACAACACTTCTGAACAGTCACTGATTTCAGACACTACATGATAATTTATATTATTATACACTAATTTCAGAATGCAACATACATTATTCAAGGAAATGACAACCATTTTTATAAAGAATTACTAAATTCAGTGTTGTAGGCTATCTCTATTTCTGGGTAAAACAGAACAAAAATATCTACTTTATAGAGAAATTAGTAAAAAATCATACTATTAAAAACAGATAAAGGGAGACAACCTTTTGGACTGAATAATTTAGACATCATATTGAGGTGGTGTTATAATCAAGTTCCAATTAATATAGAGGGAATATTCAGACTTGTCTGTAGACAAGTAGTTATTGAGATGACATAGTAAAACAAACATTGATAAATAATGAAAATAAAATATCATAACCATCCCTATAGATTAGAACTATTTGAAGCTTATAACAGAATATTGGTAATTTTATAAAAGTTAACATAAAATCTGAAAGCATCATTTAAATTGTATTAATTGAAATAGAACTCAAAATTTGTTGTTAAATTAATTTTGATTTTGCCTATTTATATATACAATAATTCATCATGTGACAGTTTACGGGTAATAATTGGCTTGGAGGTACGCTTATTTGGCAGCCGAATGACCATATTTTCATTCTACCACAGTAACCCAGTAAAGAAGGTATATGGGTTCCGTAAGGGCTATATCCGGGCAAGCACATATTGATTTGGTAATATGAGCCCTACCTGGGTACCATGTGGGATATGTACATTAAAGAAAGTGTGAGCTCAGCAATACAGGACATACTGGGGCCATAATGAGCCAATATGTGCACTTTCTATGGAGGACCAATCTTGATAGCTAGTATACAGCTCATATTGAGACCTGAATAATAGGACATGTATAGGTCCCATATATATATGGCTGGATGGAGGTCACAGAGTTCAATTTAGTTTATAATTATGTGTATTGAGTGATATATTTATGTCATTAGCTGAAAATTACTATTAATTAGGGTCTCTGCCAAGTAATCACTAGTCCCCTGATGCTGTAAGTTCATATCCCACCAGGGAACAAATTTTACAGATGGGTATTTTTATCCGTCCAGCTGTACTGAAGGTCAGTGACTCAACCAAGGTGTATGCCTAAGCGTCTTCTTCTGCTGTAAAAGCTGGAAATGTCACTAAATTACTCTGGCTGATGGTGCAACATTAACCCCCCCAATAAAGAGAAATAAGAAATGTTACTACTATAATGCACAGATTGTCTTTATTCAGAGATTTATACATCTAAACACATCAATAAATGTGAAAGGAAGGGGAACTGTGAGATGTATTGTCCTCTTAAACTTCTTCTCCTTATATTTTAACTTATCTATGGCTTCTAAACATCATGATGAAAGAATGAATTGCATATGATCCAGCATTACACAAACTAGCACCTATAGTATCGATATACTAATAAGTAACTCATGTCTTTGAATTGCTATATCTTCCACTATAGTAATAAAGGTCGAATGATCTTCCCAAGTTTCATGTTGAAAATTTGATTTGGTAAGTGGTGCTTCAGTTTAACGGATATTAAGCAAGTATCCAGTCTGTATAACATATGTGTTATTGATACGCATGCTAAATGTGACTACGTACACTACAAGGCATTATTTAAAACAGGTGACTGTATGTAATCATGAATATTTAATAGACTTTCGTACAGATTTACTTCACTATTTAAATTGCCGTTTTTCTCGTTATTAGCGACCCTGTTTTAATTGCAGCATCTCACTCATATAAAGGGGGTGACTACTCTTTATTTCTGCAGCCTCATGTCTGATAATGTTATACGAACATGTTACATAGTTGGTAATTTAACCCATCTTAAAATCACCAGAAAGCCTATTTAAATTCATTTGTTTTAATATATTCTATGGATAGCAGTTACCCAGATAACATTCTATATGGGCAACCCATATGGGCCCCAGATGGGGAGTGCAACCGGGTCCCTGGTGGGTCCCATATGGGCTATCCCATATGCATACAGTATGGGACCTATATGGGTCCTGAATGGGCAGCCCTTATAATTAATGTGGGCACCCCCAGATCTTGTATTTGTGGGTATAACCCTTTACTCAAAGGTCAGTCTTTTACAGATAAAAAGAACAATGATAAAAGAAAAAATAACACTCATGCTTATATACCAGTAAAACTTTATCATAGCATGGATAATCACACAAAGAAATGTACAAAAATGTAAAATTCATAAAAGAAATCTCAAGAAAAGTAATGATTATTGAATTTAAGTTATGACACAGCATAATTTAATTTACAATAATTGCCTTTCATAATCAACATCTTTGCTACCAAAATGGTCTCCCAGACATCAAACGAACATCCTGCACAATTAAACACCGCCTTATATAGTCCCAAAGTATCTTAAAAAAGCAAATAAGATTAAAATACAAAGTGCGTGTTAAACGAAACTTAACTATTGTTTCAGCAAATGATGGCTTTAACAATATTCCAAAAATACTTTTAAACAAGTAAATTCATTGAATTGGTATCCACTTCTGAAGAAAGTTACATTAAAATTCACCCACAACTCTTTAAAATGTGTAAGAAAATAACAATCTCTTAACCTTTGACCTTGATGTTTGTGTCTTTGTGTCGTCCGATATATAACATCTGTGCCAAGTTATTTTAAAATCCACCTGCAACAATATTTAAGAATATAACAAAATATGCCATTTTAACCCTTTGACTTTAAGGTGTGACCTTGACCTTGAAGTGACGCACCCAGTTCTGTCTGTAAAAGTGTGTCTTGTGATGCATAACATTTGTGAAGTTATTTTGAAATCCTTCAACAAAAAAAAATATTAGCAAGTTGCCAAAACGAGCTTTATCTGACAATAATGTTTCATACCAAAGTTTCTATGATCTTTAAAAAGATCCAATGTGATATACTTATCATTTTTAACATACAGTTACAGTTAACAGCTAAAATGATTCACATAGAACTAAAAATATAAAAAAATAACATTTATCACTGACTAGAATCTTAAGTACTATATAGTCTATTTGAGATTAAACAAATATGAATTAAAACATAACAGTATCTTCAACAAAATTCATAATTATTTACCTATTTCTTACATTGACATGGACTAGTATTAAATGACAGGGTAGAATACTCCCCTTGCACTAATCAAAACTCGAATCAGATAATACATGAATAAATGAAATAGAGAAACATAATTTTCAATTTTCCACAATAATTAAACTGCCATTCTTCAGAAACTATTTACATCTGTATTCTTTGAGAAAGTCTAGAGAAGTTGTGTAACTGTTGTCAAAATTTCCTACAGGAATTTTAAGGTATTTTGAAAGGAAAATGTTTACAATGTCTACCAGACATTGACTTCTCTATTTTTTCTACATCATTGACTTCTTGACCATGTATGGCTAGAACACTGCATGACAAATTGACATTTATGAATTTTGACTGCTGTACATTTACCTAGAATAAATAATTAAATAGATTTACGTCATGTTAAAAGCACATGTAGAATAAATGCTTCCATCTTTAACAAAATCCCCAAGAATATGAGAAGAAACTATTGACTATAAAGTATTATTTGGTAGCATGTGACATGACAAAAATGGTACCTTGCACATCTTAACAATACCATAAACTACAACAAATATTGTACAAAAAGGTTTATATGCATATCAAAGTATACATCAAAGGTATATCCTGACAATAACTTTGCCACAATAAATAACTTGAAACATTCAAATTACAAATATAATTTCATTGTACAACAAATTATTAAGCAGCTTAGAAAGGTAGCAACATTTCAATACTATACACAACACAATTTGGCAGAATGTCACCTGACAAAAATAACAAGTTTTAGATCAACACAAGTTCAAACAAACAATTTTAATATAACTTGAGCATTACTTGGCACTTTGGATAAACTGCAAGATCTATTTCATTGTAGAATCAATTATTACGCACCATGGAAAAGTAGAAAAATAACATTTCAATACTATATAAATGTAATCAAAATTAACTGAGCTGCAACACGTGAAACGCAACTTAATGACTTTGGGACAAGCATGGATCCAGATCAGCCTGCAAAGTCTGATCTGGATCTCTGCTGATTTGCAAAAGCATTTTGTTGGTTTTCTCGAGTTGCGGCTAATATGTAGTATAATATATGTACGAAGATAAACAAAAAGTCAAAAACTGGATGGGACACAACAGCCAAAAGTTCCCTTAGAGCACTTTGTGCTTGTCAAATATTCAGATATGAATCTACTCTGTTCTAAGCATTTCTCACATGGCATATAGTTCTTGAAAAATGACTAACTTCTCACTTTATCAGTACAAGTAATGCTTGTACATATTATAATTATGAACATGAACACTGATAAGACATAGTTAAATTTGATAAGACAAGCAATTACAAAAGATTCATCAGGATGACTTCAGAAAACAAGTGCAAAAATGTGTTTAATCACAGTAAAATAATAATGACTAGCAAAACAATTCTAACTAGAAAAACAAGCAGTCATAGAAGATTTAATTCTATACGATAAAACATGGATTTCAAAATGATTGAAGATGATGATTCAATAAAGATAAAAAATTATGTCAAAAAAAAAAATCTGGAAAAATCAAACTGGATTTACTTTCAAAAAAATATGCAAGAATCCTTATGTTACTGAATATTATGAATTTATGACCCCAAAATTATGTGTTTTAGTTTGTAACAAAATACCTTCATTGAACTGTCTATCTTATACTGTATTAGATTTAATTTCAGATTTATAATAAATTTTCATAGGAAAGAAAATGTTCTAAAAATATTGATATTATGGCCAATATATAATTACACATATAAAGTAATCTGTTCTATCTTAAATATTTTTTTCTTAGGAACAGCATGTAATATGATAAAATTTGATTTACACACTTGTTAAAAAAAATCAAAACAATTCGAAACTAATCTGGAGGTATGCTGCTTGAAACAATACTACTACAATTAAATAGTGTCTATTTCCTCAGTTTCTGTTTGTGGTCTCTCCGAATCCTTGTTATTTCTTGCCTTCCTCCCTCTATCACGGTCACGTGCACTAGCCAACCACTTACAGACCTCTACATCCACATCTTTCCTTGTGGCCATCTTTGTTGGTCCATTTCTTAGCACACACTCTAGAAAAAAGATATGCTAAATATGAAGTGATATTCAAACCTTTTCTACCGTAAGTACTTATAACTTGCATTTCTTTGCACACACTCTAGAAAAAAGATATGCTAAATATGAAGTGATATTCAAACCTTTTCTACCGTAAGTACTTATAACTTGGATTTCTTTGCACACACTCTAGAAAAAAGATATGCTAAATATGAAGTGATATTCAAACCTTTTCTACCGTAAGTACTTATAACTTGCAACTCATATCAAAGCATTTTACATAAAACATTGATTAATTTACTATTAATAGACAATTTCTCATCCAAGAATAATGAAGAAAATAAACCCTATCTCATTTTAGTGGCTTTACATGAACTACAGTTGCTCACTAAGCTTTCAATTTGTTAAGTGCCAAAGTTTATGACATAATAATGTAACATACATTTACAACTATTCAAAGTTCTAGAATATCTACTGTGAACATCCTAATTAGACCATTGTAATTATTTCACAAATTATTACTTCAACTTACTGTATAAGACTCTCATCATCTGAAGGCCTGCAAATTTTCTCTTTCCCTTCAGGCCTTTCATGTTGTATTCTCTGGCCAACTTGGTTACTATTACCTCTTTTAACATTCTTTCTACAGCTTCCCTCACATCACCTCCACCAAACATAGAAAAGTACTTTATCTTAAATAAAAGAGAACACATATCAATCAAAATCAATAATAAAGATGTTAACATCCTGGAATTTAAAATTATGTAGTGTTTTTTAGAATATGCTAAACAAAAACAACTATACTTCCAGACATTTAGGAGTATGGTCATTGGATACAGTCCTGGTATATAACTTTGCAACTTAACTTTTTACTATGTTGATTTGCCTGCTTAAATTACTATAAAATGAAACACATTAATAACAATGCTTACCACAGAGGACAGATTTGTCTGATCACTGAGCACCGCATCAAATGCTTCCATCTGCTCAGCAGTGGCAATTGGAAGCGTTACACCTTCCGGTAGTTGTGGGTGTTCACTCTCAACAGCCGACCTGGCCAATAACCGCTGTACTATTCTTTTCACGTCACGATTTTCTTCTCTGATCATTTCCAATATGGTAAAAATGCGTGAGATTGCATCTGTAAAATTATAACAAAAGTAAACTAAATGAAAACCATCGCTGCAATAATGTATCAGTAATTTTCTAAGGATTGCAATTATTTAATTATCAAAGAATGTGATCAGCTCTATTGACCCGTTTGAATCACTTACTAGTGCAGTCATATCACACATTCACAACACAGAGGAGAAGTAACATACTAGTAATGTTTTAACTTGATTAAATCATAAGTATGCACCATTCTATTCAACTATAATACTGATAGGCTGAAAACTATGAAAGGAGTGATTAAAAGAATTTAAATCATTTAAACACAGAGAGTAGCATTAAAGTCAAAATCATGATTTGTTTTTTTGTTGTTTGCTTTTGTGTATTGAAGGCCAGCTTTTGTAAATACAATTCAGTACAATGTTTACAACACAAATTTAACTTACTTTGCCCGATCGGTTGACTATGGGCAGGTGTTTCAGAGTGAGATTGACCAGATAAAGGTGTTATTGGCCGCAACACTTCACTCCGGACTTCTGTTAGTGCTTCTGGCGCCATACGGGGTGGTGGTGAAAATACATTGTCAGTAGTTATTGGATTTTGTTTTGGTGTTCCTGTCACTTTTGAATGTGGTGGCCTACTATCTCTGTCATCTTCACTGCATGCACCATCTTCATCAGATGAATCGTACAGTCTTTTTGCTGGTCTATTTATAGCAATAGTAAATAAACTTATTAATGCAAAACTTTCAGAATCATCAACCAATTTTAAGCTATTATTAAGCAAGACATGTTATTCCTAGTTTGTCAATAATTTTTTTCAGTATCATTTAAAAGGTGAGTACCTTTATTTCCATTTTGGCCATTAAATTCAATGAGAACTTGCAATGTTAGCATTTTTAAAAAAAAATGCGGCATAAGAAATAATCTTTATCAAAACAGCTGACCCTACTATGTTATTGTACGAATTTAGCTTGAAACATTTTACATCATAAAAAAATACCCACCTTCGCTTTCTAGCCTGATCATCAGTGGTTTGAATGTCTGAGGTGTCTTCAGACTGTCGCAACTTTGTCCTTACACTATCAAAATTCTCTGTAATACAAGAGTTTTACCTTAATATAAAAGATACTTTAAAGTATACATAATACTTCAATTACTAAATTAGTAATGTTCCAAGATTTGATGAAAAATACATGAGAACAGAACAATTAAATTTTAATTCAAAAGAACTGTATTTTTCAAGGCAGTTAGTAAAATGGAACATTTTCCTATCTTAGTTGATTACTACTAGATATGCATTGAATGTGTTTGATAAATACAGTCAGAGTTAGAATTTACACTTTTGATGTTACATAAATGTTATTAAAATGGATTTAATAGATATTTCCATGTAGTAAATTGAGGGTAAAGCCTTAAGGTCATTCACTGTTATTGGGACAGGTCCGTGTATTATTAGACATGGCACCTAAAGTAAGGCTGCATTAAGCCTTGTCTAAAACAGAATATAAATAAATTAAAAAATGCTGAAGACTCACCATTGCTAAACAGTTTTCTTTTTATTTTCTCAACTGACCATGTTTCACTTGGAGGTTCCATCGTCCTTGCAGCATTATTAATCCTTATGGATGTTTTATATGGTGGCCAATAAACAAATTTCTCATCCTTCAGCAAGTTCTGTGGCACTATAGCTACTCCAAGTCCATTCACGCCTTCAAACTCCACAATATGATACACTGCTTAAGTTTTCAGTGTTCAGATCTACAGGCATAAGGTAATTAAATGTTAACTGTTATAACATTCTACAGAAATGCCAGATTTGAACTGTGTGGTAAATTGATTAATACAGATTTTTCTGCTTTGTTTTCATTTAGAACATAATTTACCTTTGTCATGTGCATGTTAATTTAAATTAAAAGAACTTTTAAAAAGAATTAAAAACAAATTGAATACAAAAAAGGAACATTCGATGAATTCTTTTTGTATAAGTAAGTCAGGAGTGCCCAATTCTCTCATCTAAAATGAGTGGCTAAGCGGAACAACCACAAAATCATTCTTGTATGGAAGCAAGACACACTTGCATGTTATATCTTTTAGAGAAACTGCGACAGTATTCTCATGTAACAGAGAAACCCGGAACACTCTCAAGTCAGGAGAGTGAAGAGGTTCGGTATAAAAACTATGTAAAGCACCACCATACCATTGTACAACAAATATTCTTTCCATTGACGCATCAGAAGGGGACAAAATATTTCTGATCAAACCAACTTTATCACTGACCAAAACACAATTATTACCAAGCTGAATAGACAAAAAATATTTTGGCAATGAAATCCCCTCAAACTGGCTATAATCAACATATTCACTGAGACGAGGACCCTTGTAGTGTCTCTACTTAACTATACCTGCATGAGGTAATACTGACTCTAATTTTGCATTCAACAAAGATTTTTCTGAAAGTCTTTTTATTACTTGCTGAAGTGGGAATTTTGGCTTCCTTATAAGTTTCTTTAATCTGCCTAAATAACTCTCAAAAGGAAAACTTGAATAACTATCAAGCTCTCCAAATCTGGATACATCATTTGCCAGATGAACTAAGCCGTGTATGTTATAAACATACTGATCTTCTCCATAATGATGCTTAAACTGTCTAACAAATGCAGAAAAAAGTTCATTAGCAAATATTCATTCACAATATGGCTGACAAAAAACAGAGCTTGAAAGGCAATATATTGCAACAGATAACAACCTAAAATGATTGCATAATTCTTTTGGTTAAATTCCTTTAAGAGCAACCTGTCCAGTATACAACAAAAATGTGCAAAATTCAGTAGCCTTCCATCTCTCTAATTCATATAATGACCTGCCTTTTCTAAGGAATTCTCGGGGCATATATGTACTGAAACAAACAAGACGATCAGAGACTCGCACAATAAATGTTGCACCTTGCCTTGCAACACCCTTAGTCCAAAGAAATAAGAGCCTTTTCATCACCCCAAATGCATGTAGTCTATAGGGAATTGAGTGACAAGACCCAAATTTGTGTCCGAGAATGGGGATCAACCTATGTGGTGTTCTACATCTGCCATTTCATTAAACCAGATATCAGTACGCAAAGAAGAATTTATATTTGGAAATGTCAAACGGTGATTTATCACATAACCTGCGGTCCAGGAGTGCTGTAAACCCGTGCCGGAAATATCGTTCGGCACTGCAAAACCGTGCAATAAATATTCAAATTAGCCAAATCACTATATTTGCATATTTTGTATTACTATGCTACTACGATATTTGTAAACATGGTCGACTTTCGATTCGTAATGATTTTATTAACGAATAAAATTATGTTTGTGTGAATAAAATAATGACGTCATAATTGCCTGAATTTCAGTCAACAAACAATTTTGTAATCCAAAATGGTAATATGAACCGCCAGCAACACTTTTGACTTCATAGTCTTGTTTTGTTTGTAACAGCGTTCTTGGGTCTTTAGACAACATGGGATGAAAAGGCCGTAACTTAATCAAAAGACTTTTCATGGCATTTTGGGGAATGTTAAATTCAGAAGCCCAAACTGTCAAGTCATAATCCAGACCAGAATCACTAACAGCAGAATCTTCAGAACTTTCTGAATCTGACCAATTAGAATTAAACGTTGACGCATCATCCTCTACCTCACTATCAAGAAAAAAAATGGAATTTTGATCTGGGGTATCTAACTGACTTGAATTGCATTCATATTCTGAACTCTGCAATGAACAGGGCTCAATAAAGCCTTGAGGTATGCTTGTAGTATTAGAGTCAAAATCAGAATTGTTTTTCGTGGCACAGGAGTCTGACACTAAACATGTAGGATTAACCTCCTCATCATCAGGGACTTCAAAATCAATTGTGGATAAATGTTTGGCAACACTGGACCGTACTCTGCAGTACCATTTCCAATAATCTGCCGACTTTTTCGTTTTCGGCATTTCTTAAAAGATGAAATCTTTACTAAATCAGAACAATCACAGTAAGCTGTGTAATACAGCACTATGGGAAAACAACTGTTGTAATATTAATTGTTAAATTACATACAATAAAAATCTGAACATTTAAACCTTTATTTGTTACAAAGGCATACTGAAAAAATATCTGAATATTAATTTACGGAGGGTAACTAATATCTTACACCAAGCAGTCCTGACTTTTACAGAACGATTTTGAAAAGTTAACCTAGAATGTACGGGTCGCGAAAATACATGACAAAGGTAAAATGGCACTGATAAAACTAATATCAATGTATAAATCCAAGCAATTAACAATTACTTACAGCAAAAGCAAAGATTTCTCTATATTTTTTTAAATATTTCAAATATAAAAGCAACTAATCGTTTAATTTTACAATTTACCGTTTTACAGTTCGTCTGTTCAATTTGGCGGTAGCGGAAATCACGTCTGCGCATGTTCAAAACTTATCTATTTTTCCACTTTTTTTTAATTTATTCATTTTAGTACCAAAATCCGGATTAAGTTATTTCATAAAAATCATAGAAATGTATTTCATATCAGAAAGTTGTAAAATAAAAAAAAATACAGTAAATCAATTTATTTCGAGCACCTGCACATGTCTTGTTTATAGGGAGGCCCATATGGGACCCGTATGGGTCCCACGTTGGCGATGATATAAAAGAAAATATGTTTAAAAGCTATTTTAGATAAAAAATAATAGCAGTTGATATCAAAGCAGTGCCATTTTAGCAAAACATAAGTATGTTTTCAATAAATAATGAATTAAGTTTTCGTTTTACTAATGATGCTGTATTAGTACTGTAATGTGGGACCCATCTGGATCCCTTATGGGAAACCCCAGATGAGCTTGAGAATAGAAAATTCGAATCCATGGAAACAGTCCATAAAATATGTGTAGTACTTACATGCGGAATATGATAGTAAATGACTTACATAAGGGAGATAACTGAAGTAGTATTGTAGGTAGTTATATGACTAATTACCAAACATTGACCGATACTTATTTGGAAAGCAGACGATTTTTTTAATTCGGTATTTTGTAGAGTTGTTTTTGGAATATCGAAAATTAACATTAAGATTAACAGAGAAATACAAAATAAATACAGTTAAACCATAATTTGGGGTTAGTAATCTATTTGGACGCATTAAGTTACTTTAATAAAGAGATTGATAATATATCTGGACAGTGGTCTTCATTGTAGAGTTACACTGTACCATCAAATGTTTACGTCGGGAGAATTTGTATTATCACTGAAATCACGAGAAAAATGTGGCGTTTGTAAATATTCGGTTGTAACTGCGGAATTTCATTGATGGAGAACATACTATGTTATGCCCTGTCTATGTATCATTCTATGTACCAGTCTATGTAATACGCCAAATATACACTGGTCGTCAAAAGAAAGTAACCTGTCAGTGATGAAGGTATAAAATTTTATCTTACAAAAGTTATTCTTAAAAAGAGCAATTTTGCACATGCGCCACGAGTAAGCTAACTAGCCATTACTACCGTTATGTATAACCATATTGTTATCCATTATTGACCATAAAATTGCTGTATGCCATTAAAATTTCAATGTCAGTATATTAGAGTAAAATAGAAGAATTTTTATAATGGTTACTTTCTTATGACGGCCGGTATATGATCAAATACTGGATCAAAATACTAAAACATAATGATTCAGATATTGTTCAACGAGTTTATTATATGTTGAAACATGATGTTGATCTTGACAAAACATTTAACAGGAGAAACTGGGCATTTTGCATGAAAATATATTGAACAACCATGGTTTTAATAATGTGTGGATTAACCAGTTTTATATTGACATTTCCTCTCATACCCTATGTGTAGAATCCGGAAGATATGACAATGCACCACGTGACCAAGACTGTATAAAACACGCACAATTACAAAAGTAGAAAGTGAATTTCATTTTCTGTTAGTATGCCCATATTACAGAGACATTCGATGAAAGTATTTTAAACGCTATTATTGTCAACAATGCACAAATTTGACAACCTGTTGCCTTCAAAATCCAAGAAAACAGTGCTCTTGTAAAATTGATATACTTTGCAAACAAAAAAAACTCATCCAACAATTAAAATGCGATAAGGAGAATGTTCTATCTTGTATGCATGTTTTTGTCTAATGAGATATTTTGATGTCTCATTGAAAAATCCATTGTTTCACCTTGTAAACTGTTGTTATCCATTGTTTATTGCTATAAACGTTGTAAAATGATTAAAATGTCGATTTTCCTCCATATGTGGAAAAGTTGCCGGCTCCTTGTGAATGGGCAAGTTAGTACTGGTTAGTATACAGTGCAGGAAAGTTGATAGGGTGAACCGGTCGCCGAATATAGCTGAAATTTGTTTTAAAACAGCGTTAAACCCTGAGAAAATATGTCATTGGTATGATACAAACATAATCAAACAAACAAGGTTGGCATTATTTTAAATTTCTGACGTTAATCTAAAAAAAACATCCACCAACCAAAAGATGAGATGAAAAAGTTGACTATTATTCAGATGTAGATACAGATGTAGTGTCAGAGATCGCTGACTAGCAATCATTAGTCTCTCATTGTTGTGAGTTTGAATCCCAACCGGGGCCAGAAAATTCAAATGCGAGGAAGCAGTCCAGCAGACTTATGGACAATCAGTGATTCTACCCTAACATACGTCCAGGTCGTTATTTACAGGTGGTAACTTTGTACCCGTGATCGTTTTTTTTACAGATGGTCATTATTTACCTGACTAAATATGTTTGAGAAAGGGAAATTATATTCATTCCCAATTCAAAGGCCTATTTTGAGCATTAGGGGTAGATATGTTAAGACAATTAGCAAAAAATAACAAACAAAGTGTGAATTTGTAATGTTCATTTGTTAAAAAAGTCAAACAATACATTCAAAAAGTTTGGACGTCCGAACATTTCAACACAAAATGTGTTCAAATTGTTCGGACGTCTGAACATTTGAAAAGAATAGTTACAATGTTCTATACATAAAAATGAATGTGAAAGGTTTGGATGTTTGAACTCCCGAACATTTTCAAAAACGAATTACAATGATCTTTTTTTTAATGTTGTTATCTAAAAGTTTGGACGCCAAAACATTTACACATTTTAGAAAAATAACCCCATTGATCTAAATAAATTAAAGCAAAGGCAAGTTTGGATGCAAAATGTTTTGACAGACAATAAAAGTTTGCCAGTAAAATAATATCGACAATGACCCAAATAGTATAAGACAAAGTACAGGCGCCAGAAGAAATTAACATACAATACTTTCAAAATATGCAAGCATTCAAACATTTTAAAAAATGAATTATCAAATCAATAAATAATGAACTTTGTACATAATATTTACAGTATACCAATGTTGGCATGCAGAAAATCACATTGCTGACAATATTTCATGAAAAAATTACACAATCAAAGATTCCCTCTTCATTCTTTTTTTAATCTTATCATCATCAAAGATAACATGATAATCTGAAATTGTAAAAGTACAAAAAATAAATACCGGGTATATTATAGTAAGAAATAATAACAGAAATAATAACATTGTCAGAATATGATGCTAGTGAGACAAATATTTCATTTTTTAAATTTGATACCTTCCAATCAAAATTGATAAAAATAATTTAACAATATTCCACATAATCCCAGGGATAAAGCTGGCTTGGTTCAACATCATTAATACATGAATGTCACCTAATATGACCTACAATTTGAATTAGGGCGACTGTATTAATTTAGAACAACAGTGGGAGTTAAGAAGTATTTTAAGCAATATTTATATTCACTTGCATCTTCATCATTCAGTACCAATCAAAGTTAATATTCAAGTTTGATATTTGAAATAATAAAAAGCCGTAACATTGTACTTACATGTTTCTAACTTTTCTTCACAAGCTGCGTAAAATTGACCGTCCGTCCACATTGCCAGAATCTCCAGGTTCAATCTGTTTAAAGTATAACAAAGTCATTATTAAATTACTTGTAACATTTGAATTAAATCTTAAGTTTAAGTATCATAAGAAGCATGACACATAATTTGTCAATTTTCTCCTCTCCA
The DNA here is from genome assembly GCA_008271625.1 of Lutraria rhynchaena. NCBI lineage: Eukaryota > Metazoa > Mollusca > Bivalvia > Venerida > Mactridae > Lutraria > Lutraria rhynchaena. Next base: position 152,052 of record VIBL01000355.1, read on the forward strand.
TAGTGAAAGCCTTATTCTAAATAAAATTTCTATTCATGCAATGGAATAAACTTACACTGTATTAGACTTATAGAGACAATTTTAATTATTGATATGACACCAGGCAAAAATATGTAGAGTACAATTCAGTTCTCATTAAAATGTCCTGAAATATTTCATGCAAATCCTTCAAAATTATGTTAAGTGAAAAAACTAGATCTTTATTTTATTTGTCATTGTAAGAACTTACCAATACACTCTCATCAAATTTTCGCTTTTTGTTTTCTGAAAAATAAATTGAAGCAACATTTTACAAAAAGAACACTTTGCATATATGTAACATCACAGAAACTCTAAACTAAATTTTAAGTCATGAATGAGAAAAAATGTGAAATACACTCCAATAATTAAAATGCAATTATCTGGGACAATCTCTAGCAATACTTATGTGCCACATACATATGCATAATTCAATTTTTTACTTTTTCACCGGCTGCAACCGTGTTCCAGTGGTTAGTGCGTTGGACTTGTAACCCAGCACTCCGGGTTCGAATACCGCTCGTGGCAGGGATACCCTTCTATGAAAATTTGACAAATATTTTAATATTCCTCCATATGTGGAGAAGTTACTGGCTCCTTGTGGAAGGTTAAGTTAGTACTGGTTAGTACATATACAGTCCAAGAAAACTGATTAGTGAACCGGTCACCGTATATAACTGAAAAATTGAAAAACATTCTGTTAAACCCAAGTGACAATAAGTTATATGACAGACAGACAGACAGACAGACAGACAGACAGACAGACAGACAGACAGACAGACAGACAGACAGACAGACAGACAGACAGACAGAGAGACAGACAGACAGACAGACAGACAGACAGACAGACAGACAGACAGACAGACAGACAGACAGACAGACAGACAGACAGACAGACAGACAGACAGACAGACAGACAGACAGACAGACAGACAGACAGACAGACAGACAGACAGACAGACACAGACAGACAGACAGACAGACAGACAGACAGACAGACAGACAGACAGACAGACAGACAGACAGACAGACAGACAGACAGACAGACAGACAGACAGACAGACAGACAGACAGACAGACAGACAGACAGACAGACAGACAGACAGACAAACAAACAAACAAACAAACAAACAAACCTTTCACTTTGTCTCTGTCTCAGGGCAGAATTCTCCTCCTCTAACTTTTCAATTCTCTGCAATAGAACAATTGTATTATTTTCGTTGTATGTTCTTTATAATTTTTAATAAATTATATGACAAATGTTGAATAATTTTCAGTGCTTACTCTTCTTATCAGCTTTTCAATATACTTGTTTAAATATTTCAAACATGATTTTTATCAATATACTTGTTTAAATATTTCAAATATGACTAAATGTTTAATGCATTGAAAAGGAATTATAAATGTAAAGCATACTTAACAGGAATGAAACATACATTGAAAAGGTATAGCATTTTCAACATAAATGTTCAGCAAGACATAATTCTGAAAGTGAAGCATCTTTGAAGATCTGATACATAGGTAGGGTAGATTGAAACTATTAACACCTATTTTCTTACTTTTAACAAATCTTCATATGATGGCTGATCAACGTCAGCAGTTTCAGGGTTCACTAGGATGTCCCTCTCTGTAGTGGCGTTGTCATGAATGTCCTACAATGCACTATCAATATGTTAAGACTGTCGCACACAACTAATAATCAAATATAAGGATTTAAAACATTATATTCATTATTTTAAAAGATAACTAGTTTATTAATATTTTAATCAATATTGCCTGATAACCTGTAATTATATAGTCAATACTAAATACAAGAGGAAAAAAGTATTTTTAACAATACTAGAACAATGTATTGAGCATACTGAAACCATCTTATGACAATTGAAACATTCACATAATAAAATGTGTATACCTGACTGCAGTTAGATTCATTGTCTGTTATATTTGTCTTCTTCTTTGACATCTCAGATCTGCAAACATATTTTTATGATTAGTAAAATGATACATACCAATGAATGATCAGTCATTTCATAACAAGAGAGAAAACTAGGGCTGTTAAAACAACTTCGACAATTGTATTTTTCCTACGTATGTCATTATAATCATTGTTATCGCCCCGCAGTTCAAAGCATTTTGCTCATTTATAGTGCAACATGAAGATACGCCCACGCACTGAGCGAAAATGTATACTTTTACTACCTTCAAGTTATGTAAATCTCGATATTTAAGATTTTCTGCACGAAAAAATAGTCAAATTTCACAAGTCGGACACGAAATCGTAAAGGCGCGACATGTACAAAACGAAACTCCGATAATATTGATAAAACTTCATGAAATGGATTATAATTCATAACAAAACAATAAAATGTACACGCTGCTAACGATTGTACTCAATCCTTAGCTCTCAACATCAACACTCCAGTCCTAGCAATTTAAACGGGGCTAATCTCGCACGACGAATAAGTGTTGGTTGCTCCACATATATACTGTAATTAAGACATTAACTTAGTACGTAAATGAGCTGCTACAGACGGGTTTCTAGAAGCAGGCTCAAATATTTTGCCTTTGTATTTTTTTTTCATAAATGATTTGGACATATAGTGCTGCACTCTGTATGTGCTCGCTTTTCGAAAAAAAAAACGAATGAAAAAAGTTCAAAATGTTATCAATATTACATACTTGTAAACACTTAAATCCTCTCTTTATTTTATACTCTTTAAAATCTATTAATTACAATACACTGTAGTATGATTTCTGTAAATTACAAATTTTCGCTCATTTGTTTTAATTTTCTATCATTTGGTATGTTTGGAATATGAAATCAATCATTTTGCTTATTGACCAGTTTCAATTTTACCTTAATTATATATTATAATTTCAAAGAAGAATGTCTATATTCTGATGAACCATTCATTCTGATTCCATGTCAGTCACGTGACTACATGAGCAAGCGATATGTATACAGTATATATAAATTAAAATATTCGCTATTCAGAATCTAGGGTACAGTAATGCACTTTTTCTTTTTAATGATACACTTTATGTGTTTTAATAGTAATGATTAGGTCCTGCATTACTTTCTGATCGTTATATTTGTTTGAAAGTAGAAATTAGAAAGAAACGTCCTCCATTTGAAATAAAAATAACAACGTGGTATCGTCGAAGTAAGTCTTCTGTCTTTCAAATGAAGTAAATTCAAATTTTATTACAAATATTTAACAAAACAAAACACCATGATCCTTTCAGTTCGCCAGTCAGAGAACACGATGTTTTGAATACATATTGAACTGTTTTATAGTGATACTTGGGAAAGGAAACATTAAGGTAACAGGACATTTTTACATTATAGGATTATTTCGATTCAAAGGCGCATGTTTTCAAACTAGTAAAACAGAGGGTTTCACTTTCATTTCACTTCTTTATCTTCAGTTACTATGAATCACAAGCGCGGAAATGCGGTCCATAATTTGCTTTTATTTAGTACATTGTAGTCCTTTTTGAGTTGATGATAACCCCGTCTTAATCAAGCATTTGACTGATTCTGATTTTTATTAAAGCCATTTTACCATCCCTATATAATTTTAACAACATATTACTTTTTTGGGGGGGGGGTGATGTGGACTCAGCTGCGTATTGCATATGGGCAGGTACGCGCCTGCACTTGAAAGTGACAAACCTGTATTTTATCAGTATTAAATATCATTTAAATGCTAAAACGAGCGTTTTAATGTCTACATGCCTTCTTCCATCGTTTGCTGTTCGACAAAACTTTCATTTCAAAGTTTGTTACGTTTTTGTGTTGTTCGTCATTTGCATTATACATTGTTTTCATATGATAGATACATTATACCAGCTGTGTTGTAATATAAATATTGACATTAGAACAACAGAAAATTTCCCCTTAGCGAATCTGCTTTTTCTTATGACAAAATGTATGATAGAGAAATCAATATGACTGCTTATTTATGATATTCTGACAGTCATGTTGATTTTATGTGATTTTGTACATTTGTTATACACACATCTTCACATGAAGTTATCATGTTATATTGTACATTTGTTATACACACATCTTCACATGAAGTTATCATGTTATATTGTACATTTGTTATACACACATCTTCACATGAAGTTATCATGTTAATGTTGTACATTTGTTATACACACATCTTCACATGAAGTTATCATGTTATATTGTACATTTGTTATACAAACATCTTCACATGAAGTTATCATGTTATATTGTACATTTGTTATACACACATCTTCACATGAAGTTATCATGTTATATTGTACATTTGTTATACACACATCTTCACATGAAGTTACATGTTATATTGTACATTTGTTGTATGTATTGAGCAATTCATTTGAAGCTTAATTTGTTTTACAATAATTATACTCAGATCGTCATATCAAGTTTTTACTTAATATTTTCTGTTTGTTACTTTGGATATTCATGTTCTTCTGTTATGTAATGTTCGTATGTTTGTCATATTCTGATATTCATGTTTAGTTATGTGATTTTTTTATATTCAGATATTTGGATGTAATGTTGGTATGTTTATCATATTCTGATATTCATGTTTATATATGTGATATTTTATACTCAGATATTTGGATGTAATGTTCATATGTTTGTCATATTCTGATATTCATGTTTACTTATGTGATGTTTTATATTCAAATTTTTAGATGTAATGTTCATATGTTTGTCATATTCTGATATTCATGTTTACTTATGTGATGTTTTATATTCAAATGTTTAGATGTTATGTTCGTATGTTTGTCGTATTCAGATTTTCAGACTAGTTTGTTTATGATCTCAGATTATATTGTTCTGCCGATTTCTAATTCAGAAAACGATAGGTTTTTAACAGCTTGTATAATGTTACGAAATTATTAATACTGCGCAAACCCTCTTTAGCAGTGAACAATTGAGAACATTGGTTTAGTTTACAGGTTACTGTTGTTGACAAATGGCTCTTATGGCAAGTAGTTGTCAGAGGTTTGCCGTTGTGACGGTGGAATTGCGGGGAGGTAGTTGAGCTTTGTTAGTATTGTAGTTGATAGGTAGTGTTGATGGGGTAGTTGAGATTTGTTTGTACTGTAGTTGAGAGGTGATTGTTGATGGGGTAGTTGAGATTTGTTAGTATTGTAGTTCATAGGTAGTGTTGATGGGGTAGTTGAGATTTGTTTTTACTGTAGTTGAGAGGTGATTGTTGATGGGGTAGTTGAGATTTGTTTGTACTGTAGTTGAGAGGTGATTGTTGATGGGGTAGTTGAGATTTGTTAGTATTGTAGTTCATAGGTAGTGTTGATGGGGTAGTTGAGATTTGTTTTTACTGTAGTTGAGAGGTGATTGTTGATGGGGTAGTTGAGATTTGTTTGTACTGTAGTTGAGAGGTGATTGTTGATGGGGTAGTTGAGATTTGTTAGTATTGTAGTTCATAGGTAGTGTTGATGGGGTAGTTGAGATTTGTTAGTATTGTAGTTCATAGGTAGTGTTGATGGGGTAGTTGAGATTTGTTTTTACTGTAGTTGAGAGGTGGCTGTTGATGGGGTAGTTGAGATTTGTTTGTACTGTAGTTGAGAGGTGGCTGTTGATGGGGTAGTTGAGATTTGTTTGTACTGTAGTTGAGAGGTGGCTGTTGATGGGGTAGTTGAGATTTGTTTGTACTGTAGTTGAGAGGAGGCTGTTGATGGGGTAGTTGAGATTTGTTAGTACTGTAGTAGAGAGGTTGTTATTAATGGGGAAGCTGAGATTTACAGGCTATGGTAGTTAACAGGTTGTTGCTTTATGGAATAGCTGAGGTATGTAGGCTATTCTAGTGGAGAAGTAGCTAAGATTTGCAAGCTATTGTATTTAAGAGGTGGTATTGTTGTGAGGTAGCTGAAATTCACAAGTTGTTGTGAGTGAAGTGTTGTTTTTGTTTGGAATTAGCTCATGTAGTCATTCTGTAGTTATGAGGTTGCTGTTGTTTGTAATTAGCTCAGGTATGCAGACTTTTGTAGTTATGAGGTGGCAGTTGTTTGTAATTGGCTCAGGTATGAAGACTTTTGTAGTTATGAGGTGGCTGTTGTTTGTAATTAGCTCAGGTATGCAGACTTTTGTAGTTATGAGGTGGCTGTTGTTTGTAATTAGCTCAGGTATGCACACATTTGTTGTTATGAGGTGGCTGTTGTTTGTAATTAGCTCAGGTATGCAGACGTTTGTTGTTATGAGGTGGCTGTTGTTTGTAATTAGCTCAGGTATGCAGACTTTTGCAGATTAGAGGTAGTTGTTATTTGTAATTAGCTCAGGTATGCAGGCTATTGTAGATTAGAGGTGGTTGTTATAGGAATTAGTTGTAGTTGAGAGATGGCTGAGATTTGCAAGCTGCTGTAGTTGAAAGGTAATTGTTTTTGAAAATCAGCTTACTAGAATGCAGGCTACAGTGGTTGAGAGGTAACTGAAGTATATATGCTTTAGTAACTGTATCTGGCAGGTAGTTGCATGAGATTTGCAAGTTGCAGTAGGTAAATAATTGTTGTTGTTGTTGTTGGGAGATATCTGAAGTTTGCAGATTTATAACTTGAAAACATGCTCAATAAAGAGCTACCCTTCTGGTAGAGTGTATAATTTGTATGTGTAAGATTTTTTATCAACATGATTTCTTTATATTTTAACATCTATAAGTGTTTTAATTGATAAAAACAAATTTTTAATTATATAATTCATAGACATTTGTTTTGTTGAAATCTCTTTGCAGTTTACATTGATATTATGATTGTATTATGAGGGGTTGTAGAGTAAAATTATAATCAGCCATGTCTTTTTCATTATATCACTATTTTCGCAAGTCTATTTACCCAGTATGTATGAAGAAGTATGTTTACAGCACCTTTGTGTAAAAATCAAGATAAAGGAGAAATGTAACACATTTGTTCAGCCTACCATGAATACACAATGGTAGCCTATAAAAACCTAATCCTGACTGGGCTTTCCTCCATTGATTATGTCCTGTATAATCACATGTTGAGTGAACATTGTCATGAGATTTTCATGTTTCATGAAATTCCTGTGAGTAAAAAGTAAACAAAGAGAACAAAACATGACCTAAAGACCTTTTTACAACATTATTCATCCATACATTTTTATTTTCTTTGTATGGCTTCTAATTGAGTTCCCTCCCTTGTATAAATATAAGATCACAAATTTTATACATGAGTTCAACAATTATGTGAATATATATGACATTACTCAACGAAGAACTTTTTATGGCAATATTTTGTAGACCATTATAAAATATATATATAAAAGAACAATGTTAGGTAAATCAGAACACAATCAATAGAAATATATTTTATAAGGATCTACAAAAAAAAATATATAAGGAATAGTGAACCGGGGAGACTCAGGGTACAAATATTATAAAACTTAAGATAAAATGTTAATTCATTTAATTTATTTGTTGAAGCATGAATAAATACATTTGTCATCTGAATATACTGACCAAATGTCCATACATGAATGAGTGTACTGGTAACAGAAATTTGAATATACAATATTCATACAACAAAAATAGTTTCAACACAATACTGTAGTTGACTACATAACACTTACTGTTATTCAGCTCAGGTTTGATACATTCATTTTACAAACAGTTACCCTGTGAATAATGGTATATGGATCCCTAATGGGTACCATGTGAGATAAGAGTGGGCTTAGAAATCTGGGATCCATGTGGGGGCCCATGTTAAATGTTTTACATTCAAATTACAGTGTGTTACATATGACCTACACTGGGCCCATTATTAGTCAATATGTGCTGCCTACATGGGACCCAGCTCAAGCCCAGTGGCACATTCCCGGCTGCACAGTCCAAACTGAAAACTGCACAGTCCAAACTGAAAACTGCACAGGACCCATTAGGGTCCTATATATATTTCTGGCTAGCAGGTGAGTTTAATTCATGAAATAAATCAATAACAGTTTTACACAATGTTTTAAAATGAAAAAATAATTAATTTTGATTAACAATAAGAGGAAGAAACAAGGACAGTAAAGTATCATACAGACGTGATTATAACACTGTCATTACTGTCATGTTAGGGAAAATAAATATAACAGAACGTAATGATAACGTTTTATTCACCGGTTCTTGCACAAAATTAAAGATGCGACGAAAAGATCTAAAATTAGTGAAAACATGAAATACATTACATCCTCTCTAGTTTAAATTTAGTAAGAGTCATAGCAAAACATGAAATGATGGAACTTATCAAAAAAAAAATTTAAATCCAAGAAATCAAAGAAATAGCATAAATTAGTCAATGCCGCAACAATGATTTAGGCTAAGTCTAAATCATTAAATTACAGTCTATAATGTCCATGTTATAACTAATGAGTGAGTTGAATTGTTGATAGTCAAAAGCTCATAAATTTAATTTAACTGGTGGTACAACGCTTCTTCCAGATCTGGTTATATAATGTCTATTATTGTCAACTTTGGGTGACGGTGGAGTCTCAGGATTGTCCGAGTTGTTGTTGTTCGAATCCATATCTGAATAATCATCGTCCAACGTAGATTGATCGTCCAGTATAGATTGATTGTTAGCACTAGCTTTGGTTGGTCTTAAGCGCTTTCTATTTCTACGATATAACTGATCACCACAGGCAACAATGTAAGATCTAGGTTTATCTTTCTTTATGATAGTTCCGGGGGTCCATGTCTTAGCATTTCCATGCTTGACGACGACTTTTGATTCAGGTTCTAGTGATGGTAGCGATTTAACATGGTTTCTTTTGTCGTAATAGAATTTTTGTTTTTGTTTGTCCATTTGAAGATAGCTTTTCAAAGATTTAGAATCTTCAGTTTTTGGCATAAGAACACCTGTAGCCACTGGTAGTATATTACGTGGTCTTCTTCCCATTAGGAGTTGAGTGATTTATTTAGACCTTCTAACGGTGTTGTTCTATAATCTAGTAAAGCTAGAGTTTTGTCATGTGATTTAGTCCATAATCTTTTAACAGTTTGAATTGCTCGTTCGGCTTCTCCATTACTTGATTGGAAATGCGGACTAGATGTTTCATGTTCGATTCCAAATTCCTTGCAGAACATTTTAAATTCTCTTGAGGAGAACTGCGGCCCATTGTCTGATCGTAATTTGAGTGGTATTCCATGGGTAGCGAAAGTTGTCTTCATAGCTTCTATGACACTTGATGTTACGGTTGATTGCATATGGATGACATCTATGTATTTTGAATAGTAGTCCACAATCAATAGATACTTCTTCGATTCAAAGTCAAATAAATCGCAACCAACAAAACTGTACGGCAAGTCTGGTGGTACAGATGGAATTAACAGCTCAGCAGACTGTTGATTTTGTAATGAAGCGCATTCAATGCACTCACTTACACACTTTTCAATGTCAGCTTTCAATGAGGGCCAATATATCACCTCCCTTGCGCGTTGCTTACATTTGGTCATTCCTAGATGCGATTTATGAATCAATTTCAACATTTCACTCCTTAGACTTGGTGGAATGACAATTCTAAGACCCCTTTAGATAACTCCATCTAACACTGATAATTGGTCCCTAGAGTCCCAGCAGACATGGGGTAATCATAATCATTAATTAAATCGATTGATAATTGATTAACATTTTTCAGTAATCATAGTTAATCATTAATCACATATTTTTTTTATTATTTTAATCATAATCAATTGATTAAAGGCTAAAATAAAGCTTTAATCATGATTGATATATGATTATTTTATGATTATTTGTGCCTTTATTGTCATATAACATGTTGACTTTTTAAACCTTTTACCAGAAGCAGTTACCTGTCTGATATACACACTTTTTCACACATTGCCCCCATTGTTCCCTTTTCTATAGCAATTTTATAAGCAAGGTGAGAAATTTGGCAAAGCACAACATTGATTTAACATATGTATTTCTGCCACCTCTGCTCCAGTAGAGAGACTATTTAGTATTGCGGGGTAGTTCTTCAGACCGGAGAGATGTCGTCTAAGTGACAAAACTTCCAAAATGCTCATGATGATCAAATGTAACAAATAAACTTGAACAGAAAAGTGAACATGACAGTTAATGTACATAATAATGTGGATCATCCGATGCATATTGAGCTGTGACTTGTACAATGTAATATTAGAATATACACAAGTTCATTATTACTATACAGCCTATATACTATACAGATAGTATACTACTATCTTAGTTACTTCCTATGTGCAGTTCCTTGTAAAGATAAAATAATAAATTCTACTGAATTTCACAATTTTATAGTTAACCCCATTATTTTAAAAACAAAATAATCATTAATCATGATTAACAACAATGAAAATAATCATGATAATTGATTAATGATAAATTATGCAGAAATCATGTTGTAATCGATTACTGAAAAAAACTCAATAATGAGTAATCTAATTGATTAATATTTTTGAGTAATCGCCCCATGTCTGAGTCCCAGTATGGTCTAGCTTCAACTGAAACCTCACTTCTCGAATCCGGCCAACCATTCACTATAGTATTGTACAAAACACGAAGTTCAGCTTTTGTGAATTCTTGTATCGAACCATATTTCTCTTTGCTAACTGATATCATACTGATCAGATCTGCAAAGTTGTCTTCGCAGTTTATTTCGGAATGATTACTAGGTAGGTACGCGCGTGACAAAGCATCAGATACTTTCATTTCTGTCCCTTTTCTATACTCTACCTTCAAGTCGTACTATTGGAGTTGTAGTAATATCTTTTGTATTTTCATTGGTGCTGATAAGTTTGGTTTACCGAAGATTTGAGACATTGAGACAACGGTTTGTGGTCGTTGTAAATAGTTATTTCTTTTCCAAAAACGTAGCAATGAAATTTGTTTACACCGAATTTCACACTCAACATTTCTTTTTCAATCTGAGCATAGTGTTTTTCGGTTTCAGTTAGTGACCTAGATGCATAAGCCCCAGCATGTCCTTCTTGTAAGAGCACAGCTCCTAGTCCATCTTTGCTTGAATCGCACTCTATTTCAACCGGTTTATTTACGTCATAGTAAACTAAGACAGGTGGTGTGGTACAGAGTTTTTTCAGTTCCCGAAAACACGTTTCTGGTTTATGTTGCCAGGTGAAGGCAACATCACTTTTCAACAGAATGCGTAACGGCGCGTCAATCTGGCTAAGATTTGGAATAAACTTTGCCAAGTATTGAACGAGTCCCAAGAATCTACGAACACCTTCCTTATCAGATGGAGCTGGCATTTCTAACACAGCGCGAACTTTCTCTGGATCGACGCATAACCCTTCAGATGTAAGGATGTGCCCCATGTATTTAACTCTAGGTAGTCTTATTGAACACTTCGAGAAATTCAACTTCAGATTATATGAAGTGGCTCTTTCTACCACTTGTCTAAGAATTTGATCATGATGCTCTAAGTCACGACCTGCAATTAGTATGTCATCTATAACGGCGAAAGCCCCATCGATTCCTAGAAGTATTTGGTCCATAATACGCTGATATATTTCAGGCGCTGATCTGATACCATAAGGGAGACGCAGCCAACGAAATCTTCCCACTGGTGTGTTCATTGTTGTAAGATACGAAGACTTCTGATCAAGTTTAATTTGCATAAAACCTGATTTTGCATCTAGGACTGAAAACATAATAGCTTTCGGAATGTTTTGCGTGACATCTTCTATGGTTTTTATCGGGTAATGTTCCCTTTTCACAACTTTGTTCAGATCTTTAGGATCCAAACAGATTCGAACTTTACCATTCCGGACGGAAAAAACCATAGAATTCACCCACTCGATTGGTGTATCAACAGGCGTTATGTATCCATTTGTCTCCATATCATTCAGTTCCTTAATTGCTTCTTCACGGATAGCTGCAAGAATTCTCCTAGGAGGATGAATTACACCTTTCGCGTTATCTTCGAGTTTTATTTCATACTCTCCCGGTAGGGTTCCGGTTGTCTTAGTAAGTTCTGGAAAATCATGAGATAATACCTGGTCACTTTCATTTTGAAGATCATTGACATTATGAATTCTTTGTATCAGTCCAAGCTTTTCTGCTAAATCTCCACTGATAACACATTCTTGATCTAAGTCAATAACTTCAAATGTAGCCATAATTTCTTGACTGTCAGAACTTAATTTCACTGGTAAAGTAATTTTGCCAATTGGAGTGATCTTAATATGATAATTTAAGTCCTTTTGACAAATTTATGAACTTTGACTTAACTAGAATGTTGCATTTTGCTCCAGTGTCAATACAGAATGGAAGATTCTTTTCAGAAATGCACAAATTAACTGTCCATTTGTTATCCTGGATCAAATTCACATTCACAGTATCTATCGTTTCTATGTAAAGTGGCTCATTACCTTCAGAATCTAAAATATTTGTCTGTTCGTCAACTAAGTTCACTTTTCTCAACCGCTTACGACAAACTTTTAGCCAATGGTCAGGTTTTTTACAATATTTGCAATGCATTCCTTTAGCTGGGCATTTGTTTTTAGCATGAAGAGTCCTGCACTTACTGCACTTTGATTTAGCTTCTTTCTTATCCTGCGAAGGAGCCTGTTTTGGCATAGAATTGGGTTTTTTCATGCCCTTATATCCTATTTTGTTGATGCTCTCTACATTTCTTATTAATTTCAGCTGTTTCTGAGACAACTCGAACTGCTGACCTATTTCCAAGGCCTTAGCTAATGTCAAATCCGAGCCTCTATCTAAGATTCTCTCCTGGACTTTTGGATGAGCGACTCCATTGATTATTAAGTCAATCAATATAACGTCCGAATTATCATAGTCACAATCCATTAAGAGAATGCGTAAATCCTTAACAAAGTTGTCGAACGATTCCCCCTCTGACTGTTTACGTTGGGAGGCCCGAAATCTAGCAATACGCTTATTCCTACTCGGTCTCACATAATTTCCAAGTTAAGTGAGAATCACATTTGGATTGTCTTGCTCGCCATCAGCCCACTCGAATGTTTTATATATTTCCCGACCTTGTTGACCGATCCATAGACCAAGCCACCCAGCTCGATCTTTGGCTTCTGATTTACATAGAGGACCCTTGAATACAAATTCAACATGTTGTTTGAACCGTTCATATTCCTGATAAATGTCCCCAGTGTTCCAATTAAAGACTGGATGATCGAAATTAAATCCACTGGCCATATTACGTATCCGAATCAACTGTCCGACTACTGGTACACTTCCAAATACCGACGCGAATTCTAGCTGATACAAATTGTTACAAGTGACTGCACTAAGTCCTGACCCAAAAGGGATGGAAAACAAGTTGTTGCTAAACAGAATCTCGCGTTGTGTGCGTTGATTTTCTTTATTCTGACATCATGTCGTGTTAGGGAGAATAAATAGAACGTAATGGTAACGTTTTATTCACCGGTTCTTGTACAAAATTAAAGATGTGACGAAAAGATCTAAAATTAGCGAAAACATGAAATACGTTACAATTACCACCACATGCAATCTCTAACATCATATTTTCTCAATGAAGGGATTCTATGAGGCATGAAATACAGTAACATCAAAACCAGTGAGGAATTAATTTTTGAGTATACCATCCATATTGTATATTTGTCAAATAACCACAGTAGATACCAGATACAAGAAGTTCTGTTAAATACACTTTTAATAAGATGATTAGCATTGAAAAACTTACTTTTAAAAAGGTAGAGAAAACTAATTAAAAAACGAGGGTTTCTCTTGCATTAAAAAGCCTCTGTAAATTACAGAACCTGAACAAATTCACAAGTGACATCCTGTCCAGCTTCAGTACACAAAGTTTCTATCTGGTGATCAAAGTCTACAATATCTACGGTTGAGCTATCCTGCTTTCAGATCCTGAAATGGATTGAAACAATGAACTATGAATTCATACTAGCAGGAGTATACTTATGCAGAATGATATATATTTATAACAGATACATGTATGTGTATGGAGTGATGTATTTATCCCTATAGCTGAAAATATCTTTTCAATTTGAAACATTAGAAAAATTTTCGAACCAATTGTATCAACTTAAGTCAGTGCATATACTGATTAATATCAACAAGTAATTTAAACAGTCTCTGAGTTGTAGGTAGACATTTATTCCATGCATAATAAGTAGATGAATTCAAGTAGACCCAGGCTAAGAAAACACCATTGTGGGATTAACAGAATTACAATGAAATTGAATAATTTATCAATTATGAATTTTACACGTATATAAAATGTTTTATTTTGGAGCAGTGTGATGCCCTTCTTATGTCAGGTGCCCAGTGTAATCAATTATGAGAAGTCCATTTGCTTTTTTCTGGTATTAGTAGTGTTGATAATTGCTGGAGTCATCAGCTGACTCCACACTAATCTCACACATACACACAACAGTTTTTAGAACAAAGGAATCTTGCCTATTTACTTGTTTGTTTACTTGGTTTTACAGATTTATCTTCAATATTTCAATGTCATCTATTGTTTGATTCATTGTGATCATTAAGAAGGAATTAGTCAAGTGGATTCCTCGGAATTTGATTCAGCAGAGCGTATAAATGTTCCATTTAAGTTTGTCATATCACACACTTTGTTTACTTTCTGTCAACTGACACTGTAAGTGTAGATATGCAGTAAAGGATATGACAATTAAAAAGCAAGTTTTGGGACACTCATTCGTAACTAGGCTAAAACTTTCATCTGTTCTCAGCCAGATCTTTCATTATTCACTAACTTAAGACCTCAGGATTTCTTACTTCAATTTTGGGTTTTCAGGAGTATAACTATTGTCAGTTAAAGCTGTATCTATAGCAGTATTCAGACAACTTCTTACCTCTACTCACACAAGCTGTCTCAGACAGATATTGCCACTTAAGTTTGATTATGTTGTGTATTATGTACATGACATTTTTTAAAGTCCTCTTTTAATACCATTTTATTTTTCATTTACCATTTTTATATATGAACTTTGTCACAACACTGGGTCTTTCTCAGGCATTATTTATTGATTGATTAACAACAGGTTCCATTGTAGACCCAGTTATGCATTTTTTTTCCTGTTATTACATGCATAGCCTTTTATTTATTTGATGGAGATGGGTTTATCTTGCCTGTGCATCAAGCTTACTTCTTGACAATGGCACTTTTTCAACACAGAAAATTATCATCCATAACTTTGTTTTAAATACACATGTTGGTACGGCTTACTGATATAAAGTCCATTCTATGACGAGCCATACCATCATCCATAATTTTGTTAGTAATTTTGTTACAGCTTTCTGCGATCAAAGCCATTTTATGGCATGCTGTATTATATTATATATTTTAAACTACAAACTTCTCCAGCCTCTATCACCATGACACAAATAAATTGTATTCTACACTATGAACTTTGAAATCTTCACCCATCAATGTTTTAGTATTGACTTCCATGATACATGCACTTGATAAAATAGCAATACTTGTGTATACTAACCGACTGACACTTCATTAGGTACAACATTAAGCTGAACTCCACTCTCTATCACAGTCATGTTTACTGTTGTAACATCCATCAGTCTGCGACAACCAGAATTCTTCAATCTACCAAACAGATTACATTATAAACACTCGATTCATAATTCTTAAGAAACTAGATATTTACAACCCAGAATAAGTTAAATAAATGAGTCTTTTAAAAAATATCTTAATTGGCCTAAATTTAATTTTCAATCCCCAGCTTGGTTTCTGAGAGGAAATTAGTATCTTTTACAATCAAAAGAATCTTAAACAGGGATTTCCCTAAGATTTTTCACCAGGTGATCCCTGGGACTCCCATCTCCAACATTTTAGCGGTCCCTAGGGATTTTTGGGGGTCCCACACAGAAAATGCCAAGGGCATGTTCTGAGTCGAAAGGGGTCTCTAGGATGCGGTGGTCACTCTCAATGTGAGTCCCCTGGCTAAATATCGCATCAGGGATGCTAGAAACCTGCGTTAGGGAAATCCTTGCTTAAATTACAATTATATCCAATCACAGAAGTAAGCTTGAGTAAAAAGTTTACTTCAAATCAAAAATATTTTTTCTATTTTCTTACATGATTAACAGTAGACGATATTACAGTGTAATTTCCACTGGATGATAGCAATATCCTTTTCTTCAAGTCCTCGTAAGTGAAGAAAACTGCTAATAATCTTGCTCATAAAATATCATGTGAGAGCTAATTATTGTCAATATATAAACAAAAGATCAAACACCAAAACGTAATTGAAAAAAGAAAATGAAACTGGCAGAAATTGACCTATGCTTAAATTTGGAAAACAAATTATAATTATTAATTGTGATTATAAAAAATACTTACAAATTTTAACATAACAGTATTTTCAATAAACCTGGACCCACACACTATATTACCATGACACTTTCCTCGAACCCCTATCAATATAAAACATATTATTATAATAATACATATACAATAAACACTCACTTAACGACCTCTTCAATATAATGACCACGTAATTACAGTGAAACTGATATTCAGACCAGTTTTAAATATTTTCTCTATGTTTAAACTTGATAATAAGGCCATCTTAATATTATATTTTACAGGTTCCAGTAGTCAGGTCTTTATATTAAGATTATGCAGTACATGTATATTTATTTAGTAAAGTAAATAAAAAATTAGGCCTAAAAAAGAATAGGTTTGTTTCTGGTTACCCGACCGACCCAATATTTTACCTGCCAACTCATAAGTTTTTACTGCGTCTGAATCGTAGTGCAATATTGTAGTTTTCACAACTCATTAATATAACGGTACACAATCTGGAGATTCTAGTACTTAATTCTAAGACTACGCATCATACACTAGCATGTACATACATTAATTGGGAGAGAAACCTCTACAATAAGATTTCTTACAGCAACTGTTCAAAATGGTAAACCATTTTCATCAGCATCTTTTTAAGCAATTTGAGAGCATAGACAATCTGTTTCCTTGATTTTTATACCCGTATAGATGTTATTTTTTAAATCTAAACTCACCAAACAATGCAAATCTGTTATACGCACAGCAGTAGCATGAATATAGATTTACGTTGTTTGATGAAGTTAGATAAAAAATAACATATATACGAGTATAAAATCAAGGAAACCGAGTGTCTATGTTTGAGAGCACCCCCTGAAATAGATCTATACAGGGACTCTAGATCTACATTACGTTGTGGAGGCCCTGATCTATAGATATGATTATGTATGTAACAGTGATGTATCTCTTTGTACATTTCATATTTTCTAAATTCATAATATCCACCAATTTGCTTCCGCTTTTAGACTCTTTCAAAAGCACAAAAATCATTGGGTAATCTTATAAAAAATACCAAAATCAAACTCACATTGCATGTAACTTGTAAGTAAGAAGCTAAAACGTACGTAGATCGTTACATTCCGTCTTTTCAGATCGCTCCCCGGACCATAATAATGCCATGTTGGGTATAACGAAAGATCTTTGCTATAGTCTGGGACCAACATACACATATTGGTGTGAAGAAAATCAGCACAATTCACATATGTCAACTGTCACTTAATCAAATGAGAAAAAGATGCTTTAAAATCCCAGACCCGCGGATTTTGTTAAAATTAGCTACCCATCGAAATAATAAAGCTCGCGAGATGCGTGCGCTTTGACATTGTTAATAATACATGTGTATTACCGGTTCACACTTATAGCTGTGGAGAATAAATTTAATCCGTAAAGCATGTATAAAAATTTAATGAAATCGTAAGGCCAAAACATTGCTAGTAAACCAAGACGATCCGCAAAACTGCATTTTGGTTCAAACGTTGTGCATAAATATCTTGTCCTGCGTTAAAAAAATACAATATATCTCAGTACCTGGAACCCAACATGCAGAATTAAACTTGGGTAATACATTGTTATTATAATTTGTAAAACAGTCAACAGTGTGTGGTCCCCACATAGAGTCAGCAAAAAATGCAAAAGTTTAATGACACACCCCAGTCATTTACATCGTAAAACTTGCTTAATGAATCTGACGTATTTTCTCTAGGAATCCTCCTCATAATTAGAGATGTATTGTTCTGAATGCAAACGTCAAAAATCTGTCTGGCCATTAAATGCAAATCAACTTTCATACTACCGTTATTTATACTATTTGTACACAATTCTGATTACACTAATTGACATTCAGACCCCTTAATACTGAAGAAACTCTTTGCAGAGCGAGCAGTATAAATGACAATTCACGCCAAGTAGAACTCTGTTTTTGCTCTGGGTGACCAGTTTATGTGACGATACTATATTATTCTTACTAGAAATATATGCGGCGCATGCAACGTTGCTAGCATCCGAATGGATATTAACATATTCTGACCGAGGCAGAAAAGGTGATTTTCAAGGCTTGATAGAAACATTGTTTTCCAATCACTTGCCAAGAAAAACCCCAAAAATTGCTGGGCGGTCGATATATCATACATATCAATATAATGGTAAACTGATAGAATATCGAACCTGAACATATACCCGCCTCCAAAAAGATAATCATAAGTTATTTTTCTATCGTCAAACTTGAAATGCTCTGTCCAGACATACCTATATAAAAGACTTAAATTGAGAATAAGTCATTTTCCCCTACACTATTAACCAAACTGATAGCGGACCCACAATATAAGGTTTAAAAGGCACTTCTATAACGCAACCAGTGAGATTTCCATGTCGATTTTTTCTTAGCAAGACATGAGTGCTCTAGCTTCTGCCTTCCGAATTCGTTTATCACCATCGTTCTCACTGGCTAAACTAAGTGGAGTCATACACAGCTTCAGTGTCCAAACTGGCAGGGGATTTGTCTGTTTAATCAGTTTACTGCTATGAGTTTCACTGGAATCAAATTCAAGTATTTCAAAAGATCTCCGTTGATCTCCCCGCCGAACTAAATCGGATAAACTGTAAACTGGAATATCATCTAACACTTCACCGTTGAATTCAAACTGCCTTCTATTCCCAGCGTACATAAAGTAATGAGATTTGGATACCTTCATTTCTGAACACTTTTATCAGTAGAACTGTGAATTTCCTCTCGTATCACCCGTTCAAATGAATCGAAATGTTGATCAAAATAGCTCCTTAGAAAAGCGACCGAGTGTAGAATCACATCTTCCATGAAACCATCACTTCTGTCTTGAGCACGTGGCGTACTGTCAACATTGGTCGCCAAAATACTCAATTTAAAACAACATGTACAGCTGGAGCAGAGAAAACATTGAATGAACTTACGCAGCCTAGCCACCATTAGATACTTAAGAAGCAAGGAACTCGCGTGCAAATTGACGCGTGGATAACTTTGATATCTGACGAATACATACATGCTCTGTTGATTAAGTCTTGTACATTATAAAACCCCTGTAGCCAAGATTATGATGACAATCGTTCAATATATTTAAATATGGTTATTTGACACTGATGATGATAAAGAAACGTCGTTGATAATGTGCTCAGTATGGTAGTGTATTTATGCGTGAAGATAATCATCATATATTGTTGTAAATCAATCACGATGATTTTGCATTCTTGATCATGTGCCGCCTAATGGTTCCACACTCACAAAGCCGAGGTCTGTAGACCCAACGTACACACCATGCAGCTGAGCGGGTGGACGTTTGTTAAAACATGTATGTCAGCTGTTCATCAACATGCTAACAACCAAAATAATTTATTATTATTATATCGTTTGAAAAAAAACTTCTCAAAATGTTTAATTTGTTTATCTGGGACTTAGTAGTGTACATCGTTTGTCATAAAATTATCACCAAGATGTTTATAGTAATTTAGGATTTTACAGTATGCGTACAGTATGCTTGAAGTATGGTTCGCTTTCTCATAATAAGCAAAATAAAACGTGAACAATATAAAAAGCCTATTATTCTGTTTCGATGGTATGTTTTATTTACGTTTAATCTTTGTTGACATTGCAATAAAATCATGCTTATAATAATTTCGATGCATGTATCGGTGGGTCAGTGCATCAGTCGTTAGGATTAACCTTGAAAAAAAAAATACAAAAAGCGCCTGCAACTCATTAAGCTGCTTATATTGCAGATGGTTGTGAATGCTATGGTTGTCGATTAAATTCGGCAGTATTAATGTTGTTAGAATATCAATGAAGAGAAGGGTTTATAATGTTGTATATTTTATTTCCTGATTTAAGATAATAATCAAGGATGACGAAAGATGCCATACTTAGTAGCGACACGAGCAACTTATGTTTGAAATATTAATGATACAGTAAAACCTCACATATCAATTATATAATTGATATAAGGCCCTGTATAACGTCAACAGTGAATAATAACTATAATTCTTTTCTACATCTAGTCACAGTTCACAGGCTTACCTTGTATAACTTTGGTTTTGCATAAAGTAATTACTTGTTAATATTTGTATGTAGCGAGACATCATGCTGTATTTGTAACTGATCATATTTCTGCAGGGTTCTGTTCTCATGGTCGACAATCTGAATAAAAGAATGTGTATTTCATGTATATTTCTTTCACATGTACATGTTTATCTAGCCGCGGTCGTGGTCCAGTGGTTAGTGCGCTGGATTTGTAACCCGGAGATCCGAGTTCGAATCCCGGTCGCGGCAGGTCATACCCTTACATGAAAATTTGACAAAAATGTCGATTTTCCTCCACATGTGGAGATGTTGCCGGTTCCTTGTGAAAAGGTAAGTTAGTACTGATTTGTATACAGTCCATGAAAACTGGTTAGGTGAACCGGTCGTCGTATATAACTGAAAAATTCTTGAAAAACGTCGTTAAACCCCAGTGACAATAAGTCACTTAAAGACAAACAAAACATGCATATCTTCTTTGTTTGTCCAAACTGAACTTGACCTTTGCTATATATGCACATTGACTTTTCTGATAGTAATATTAATTCATGAACTTGTTAGTTTTATGTTTAGCAATCAAACGCTTGAAGCAGATCATGGAATGAATATATAGATGTTAAACTAAAATGAATTTATAAACAAAATAGAATGTGTAAAATATGCTAAATATATCGGGTTGAATCAGAAAAAATACATTTGTTGGTTTGATATATTCGCAAAAATAGGACAATACTTCAGGCGATAAAGTTAATATCTCTTATATTTAACAGAAATTCATATTCATTATCGCTTTGTTCATTAAGAAATGTGTTTCTGACCTGTTTTAATGTTTGAATGTTTATGTACCTAACTGCTGCTTTATGTTAGATTGCTATCAGGTCTAATGATGCTAACGTTTTCTTATCTCAATATCTGAGCGTAATGCCCGATATATTCTTTCAACATTATAACAAAAATTGTGAAATGCACGAAGTTACTCATCCTTCAATGTCGTCTGGTAGTGAATACAGTGTAAGCCCTCTCAACCGGTCGAACCCGGGACCAGGTCATTTAGCCGGTTTAGAGGGGATCCTTTAATTATATGTACTGCAATAATGTCGGGACCAGAACATTTGGCCGAATTAGTGGGAAAGCCGGTTTATAGAGGAACTGGTTTAGAGGGTTTCCACTGTATATGTATAATTGTCTTATATTTGTAGTCAATAATTTACAAATGTGTGTGCGTTGTCAACGATTGTATAAACATAATTCAGTGATTATCTACGTTTTGTATGGAGACTGGTAGTGAAGGGTTCTTATTTTAACTATGAGTTTTGATTTGAATACGTCAACCTATTTAGTGGATTTATTTTCAAATCCTTCTGCAAAATTGGCCTTATTGTTGTTTATCACGACAAAAGTTTCGTTGTGATTTCACCAATGAATCTTATTTCGATAGGAAATCTTTCTTATATATCTGCGCTATTGATATTGGTACGGTTTAAGGGAGACTAATCATGTATAACGAAAAATCCACGATTATCCCCCTTGTTGACTAGTATTCTGACTGTTCATGTACATAGCTCTTAAAATGAAACTATACCTTGTATTCTTAAACCTATCTTAGAACGTTTAAATTTTGTTAACGATATTATCATTTTATGCCTTACAATGGTTGTTTACAAGGCTAATCATGTAGAATGCGAGTTGATATTTTCCTAAGCATGATTATAAGCGTAATGGGTTTGCGACGTTCATTTGAACTATGATGACTGGTTTATGGCTGTCATCTTTGTGTGTGTGATGATGTGCAATGTTTGACTTGTAGCATTTCTTAGGTATTCTTTGTCTATTCAGAACATAATTTGTATGTAGATAAATAGATGAATTTCCGGACTGATTTACAGTTCTTGGCGGTGACAGACGTGAATGTGTGCAACAAATTTTACACATTAACATTGAAATATCACCCAGCAGCTCATACTTTAAATGACTATTCAAAATGGTTCAACCTTTGATCATATGGACCTAAACTTATCAAGCACTTGTCCTAGCCCGAGAGATATGTCGGCTGACTCCAAGTCACCAGATGTCCCTTCAAGTCCTTGTAGTCAACCATCAATATTCAGGTCACATGTGCAATCTGCCCGAGACAAAAGTCATGATAAGGACGATGTTCAGAGTCCATTGAACAGAACATCGAGTTCAACATCGCGCAAAAAGGTTCCAACCCCTCGATCACGATCCGCAGTTGTGCATGGCAACCGCAACAGAACGGAAACTAATATTGGCCACCAGAATGCATCACCTGTACGTGTGAAACAGATGATACTCTGTAGATCCCAACAGTTCAACCTGTGACAATAATAACCCAAATCAACATGAACAATTAACCTAGGATGTTCAGGAGAAGATTGAACTGCGATTATCTTTACTTAATGTGCAAGTATTAGTGACAAAAAACATGCGATAAGTTAAAATCGACAGCTTCAATCAATTGTAATAGGAGGCAGAAAATAAATTTTACCTGTTGCATTGGTGCCGTGAGTGTGTGGCTAGGCATCGGAATCCTAGAGCTAGGACGAAGCAAAGACTGGGTTAGCTTAAAGAACCTATGGTTGTCGCTTAATAATTGATAAAAGGAAGGAGGAATGTAACAGTGTTGTATATATAATATATGTGTTTATAGTAGTTTGTATGCCTGTCTGCCCGATTAGTTCAGTTGGTTGAGCAGCTGACTCGCAAGTTCGAGCCCCTTTATTTTCTGCCTCCTATTACACAATATCCGAACAAAGTGATACAGTTTTACCGACAGAAACATGGTCTGATGAATTTATTGATATAAACGTTCCTAATTTCAAATGTATTTCTCTTCATAGGGTATGGCGTGTTAATACGGAATTCTGGTGGTATTGCTATATACGTACGTAACTAGTACTGTTGTGTAAATGATGATTTTTTATTCATGAAAACATCTGACGATTTATTGTGGCTAAAACTTATCGGTTCACTACTTGGTTTAGTTGATAACTTGTATATTGGCGTATATTATGTTGTACCAGAGGATATTTGTCGTTATAACTTAATTGATAATAATTGTTACGACAGAATTATAGATTCTACAGCTTATATACATCGTGTAACTGATAGTCATTGTAATATTGTTTTATGTGACGATTTTAACAGCTGAACATCAACTTTACCAGATTTTGTCCAGAATGATAACCAATTTCTCGATATTAACATGTATGATGATTATGTTAGTGATGATTTGTATGAGAGATTTTCTCAAGATAAAGTAAGGAATTTTAACGGGCATTTATTTCATCAATTGATAGATTTTATTCATCCGATTTTTAATAAAGTATTCAACACTGGATTTTTTCTGAATGATTAGTCAGAGGGCTATATTATTCCGCTACACGAAAAGGGAAGCACAAATAATGTTAATAATTATCAGGGAATAACATTACTTAGTACTTTAGGGAAGCTTTTTACGCGTATTTTAAGCAATATACTAGATAATTGGGCTGAAAATTATTCGATTTATACTGAAGTACAAGCTGGTGTTAGACAAAAATTTGGGAAAAACTGATAACATTTTTGTTTTGCATGGTATTATATCGCATATGATTAATAAGAATAGGAAAATTTACTGTGGTTTTATTGATTTTAGTAAAGGCTTTGATTACGTTGTAAGACCAAATTTATGCCAAAAATTAATTCGGCACGGCGTACGTGGCAAAATGTTGACAATGATCAAAAGCATGTATAGTTCGATTAAGTCTAGAGTAAAATTAAATGATTTAATAAGTAATGATCTATCGTGTTTATTAGGAGTTAGACAAGGTGAATGTTTGTCTCCATTACTTTTCTCTTTATTTTTTAATGATATCGAAGAAATTATGAATTTACAAGGATTTTATGGCATTGAAATGTTTATGTTTAAAGTATTTATGATATTATATTCAGATGATATTGCCCTTTTTTCGGAGACTCCGGAAGGATTACAGTGCGGTTTTAACATTCTATATAACTATTGTCTTACATGGAAACTTAAAGTCAATGTGAGCAAAACAAAAATTATGGTCTTTAGAAAAGGCGGTATATTACCAAAGGATTTACATTTTTATTACAAAAGGTTGAGATAGTTAAACAATTTTCGTACCTGGGTGTTGTATTTTAGTTCCGAGGGATCTTTTCATGATGCACATGTTACGTTAGCGGGACAATCTCGATAAGCCTTGTTCAAGATTAATAGATACTTATTTAAATATTTGTTAACACTCCTGACATCACATTTTGACAAGCACGCGCGTTCTTTGTCAATTTTCAGTATTAGGCCTCTCCCACTCAGGAGAGGAGGGGTAGTGAGCCCGCCAACAAGTACAGATATAGACTCTCCAGGTTCTGACAGTTTTTTCTGTACCATTTATTCACACATTTTCATTCGGTTTGCTGCGGAATTGTCTTATACTTCAAGTACCAGTAAAGACAATCATATTATAGCATCCTGCTTTTATTGTGTAGTAGAAAAACTGAAATTTGCCGTTCAAATTGATTGAATTAACTCGAATTTTATATTTAATTATACTAAATTTTGTTATGCGGAATTATCAATATTTGAGCGTTTTAAAAATTGTCGCAAACACATCGTAGTTTGGCTATGGTGTGGAATCAAATGAATACAGAAAATAAAAGAATCAGTATCTTCGTATGTCAAGTCACGATCTGTATTTTTGAATAGTTTAACTTGACCCACAAAATGGGAAAATGCCTGAATTGCGACGAAGTTAACCCTTAACAATTCGTAGAAGATAGCTGTCGAAAATGATTGAGTGGCCCTAAAAAGGGCCGTTTCTCTATTCTCTCGCCCCACAGCGCTCATTTGCTGCTTGTGTACTTGGTAACAGCCTTGATACCCTTGCTGACACGCCGGTGTCTGGTGAACTTGTCTCAACACTTTGTAGATGTAGATAGAGTAAGATTCCCTCCTCCTCCTTTTTTTCTTGTCTGTAGACCTTGCGGCCTTTGCCTTGGTGGCGGCCTTCTTGGAACCTTCACTAGCAACACCTTTAGCAACCATGATTATTCAGGAACGAATGGTGGCCAAAACAAAATTTTCCTTTATATATGCCGAGCTAGGCGCTCAAAATCGGATTGACCTACTTACGCACAACGGGCACAAATGCAGCATTCTGATTGGCTGTTGAAATTCGAGCCGTTCTTAGCGTACTTAGAAAATTGGCGAGTTGCGAAATCGTGTTTTTGGCCGGTAGCGCTTTCGCGTTTCGTCTCACCTATACAATGTGGGGGTGTTTTGGATTCCTCTCGCCGCGGCGCATCTAATGAGACAGGGCCAGAATAGGATAGGGCATTTTGGGGACGAAAAATGGATATTTTCGACATTTGTGCTTAACTCACTGGCCGGTTTTGTTCAATGTTCCCGTCGGATTGACAATTTTTTAGAGAAAAATTATTTCGGGAGTATTTTCTGGCCCTAAAAAGGTATCTTCGTAGATCAGACCCGAGATACGTTTCACACCAACGCTACGAGCGAGACGGCGGATAGCTGGCTTGGTGACACCCTGGATGTTATCACGCAGAACCTTCTCGACTCACTTATACACGCTTTTTCCTAGGCATTCGACTCCTTTAACACGTGCGGACATGTTGTCTCGTCAGTGGTTTGGCTGAAAATGAACTCCGAAAATGATTTCCGCCTTATATAGGGGCACGTCTGGGTTAGTAGGTCAGCGCACCTGCTTGGCGCTCTGTCGTCTTATCGTACTTAAAAATTGGCGAGTTGCGAAATCGTGTTTTTGGCCGATAGCGCTTTCGCGTTTCGCCTCACCTGTACAATGTGGGGGTGTTTTGGATTCCTCTCGTCGCGGCGCATCTAATGAGACAGGGCCAGAATAGGCTAGGGCAGCTTTGGGACGAAAAATGGATATTTTCGACATTTGTACTTTACTCACTGGCCGTGTTTGTTAAATGCGCTCGTCGGATTGACAGATTATCAGAGAAAAATCATTTCGGGAGTACTTTGTGTGGCCCTAAAAAGATAGATTTTCTAGCTTAGTTCTCGCCATCTTCGTTCAGTAACGTAGGTTATTGAGTTTGTTTATCCTCGCCTCCGGGTTATTCCCATATGGGCGAGCATTCACAGCATTCACTATCTTAAACAATAAACTGTAGTAAAATATTTAGACTATTTTTATAAAAACAATTTTTAAAACAATCTTGCAGGGGTGGGCTATTTTTAGTGAACGTTTGTATGTCTGTCTTTTTTTCTTTAACGTATTATATATTGACTATTACAATATACTGTTTTATTTTATTCCTTTTTCACAGAAGAAAGGGGGATCTATAATATAGATGTATATAATATGCAGTAACGTAGAATAATGCCCCCAGTACAAGTAGCAAGTGTAGAATTAACGCGCTTCCGACAGCTGCGCGCTGATTGGTCGTTCATTTTTCGTTTCAAAAAACGGATAGAAAATGAACCAATCAGATTGCGGCTTCTAAACGCCTGTTCGGCTTGCGTCCAACCAATCATGATGTGCGAGACTAGGGTCATTGGACCAATCAGCGAGGGGCTCTTAAAGGCCTGTTAGGCATGCCTCGAAAATGCAATTTTTGCGAATTAAATCACTTTCCCGTGGGTAGATTGAGAAAATACATGTTTTTATGAAAGTACAGGTGCATGTACCCTAGGAAATAGTAAAAGATGGAAAATCCTAGTATTTACCACTGCATAGTGGACCTTCGAAAATCGCTCTAGACCTGTCTCCGGTGTTAAATCACTGAAATGTTCCTCAGTTTATGCTGAACATCTGTTTATAGGTTGTGTTTAGCGTGTAGATGTTGCCTGTAGTGCGTACTGGCACGGAAATTTCTGTACCTATGGCCATGAACAAGCAACAGGGCCTGCATAGGGACCCTTAGGTTGTAGTGCACATGGTACATATCTGGACACAAATCATGAGCAGATTTAACACGCGCATGCATGCATGCCATTAGTATTGAGCGTGCCGTACTGCTTTTTAGTTTGCATGGGAAGCTCACAAACGTGTCAGTTCACGCGACAATGT
This sequence comes from Lutraria rhynchaena, assembly GCA_008271625.1. Lineage (NCBI taxonomy): Eukaryota > Metazoa > Mollusca > Bivalvia > Venerida > Mactridae > Lutraria > Lutraria rhynchaena. Next base: position 179,539 of record VIBL01000355.1, read on the forward strand.
TACATGTGCCGGCCCAGAATTTGATAATTTGAATTTCTCAAGCAGCTTTAGGCTTGGCGGCCTTCTTTGCAGGTGAATTACATTAATAAATACAGGAGACGCTTAGAGAAAAACCTGTCACTGAGTAGTATAGCCGAAATCAGCTGGTACCAGCGATTGGATGGGGTGGGGAATTGATGTTTCATGATAATGAACACATACACACTCACACTTACACACTGCCTAGCTACCCAATTTGAATGTAATAATCCACTGATGTAGGACAATAGTCATCACAAATGCCTCTACTTTGTATCGTCAGTACCAATCTGTAGACTGATGCTATCATCCCAAATTACAAACTTTTGTGCAAGCCCACAGCAATGCGCCACATCCCATAACTGAAAGTTAATGTTATTGCCATGAACATGTATACTATTATAAAGATGTATGTCATAGTGATAATGTGCACACTCATTTATATTATGTATAGTTTCAAACCCAGCCAATTTCTGCAAACTTAAGCATTATGGCAGAATTGGTTTTCATTTCTTTAAAACATCCATATACATTATATTATATATGTTTGACAAATGAGGCATAAAGTGATGAACAAGTTTTGATGTTTCCCTTTTTTCTTACAAATATATACTTTTTAATTTTATCATACACTAGGTAATTTTAAAATCTATTTCACTGCACACATAAAGGTAACTGATTGCATAATTATCCTATCACTGCATTATTATATATGCTTTTAAATGCATGTAAGTAATAGATATAAATAAGAATTTTGGGGACTTGCATGTACAGCAATGACTTTCTTAAGTAAGTAATGGTCCTAAAAAGGGCCGTTTGATATCACGCGTGGAAGGCGAGACACTTATTTGGCGGCCTTGGTCTTCTTGGGCAGGAGCACTAGCAGACATGACACTGCACTGCACTGTAGTTATTCGGTCACGGGATATTGCGGAAATGAGCGTCAATTTTCTCCATGCCTTATATACCCCCCAGAAATCGGATTGACCTACTTGGAAAAGCGCTACAATGACCCTAGTGCACCGACCGTCGACCAATCACAACGCGCGAGACTAGGGCAATCCAGCCAATCAGCGAGCGGCTTACAAACGGCCGTTCGGCAGGGCAATTTGGCAGTTTTTTCGAGTTTTCTCCATGAGGGCTTCATGGGACGGCATGAATGTGGACATTTTCGAAAAGATACGGGTCTCTATTGTGTTAGGGCGCATATTTCATTTCGATACATGCTACATGGCAGCGTCAGGGCTCGAAAAACTCGGCGAAAAAGGCGAACTTTCAATTCTTTACAAACTATTAATGCTGGGACTTTTTAACTCGGAATGCATTCATTTATGCTAGTTTTCGTCTATTCCAGCAGGCCGTGGTAAATTCAATAGGCGTAGCTCGACGCTTTCAAAGATACTCGATGCACTGAAATCAGCCCACGGACGGCGTTTCGGTAAGTATTTTGCACTTTTTTTCAATCTTGGGTATCAATTCGGCTAAAATAGGTTGTGCATTGACAAATTATGTCCATGTATTGTGCAAAGACATCGATGTCGGGCCGATTTGTCGCCGAACGTGGTGCACAGGCTCGAAATAGGTGTTTACTATAGAACAAAGAGCAATAGGCTTCGACCAATCGCAACGCGCGAGACTAGGGCAATCCAGCCAATCAGCGAGCGGCTTGCAAACGCCTTTTCGGCAGGGCGATTTTGCAGTTTTTTCGAGTTTTCTCCGTGAAGGCTCGATGGGATCGAGCAAATGTGGACATTTTTCAAAAGATATGACCGTCTTTTGTGTTAGGACACTTGTTTTAGTTCGATACGTGGCCGCACGTAGAAATTATGCGCGTTCTAAAATTGGACCCTTAACAATTCGTAGAAGATAGCTGTCGAAAATGATTGAGTGGCCCTAAAAAGGGCCGTTTCTCTATTCTCTCGCCCCACAGCGCTCATTTGCTGCTTGTGTACTTGGTAACAGCCTTGATACCCTTGCTGACACGCCGGTGTCTGGTGAACTTGTCTCAACACTTTGTAGATGTAGATAGAGTAAGATTCCCTCCTCCTCCTTTTTTTCTTGTCTGTAGACCTTGCGGCCTTTGCCTTGGTGGCGGCCTTCTTGGAACCTTCACTAGCAACACCTTTAGCAACCATGATTATTCAGGAACGAATGGTGGCCAAAACAAAATTTTCCTTTATATATGCCGAGCTAGGCGCTCAAAATCGGATTGACCTACTTACGCACAACGGGCACAAATGCAGCATTCTGATTGGCTGTTGAAATTCGAGCCGTTCTTAGCGTACTTAGAAAATTGGCGAGTTGCGAAATCGTGTTTTTGGCCGGTAGCGCTTTCGCGTTTCGTCTCACCTATACAATGTGGGGGTGTTTTGGATTCCTCTCGCCGCGGCGCATCTAATGAGACAGGGCCAGAATAGGATAGGGCATTTTGGGGACGAAAAATGGATATTTTCGACATTTGTGCTTAACTCACTGGCCGGTTTTGTTCAATGTTCCCGTCGGATTGACAATTTTTTAGAGAAAAATCATTTCGGGAGTATTTTCTGGCCCTAAAAAGGTATCTTCGTAGATCAGACCCGAGATACTTTTAACACCAACGCTACGAGCGAGACGGCGGATAGCTGGCTTGGTGACACCCTGGATGTTATCACGCAGAACCTTCTCGACTCACTTATACACGCTTTTTCCTAGGCATTCGACTCCTTTAACACGTGCGGACATGTTGTCTCGTCAGTGGTTTGGCTGAAAATGAACTCCGAAAATGATTTCCGCCTTATATAGGGGCACGTCTGGGTTAGTAGGTCAGCGCACCTGCTTGGCGCTCTGTCGTCTTATCGTACTTAAAAATTGGCGAGTTGCGAAATCGTGTTTTTGGCCGATAGCGCTTTCGCGTTTCGCCTCACCTGTACAATGTGGGGGTGTTTTGGATTCCTCTCGTCGCGGCGCATCTAATGAGACAGGGCCAGAATAGGCTAGGGCAGCTTTGGGACGAAAAATGGATATTTTCGACATTTGTACTTTACTCACTGGCCGTGTTTGTTAAATGCGCTCGTCGGATTGACAGATTATCAGAGAAAAATCATTTCGGGAGTACTTTGTGTGGCCCTAAAAAGATAGATTTTCTAGCTTAGTTCTCGCCATCTTCGTTCAGTAACGTAGGTTATTGAGTTTGTTTATCCTCGCCTCCGGGTTATTCCCATATGGGCGAGCATTCACAGCATTCACTATCTTTAACAATAAACTGTAGTAAAATATTTAGACTATTTTTATAAAAACAATTTTTAAAACAATCTTGCAGGGGTGGGCTATTTTTAGTGAACGTTTGTATGTCTGTCTTTTTTTCTTTAACGTATTATATATTGACTATTACAATATACTGTTTTATTTTATTCCTTTTTCACAGAAGAAAGGGGGATCTATAATATAGATGTATATAATATGCAGTAACGTAGAATAATGCCCCCAGTACAAGTAGCAAGTGTAGAATTAACGCGCTTCCGACAGCTGCGCGCTGATTGGTCGTTCATTTTTCGTTTCAAAAAACGGATAGAAAATGAACCAATCAGATTGCGGCTTCTAAACGCCTGTTCGGCTTGCGTCCAACCAATCATGATGTGCGAGACTAGGGTCATTGGACCAATCAGCGAGGGGCTCTTAAAGGCCTGTTAGGCATGCCTCGAAAATGCAATTTTTGCGAATTAAATCACTTTCCCGTGGGTAGATTGAGAAAATACATGTTTTTTATGAAAGTACAGGTGCATGTACCCTAGGAAATAGTAAAAGATGGAAAATCCTAGTATTTACCACTGCATAGTGGACCTTCGAAAATCGCTCTAGACCTGTCTCCGGTGTTAAATCACTGAAATGTTCCTCAGTTTATGCTGAACATCTGTTTATAGGTTGTGTTTAGCGTGTAGATGTTGCCTGTAGTGCGTACTGGCACGGAAATTTCTGTACCTATGGCCATGAACAAGCAACAGGGCCTGCATAGGGACCCTTAGGTTGTAGTGCACATGGTACATATCTGGACACAAATCATGAGCAGATTTAACACGCGCATGCATGCATGCCATTAGTATTGAGCGTGCCGTACTGCTTTTTAGTTCGCATGGGAAGCTCACAAACGTGTCAGTTCACGCGACAATGTTACATGTGCCGGCCCAGAATTTGATAATTTGAATTTCTCAAGCAGCTTTAGGCTTGGCGGCCTTCTTTGCAGGTGAATTACATTAATAAATACAGGAGGCGCTTAGAGAAAAACCTGTCACTGAGTAGTATAGCCGAAATCAGACATGTAAGTAATAGATATAAATAAGAATTTTGGGCAATTTTGGGACGAAGAATGGATATTTTCAACATTTATGCTTAACTCACTGGCCGGGTTTGTTAAATATTCCCGTCGGATTGACAAATTTCTGGAGAAAATTCATTTCGAGAGTATTTTTTGGCCCTAAAAAGTCTCTGTTTATAGGTTGTGTTTAGTGTGTAGATGTTGCCTGTAGTGCGTACTGGCACCGATATTTTAGTGCGAGGTTTATACAAGAGAATATTAACGTATGCTAATCAGTCGTCACCGGGTTACAAGACCAGCGCACTAACCACTGGACCACGATGCTTTTTTGTTACAGTTCATGTATTCGTATGATACCGCTCAATGTTATTGTTGTTATACAATAAGCTCTATTTGTTTATTACGACAGACCAGTTTTGAATATATTCGCACAGTCTGAGACAACATGTCTTGAGTGTTGTCAAACAGAATTCATACACATGTACTTTTATAATTCGGTAATTGAATGTTCAACAACATATCCATTTCTACATATATAACTGTTCAAACCTAACACTCTATAACATTCATTGTCGCGTTTTGGCCTAATTTGGACATCTGTAAGATTGTTGTCAGCCAACAATTAACATTCTCATGGGAAATGCAGCTAAGTGCCTATTTGAGTCATTAGTCTGTATTGTTGAGCATCATTTAGGTACCCAAGGAATCCAGTAGGTACATGTCTGAGCGAACCGGTATCATTAGTCACTATCTGACTACATGTATGCATGAAATGAAAATTCCTTTGTCTCGAGTAAAACTGTTGTTGATTCTGGATAGGTTAATAGATCTCGTGACTAGTACAGTACCGACAACCATTGGAATCCGCCTACATGTACAGTGTGAAGTCAAACCTGTAGAAAAAACATCATCTGGAATAACTAGACACAAAACATCAGAAAACAGACAATGTCGAATATCATCTTAAGATCATGTTTTGGTATAGATGGACATCAAGTGTAGGCACAGCAAGTACAAAAAACACGTTCCAACATCATTCGTCTTCGTTTAGACTCCATACCGCAATTATTGGTGTTGAAATATCTCATTTTACACTATGTGTATAAAGCACGAATCGGAATGAATTTTATAAATGTATTGTAGATGAACAATAAATTTAAAACAAACTGTTTGTTTTGCTTGGCCTTTTAATCACTACAAAATATCTTTAAGACGACCCCGTGTTTTTAACGTTTTTCTTTCCCAACCTTCGTTCTCAGATCTCAGTGACACATGTCTTATAGATACGCACGTGTTCATGTCACAAACATTTTCTGCACGTGAATCTTGAGTCATGGATTGCTATGGTTGCGACACATCTATAAAGATTGTACACTTTCAGTGTTCGACACGGCACCCAGTATTTGATTATTGAGTTTATTTTATATTCTGGAATAAGTTGTGTTTTCGGGACCTTACCTAGCTGGCTATTTGTATTATTATAACCGATAACTTCACAATCATTTAGGATTCAATGATTTGTCATTAGATCAGAATATTGAAAAAGTGAACTTGTGAGTTATTTATTTATTGTTAGACTATTTTTCCTAAAAAATACATTATACATATGTTCATTCACTGTTGTTTATGTTTATATACGTGTATGGTTAGTGCGCTGGTTCAAATTCCGGTCGCGGCAGGTCATACTCTTCTATGGAAATTTGACAAAAAAGTCCATTTTCCTCCATATTAGGAGAAGTTGTCGGTTTCTTGTTGAAGGGTAAGTTAGTACTGGTTAGTGTACAGAAAACTGGTTAGGTGAAAGGGCCGCCGTATAAAACTGAACAATTGTTGAAAAACGGCTATAAACCAAGTGTAAAAAATCTATGTATTGTGCATATCCATGCATATACATTGATTCTATTGGTATTGTAATACAAGCTAGGTTATTTTTTCTGCGGTACGCCCCATGTTTAAACCCAGAACTTTGAAGTTTAGAAGTAAAGTTTTATTTTCTTGTTCATACACGTCTATAACACGTTTCATCTCACACGTGCATTCATTAACTTTCTTCAGTCATCCCTGGGTAGAATAGTAGTACAGTGCAACCTCTCCAGAGCGACCCTCTCTTGAGCAACGACTCCTTTCAACAACAGTATGATTTTCTCCACTTTACGATTAAACTATTAATTTAACCTTCTGGAGCAACAACTTCTCAACAACAACATGATTTTGCTTCTCCCAAAGGGTCTTGCTTTGGAGAAGTTGCACTCTATATCGTATTAGTAACAGTTGTGGTTGTACAGCTATTTAGTGAGCGTTTTAATTAATTTTATGATTTATGATTGTGTATGTAAGTGTTAGGAATTTTTACAAGGCCAGTCATAAAAACGATTGGTGGATTCTAGTTGCTGTTTTTTAGTTTGTTTGTGAATGATAGTTTATTTACAGAACTAATTTTATATATGTGAATGAGCATGAAAAAATAAATCAGGTTGGTCTTATACACGTATTTAGACAATGTATTACAAAGGTGCTATATTGAACGTCTAAATACGTTTAAGCAGATCTTGTAAAAGTTTACCAGAGATAAAAAATTACAAAACTGTTGTGAAAAACTCATAAATTTGCGAATTATCGTTAAATATTTGATCAAAAATAATTTTTATAGCGTAGCGGGTATCGGTATATTTTAGTTTTAGTATTTATTGCTTGAATACAATCTTGATATTAACCGGAAGTTGGTGTTGCGCAGTGTTAAAAAAGCGGAAGTTAATCTTTTTTGTCTTATTTACGGGTTGATGGTTTCAATCTTAGTAGTGAAGGGCGGTACCCTGGGGTCAAGGTGTATACCTCTGGTACACATTTTCCCTCACTGTGGGCGGTACTTTGGGGTCAAATTTTCGGAAAATGAGACCAAAATGTGTTGAAAAAGGGGTGAAATTGTGAAAATTTGGCCAATGTTTTGTTTTCTTCTGGGGTCAAGGTGTATACCTCTGGTACACATTTTTTGAATTTGAATTTTCAACAAAATAAAGAATGTGTGTGCAGGACTTATTTTCAATTTGTTATTTTTAATGTGTGTATGTGGGGAAATTTCAATTTTAGACATAAAAAAGACACAAAAGACAATTTTCGACAATTTGACCCAAGTCAATTTCGAAATGACATGGTGGCCCTGAAAAGGGCCGTTGGGGGTGGTCACCAGACCATTTAGTTGGTAGCAGGCTCCTGTTTGACGTAGACCTTACGCTTGTCAGAGTAACAGTCTTGACAAGTTGGGTCCCCGCAGTACCAATCTTGTTGAGGATAACAGTCTCGGCAGGTCGGGTCCCCGCAGTACCATTCTTGTTCTGGAACAGAGGGTTGAAAGTACTCTCTCTCGGCAGTGGTAATCAATTGCCAATGGTCTTCTTCTTCTTCTTTTTGCTGATAATACGCTTCCAGCCCTTGTCTTTGCTGTCTGATCTCAGACTGAAGTTCAGCCTGCTCCCTAGCTACTTGTTCCCAGACAGCTTGTTCTTTCTGCCTCTGTTCTGACTCGTATTCGGCAAACGCCCGTTCCCTATCGGCCTGCTCCTTCGCCTCGATATCATCCATAGCCTGTTGTCTACTTTCTCGCTCTCTGAGTCTATTCAGAGCCCGATCTCTAGCAGCCTGTTGCTCACGCCGCCGCTGTCGCCGAGGACTAGCTGTCCTGGCGGGTCTCTGGTTTCGTTTCTCAAGATTCAGAAAATGTTGTCTCATTCGAATCATTTCATCACGTTGATGATAGCGATCTACTTCAATACAATTCATGGACTCACCAATAGCCCGTTCTTCTTGTTCTCTCTTGTTAACCACATTAGCCGCCAGTTGACGGATGTTCCGCCATACCCTAGCCTGTCGTGCCGTCAATTGTCTAGCCGTTTCTAGCTGATTCAACAATGCATTCATCTTGAGCGCTTAGAAGGAAATGAAATGACGTGACGCAATGCATTGGATTTTTATACCGCAAGCGCGAACCTGTGTGAGAACATGTTAAATGACGTCACGTCCATATTTTTAGTCGCTAGTTTTTGGTGTGTTTTTGTGTTTGTTTTGTGTTTCTTAACTCCTAATACCAACAAAGTAAAACAAACAGGTGGTATTATTTTTTTATATTTTTATTCAACACGAACCACATGTTTTAAACATAGAACAATAATGAACCATATGTTTTTGTAAATCAACCATTTTTAAACAAAACAGCATTTTTTTGTACATTTTGTTTTGGTAGAACAACATGTTTTGTACATATTTTTTAAACAGAACATTTTTTTGTACATATTTTCTTGTTAGAACAACATAGAACAATTAAATTTTGTTAGAACTTTTTTTTGTACATATTTTTAAACAGAACAAGATAGAAACTAATCACACAAATTAAAGTGAATAATACATCATGTTTGTATTCATGATTCTATATTGCAAATGTCTTTCACCTCCTATTCTATCATTGTGTCGTCCAAAACACTTTTGTCCACATTTGTTCACATACTGAGCTTGTCTATAATAAGTGCCATAATATTGTTCAAACCAACGGGTCACATACGTATCGTTATCTCCTGGTCTATCCTCTAGCACTTTGAATCGAGTCAGAAGGATCTGGTTCAGGTCACATCCACGAGAAATAAAGTCCAGAACGAATATACAATACACACCACACACAGGTAAAACATTCCCTTGTATACACAATGCATTCCACTGATACGTTTTTGAATGTTTTTTCACAAAAGAGAGAATCTCCTCAAAGGGGGTAGTCCATAAGAATCAAAGTACACGATGGTATGGTCTTTGATGTAAATAGCCACCCAGTGTTCTCCTGGTTGATTCGCATTGTGTGTATTCACAATATAAGCCTTTATATGATGAGGATTCTCCGAAGGTAACTGATCTTTTGCACAAACACGAGCATGCAATGTCGATAACATCGGTGAATGATCTAAGATGTATTGAAGTTCATTCGTCTCCATAATGCCAATGTCTATTCACACGTTCTGCCCATACACTTATCCAGGAATCGTTCAGTTCTGACTGATTCTGATAGAGTTCGTTTTTAAACTGAATCCATAATCGACAGGCATCTCCTTTTTCCCTATCGGTCAAGGTCACGAGTTCAGGATACCACTTTTCCATGACCTTGAACACATCCAAATCTTGAATCGCTTTTTGAATGTACAGTTCTGTCCACTCTGATGTGTTCGTGAATAAGCACAGGACATGTTGTACTTGACTAGGATGATCCACTTGACAACCGTAACAGTCTTTATGCACTTGATCATAAATCAACGTTTGAAGTGCTTCTGTCACATGGTGGTTCAATCCCTCTCGCAAGGATTCCGTTCGTTCACTTGTATCACAAGGATACGCCAATAATTGCATTTCAAAGTCTTGTCCTGGTTCCATGTTATCTATGTCCATTTTTTCTAGATTCAACCATTGCATTTTAAAGTTTTGTTTGTGTTCCATTTTTTCCATTGATCAATAATCTAAAAGTACTTCTCTAAACTGGTTGATTTCAATCTGATTATCGTATTCCGCATACACAATCACGTTAATAGCTTGTCCTAGCGCTCTGGCAAAGTGAAATTCCAATCTCAGATTCCCCGTTTTTATAGGATGGAGTTGACCTTCCTCGCAACCTTGATCGGCTGTCAAATCCAGTCCCCAGAGTGTGTAACCGTGTTGATAATCATTCAAACTCAATCCAAAGGAACGATTAAGTCCAAGAGCTCCTGTGGCTTGATAGAGTGACATGTAGGACCGTAGACATTCTCCCGTTTCGAAATTGGGTTGAAACGGTTTGTTATGAATACTTTTTCCATCAATACTGACCTCCAGATGATTGAGATCAAAATGACGGAAATCAAAAGGATTGGTCCCTATATCCCCATTCATATCTCCATTTCTCACCATACCAATGATCAGTCGTTTTGGTAATTGACCTTGAAATAAATGATCTTCAATCTTGGAACGTTGACCGTTAGGAATAGTAAAGGTTTTCACCTCAGTCCGTCGGATGGGAATTTTCATGTTGTGTTGAGCAATGTGTTGATTGAGTTGATTGGCCACCACAGGGAGTAAATCCACGGTTCTCACATTGAAACCTGCTTCCATAAACTTGATTTTTGCAGGTGCAGCAGCCATGAGACAGAAATTGGGTGATGCTTTGTTCAGTCTTAGACGTATTTCTATCCCATTAGGTAAATATTTATCTTGCATCACCAGATCCAAATGAAGTCGACCACATAGTTCCACTACACGACTTTGATGGACACGATTTCGCCTTTCCACATAACCCTTGTTATCTCCATCATGGACTTTGGTATTCATCTGACCAGGGGTATCTGCAGCCCATAATTCTAATGCTTGAAGCTGAGTGCTTTTACAACTTGGATTGAAGGAGAGTAAATTTCCTAGGTAAGCACGATAGGCATACGTGTCCGCATTGCTGGTGATCAGTTTATTGTTCAGATACACATCGATGCTACTGAACATGCTGTGAAAAAAGTTATTGACGGTTGCAATTTCACTGTCATTCGCCAAGTCGGAATTATCCGCCTGTATAATTTTGATTTTCATATACAGATAAGACTGATTCAGATCTGTCCATTTTTCTACTTGTGCAGGAATCACGAATTCAATAGGAGCATTATTATCCAGGGCAGAAATGGGATAATGCTCAGTCCATTGTCCCTCCTGCATGGCAGTCATCGTAGGGGGAACGACAGACACGTCCAATTCTGTCTTACTACATTCACAAGAACCGTGTTGCATCATGATTGTTTTTTTCTTTTTCTTCTTTTCTTTTAGTCGAAAATATCAAGTGGTCTGGCCTGCTTCACTCGACGACGATGAAGTTTCGAATGAGGTTTTTTCTTGATGGGTTTGGCCTTTATACTTTTCTTAGGTTTTTTGGTGACTTCACGTAACAGGGATGCGGTTACATTTTTCAATACGTTAGCTCCTCTTTTTCGTATCGCTTTTTTAGGGTTGGATCCTGACATGATCTCTTGCATGGCCGCTTTTCCTTGCTGGAGTCCTTCTTTTTTCAAGGTTCGAACTCCAGATCGAACCAAAGGATTCAGTAAAGGCATGATACGTTTCATGGCTTTCTTAAACATAGATCCTAGCCCCTGTCCATACTGACGAGGTTGACCTTGGTATATAGGCATCATTGTCGTTGGCGTAGATGTAGCTTCACCATAGACTTCCCATGAATAAACTGAATGGGTTGCCCTGTGTCACCCCTTATATGGATGGCGATGGTGTCAAAGTGGGCTTTAGCCAGTGGCACGTAGTGTACATTCAAGAACTCGAAATGAATATGTGGATTAGTCCCTGCTTTGGTTCTCGGGTCAAAAGGAGCCACACGTAAAATGGGAGCTTCAATGTTTCCCAAATAGGTATAAGCCGCCAGGTCAGAATAAACAAACAAATGATTATGACCCATGTTCAAGTCTACCCCGTGAGGAAATGGATCTGGATTCTCAGTTAAATAAATGGTAGGAGCACTATGAGGAGACCCACCCAATTTCATAAACATACTAGGATGAAACTGAATGCCTAAGTTCTTTGAACTATCCATCTTAATACGTTTACTTGTTCCCGAGAAACCTAAAGTAAAACGGAGGTTTTTCTCTCTAAACAGTTGACCTAGATAATCTTTAATGACTTTGTCCAGAGTCTCTATCAGATGTTGTGGTGTAACATAAGTTCCTACCGGAATACAAAGACGTATTCCTTTTTCATCATTGGGGAAAAGACAGTAATGGGGAAAAGCCTCAAACGTTTTGGCCAGGATAGGATCCCGTGTGACAATGGAAAAATGTCGCTCTTCCTCCGTGATATTAATGACTTGACTAGGTACAATCATTTCTACTAAACCAATTTCCCAGTCTTGTTTATTGAGATGAATGGGTTTGAGTAGTTTGGTACGAAAACAACATTGGGTATTGTCTGGGAACAGATCCATTGAACTGTCACTCATCAGGGTAATGTAAAACGAGCTCATGCTGGTTTGGGTTTATTGAATTTCAAAGAGGGATTCGGTAGAATATAACCCAGAGAACTACTTAAAAGCAGGAGCCACAATTCACGATCGGGTCGTTCAAAACACAAATTAAAGAGTGACACGCTAATAATGATAAACACCACCGCAATTTGGGCAAAAAAGGCGACCTTGTTCTTCGGCTCAATGGGTCTGACTTGCTCTGAGGTACTCTCTGAGGTACTCACTGAGGTACTCACTGCCACACTGGCTGTGTCAGACTGAGACATGCTGTATTTAAACGAGATGAGATTCAGGAATCCAACTGTCAAATTTCGAAGGGTATCCTTTCCAGTGCACTTTAATTTCTTGTCTTATTTTTCCGTCTACTTTTCTCTTACGACGAGCCAACACTGATTCAATTTCATAGATACCATCGTCTTTTATAGATTGTATTTCAGAGAGATAAAACGAACCCAGAATAGGTTCTCCATCTAAATCTGTCAATTGGACGGTCGGAGGTGAAGTTCTTTTGACATGGGTCACTCTAAACACTTCAGTCGTCCAGTTTGGTAGATAGCCTTTATCAAAGGTACGTTTGGTTTTATTGATACGCACAATCTCTCCGACATGAAGATGTTGTTGTGGTTTCTTTTTTTCTTTTTTTCCATACAAGGTCAAGGTCACCTCAGATTCATTGTGTTCATTCACGGATACAGGTGCCATTTGAATACTTCGATGAAATCGATGATTATAGGCTTGCACCAGATCTGGTAATACATCAATATATCGTCGTGTGTGATGATGGGTAAAATATCTCCACATGTAGGATTTCAAAGTACGTTGAAAACGTTCTACTACACTAGCTTTGGTTTCTGGATTTTCAGTCGTGAAATAGTGAATACCTTCTTTCTCTAAAAACGCTTGAAATCTTTGATTCTTGAATTCAGTGCCTTTGTCCGTCTGCAGCGCTTTAGGTTGTCTTGTTTTCAGAATAGAGCGAAACGCTTCAATCAAAGTGAGTCCCGTTTTATCCTTGAGTGGAACGACCCACGCATATTTTGAAAATACATCAATGACACACAACAGATATCGATACGGTGTGTTGTGTTTGACTAAGGATTGCATGTCCGCCAAATCCGCCTGCCACTGATGATCGATACCACCCACTTTGGTTTTCCGTCTTGAAAATTTCCGACGGATAGGTTTATGCAAGGTATACGTCTTTTGTCCTTTTAGCCAGGATCGCACTTGATTCAAAGTAATGCCATGAGCTCGCACTGTCTTATAGAGACGGCGTATCCCTCCAAAAGCAGCCGGATGTAAGGGATCATAATAGATCTTCTGTAACACGGTATCTACTTTGGGATCCATAGAGGTCTAAGTAGTAGTAGTAGTAGTCTAGTAAGGTTCCCACTGAGGCTCTGGTTTGATTTTTTCTTGTTTTATAGGTTTCTTCCTAGGAGAAGAAGTAAAAGACGCTGGTTTCTTCCTAGGAGAAGAAGTAAAAGACGCAGAAGGATCGACAAAACTATCGTAAAATTCATCTTCCTCAGAGTCTGACTCGGGTTGTTGTATCCAGGACCATCTCCGTTTATTTCCTACCACTTCTTGGGGTACATTGACTTCTCTTAATCCACGAGAAAACTGTTCCCATCCTTTTGGGCTAGACCCTTTTCTTTGACGAATCACATCATTAACTAAATCTATAATGTTGGATCCTTGTATGGGTTTTCCATCATATTCCAAAACACCTTGTTCATTCCATGACATATGAGGATGATTTTGAAGAAAGTGTAATAAGAGTTGAGTTTTTCGACGCATGGTTTGGGGAACACTTTCAAGAATCCTATCGGCTAGGGTTAGTCTATCGGGAGCTGCTGCTGGAGCTGCTTGAGCTGCTTGAGCTGGTGCTTGAGCTGCTTGAGCTCGAACTGCTGGAGGTGGCATGCTGGGTTCACGCGCTTTTTGATGTGACAATTGAAACTTTTGTAAGACTTGTCCATAGTGTTGTGCTTTTTCTGATTCGGACAAGGATTCATTTTGTAGAACTTCCCCCATTTGTTTCTGTAAATCAGAGGTCTGTGTGACTTGTGGGGGAGGAGGTAAACGTGGTCGCTGTTCTGATTTCCATCGATTCATCTCTTCTAGCATTTTAAACGGGACAATAGCCATTTTCTTCATATTTTTTTCACGAGTTGAGCCACTCCACCACTGAGTGCCCCTGCCGCTACAGCTTTAGCAATGACTGGAGCGAGCGCCAATAATGGAAATAATCCTCCTTTTTGATTTAACACCCGTTTCTTTTTTTGAATCGATACTTTTTTATCCGCTAAGGTACGGAGATGTTGACGCTTGGACTTCAACCTTTGCTTTTGAGTGGGGGATAAGGCAACATTGCCTTTTAAAACATTGTGACAACACTCGGAGACGCATTGAATCACTTCTTTAGGTGCTTTTTGTATCATCTTTCTTCTCATTCCCTCTGGGGCTTGAGTTAAACCCAACACCAGATGACCGTACTTGTGTAGGAGTGGACGCTTTGGAGCCATGATATCAACTGATGCTGTTGTTTCATACATCACTGTTTATATAAAGCATCTAAGGCTTGTTTAGAAGCTGAACTCATCGGTAGGGTTCTCATTAAGTTCACACGTCCTTGTAAGATAGGTTTCAATACCATCTGTCTTGATAATTGCGATAATTTCAAGGGTGAAAATCGAGTCACAGGGGTATCTGGTGATGAAGAACTGATGTACGAAGTAGAACTTTTACTGCTTCTGGATCTGCTTTTTTTGGATCTGTTTGACCCACTTTTGGATCTGCTTCTGGATCTGCTTCTCGATCTGCTTTTTTTGGATCCGCTTCTGCTGGAAGAACTTAAACTGCTTGATCCACAGGTCGAACATGTGTATCTTGACCCACTGTTGGAAGAAGACGAACTTAAACTGCTTGATCCACAGGTCGAACATGTACTGGTTGAAGAAGAAGACGAACTCAAACGGCTTCTTAGCGTCCTGGGAGGAGTTCTCATTGGCGTTCTCATGGGAGTTTTCATTGGAGTTTTCATTGGGGTTGTCATAGGAGTACTGGTGGCAGGAGGTGACCATCGTGTTGCCGTGTAAATAGGAGAGTTGGATAGTGATTGAGTTCTCAATGGACTCTGGGGTGATCCATTTCTAGATAAACTCCCATTTCTAGATAAAAGAGGTGACAACCCATTGGGAGGTGATCCACTTAAAGAAGATCCAATGGGTGACAACCCATTTCTAGATAAACTCCCATTTCTAGATAAAGAAGATCCACGGGAAGATCCACGGGAACCTCGTCGAAGGGTGATAAAACGTTCATCGATTGTGGGTGAAACTGTAAATGCTGGTGTTTTCTTTTTAGGAGAACGTTTCTTTGCTGGAGCTCTCTTCTTTGCTGGAGCTCTCTTCTTTGCTGGAGCTCTCTTTTTAGGAGTTTGTTTAGGAGCTCTTTTTGCAGGAGCTTTCTTTTTAGGAGAACGTTTCTTTCTAGGAGCTTTCTTTTTAGGCGTTCTTTTTGCAGGCGTTTTCTTAGGGCCAAATTTACGAATGGTCTTTTGACCATTCCATCGAAGTAAACTTCGTATCATGACCCCTCCAAGAAATCCACTCCCTCCTGGTTTTAATATAAGTTGACGTTTGGTGTCCACATCCACTTGATCATCACCCAACTGCTCTAGTTCATGCTGATGTTTTTGCATAAAGTTTTGTGTTTGTTTAGGTAACAGCAATTTCTTTTGTAAAATCACTTTAGCAGCTAACGTAAACCATTTGACCATTTCTTTTAATCCTGATCGTAACAACTGCTCCCGTTGAGCAGGATCACGTTCCTGACTCAAATGTTCTAGCGACTGAGCTATGGTGTTCATTCTGTCTGCCATGATGACTATGATGACTCTCTAAGTTCTATCTCCTTTATATATACACCGTCGGACCACGTTCCTCTCCAGTGATCCAATGATGAAAAATATCGGTTCTCAACCGATACGTGTCTGGTGTTTGAGGGTGAAAATCAATCACTAAATACCCATGGGGTGTAGAAATCGCATCTTGATACGCGGGTAACAAGTGTGGCAATTGAATTTGATTCGCCAATACTTTGATTTGTCCTTTATCTCTTGTGTTTTGAAATAAGATCATGTAATGTGCATTTAAACTTAATGTACGACTGGCTTTCGATTGTTGAAACATGTTTTGTGTAATGTAAATAACACTGGCATTACGATGATGACCTTTTCGTGTAAACCATAATTTAATTTTCTCTTCATCTTTATCCCCAAGCATATCATCAAATACAATTAAATGGGGAATGGAGGTATCCTCCACCAACTCCTCCTCATCCTCAGGAATACCCTGTAAGAATTGAATGTGGGGTTCCTGTTCTTGTAACTGAGCATAGGCTGTTTGCCATTCTTTGTAACACCATACGATACGCTCAGGTACCACTTGAAACAGATCCGATTTGTAAGTCAACATCTTTTTGACAAATTGTGTTTTACCAGATCCACTCGGACCTGAGATAAACATATTACAAGGATGCTTAAACAATAAACTGGACTCCATGACGTGACAATCACAACTAACATCAAGTGAATGAAACAAAAGTATTTTATTGACTTTTTTTTTTTACATACAACAACAACAACAACTTTTTGTTATCACTAAAATATACAACAGTGACATTAACAATAATTTTTTTACATTTTGACATGTCAACTTTTTTTTTGTGATCACTAAACATACAACATTGTTTGTTTTTTTGTTTTAGTTACACTAACAATAATTCTATATTATTACATGTCAACTTTTTTTTGTTATCACTAAATATACAATAGTTACACTGACACACAGTTACAACACTGACAACAAAAGTCATGAAGTGGTGGAAGTATTTTCTCCGAAAATTCAAACACACATTCTGAATGTCCATATTCACTCAGAAAAGTGATGACTTCGTCCTTGTTCACTACATGGTTCATCCAATCCGTTTCACTAAAGTCTAGTGGCACTGTCTGTTTATAAAATGAATTCATCACATGAAGTCCATGTCTAAATTCTTCAAACAGTTCTGATGTACTCAAACGTTGTCGAATCCATTCTACACTATGATGACCTTCAGGTATTTTCATACGAAAAGCAAAAATCAATGCTTTTCTTAACATGGTATGCTTCATAATATCAAACTGTTCCATTCTTGAATGGTTTGAATCACTTTCTTGTTATTCACCACGTATGTATTCCAATCGTCTCGATGGATAGCTTTCAAGTCTAAATGTGCATTGATCATCGCCTGATGAATCATCCGTTTAAATAGTTCAAACGTATGCGGATTCAGAATCCAGGCGTGAATGTCCTTGACCGTGTCAAGGTCATCTAGTACAATACTGAATAAAGTTTCTCTGTACAACTCAAAATCCAAAATGTAAAATAAACTCACATATCGGGGTCGTCTCGATGGTCTGTCCATAATGGAATATTCCCCGCATTCATAATAAGTCTAGGTACATCCGCATGGAGAGCATCAATAGTTTGTGTCACTACACGTAAATGATGTTTTTGTTTAAAGAACACAGCACGGTAGGATAGAATCGATCTGACCTCAGTGAAAGGGATCGGTTCCTTAAATAACAGGATACCACGTAGTTTGTATTGGGAATACACTCGCCATCCAGGTTGAGATATCCCATTGTCTTCTTCAGCCATGCTAAACCATATGACATTGTCAGTAGGTTTAAATGCATTCGTTAATGCAGATATATCATTCAAAGTAGCATCGTGGATACAAAACACCCATCCAGTCGATATCATGCGATCCAATTTTTGTTGAATTAGATTAAACTTTCGTAGCATAGGTAATTTCTGACTGACAGTCAAATCCTGGCGTTCACTGACATCCTCTAATAGTCTATCTACCCGTCCAGGGTCCATACGTTGTAAACTATGAATAGCACCATGGGTCGCCCATGCATGTACTAACTCCATCTTCCATGGTTTAGTGTTAGCCTCTATCACATAACGATAGATTTTAAGTCTTAACTCTATAGGAAGTAACGGTATCCAATCCATACTTGTTTGTTTTTTCTTTCTGTTTTCTGTTTTGTATTTTGTTTTGTGTTTGTATGCTTCTGCACCATTATATATCCAAAAACAACAAGGTCAAGTTTTTTTTATGATTATTATATGACCAAAAAACAACAAGGTCAAGGTCAGTCATGCAGATATCCATAAGGAACAGTCATGTATTCGTCGACGATGATACGTTTGGTATACACAGAACGAAATGTTTTGATTTGTTTCTCACTCGTCACTGTTCTATCTCTATGGCGTTTAATCCTGGACGCATATTCAACTACGGTAGAATAATGTTCTCTGTCTTTCACACAGTCCACCATACTATTGAAATTCACTTGTTGAGTTGCATTATAGTCTAATGTAATGCCTTTCACTTTACACGCCTGATGTCGTTCTCCATTTTCAATGTATTCATAGCCATAGTTTTTTGGACCTAAAGCAACATATTTTACAATACGTCCATGAGGCACTTCATCCGTCCATTTTCCCAAACGACTGGAGACAATCGGTACATTGTATTCTTGAGGGTCATAAATGTACATACAACTGTCTGTGTCAAAATAGAGTACCCTTTTTCCCAGAGGTTCAAGCACTTTGTACAGTTCTAATCGAGCATAAGCCGTCACAAAAGAAGCCACAACAGGATTAGAAGAAGAATGGGGATCAGCTCGATCCGATTCATCCGTGAAATTCATCAGTACGAATTCATCATGATCAAAACACTCGGCATATTTCACCGACTTTTTAGGATCATTCAGAATCTCATAGAAACGATCCAATTTATGGACATACTCCGTTTTCGGTAACAGGTTGGTTTGAGCATTTTTACCCCATAAACAATTCAACATGGTTTTGGCAAAAGCTCTTTTTCCTGGATTTTTTTTCACGTGTTCCAAGCGAATTCCCTCTGCTTCCAAATAATCTTGTTTAAATTTCAATTTATCTTCCTCTGTGTCTACGCCGGGAGGATACCCGCTGGCTTCTTGCTTCATTTTTAAGTATTTGTCAATGTATTGACGGTACACGTCCGTACTCCACTCATCCCAATGCCATATATGATATACTTTCAATACTTTATACCCTAAAGAAATGGCTTTCGCCAATTCTACATGAGTCCACGTTCCATACAATGCCCGTTCATACAGTGTATGTGTACAATAATCTAACTCCTCTTCTGCACAGGTACGACATAGAGCAAATACCATTTTGTTATTACAGTGCATAGGTAAGACAGGCATCCATAAATCTTGCGGTGCAAGAACACGGCATTTAATCAATCCTTTGTATGTCTCAAGACGCTGTGGATCAATTTGCTCTTGACTCAAAATCACGGGATGGCCTAATGGATACTCTCTGTACTTGTTGACATAAGGATAGAGGGAACAAATGTCCACATATTTGATCTCTTGGTCTTTTTCTACTTCATGATACAGTCGGACGGCATTGGTACGACCTCCAAACAAAGCCTCCCTGGGTTGAATAGGGTCTTGACCCACATAAAATCGTTCTACTCTGGTCTTATACTCAGGGTCTTTTTGACAACGTTGATCAAATTCACATTCCCATATGACCACTAATGGATACCCTTGTTCTTTCAAATTCTCAAGTCTTTTTTGTGTGTCTTCATAGGCGTGACGCATGCTTTTCAACGTATATGGATTGATGGTACCCCGGTTGGGAAAGCAGGTGAGACAGCCATGAAACCAACATCCCATGAATTCATACACGGTGTCTGTCTCTTCACAATACCCATCCACATAATACGGTCCAATTTTAACTTCTCCGCCTTTGTGATTCAAGGCATGACGAATATGAATCCCTTCAGTTACAGCAGTCATTTGTAACCAACGTATGCTTTTCATGGAATACCGAGTTTTATTAGGATATCCTGCATCAGAAATCACGGCTAAACTATGAGGTGGCATGGAATTTTTCCGCCAGGCTTTATTACACACTTGGGCTAGCGTGGTCGCTTCCGTAAAGGGATCAATTTGATCACTGGCTAACAATTGTTGACGAAATTCACCGCAACCGCGTCTTAAAATATCCACATCCGATTTACAGTATTTTTCCATTTCTTTTTGAAAATCAAATTCATCACCTTTTTTCTCATGGTACCAAGTTAGAAATTGTTGACGTTGCTCTGGTTTCATACTGTCAGGTTTGTAAAAGTGTAGCGGTAAGTAAGGTCCCACATAATCCTGATAGGATAAGGTATTGGCATAAAATGGAAACCATCCTTTAGCTAACTCAGTCAGTCCAAATGTCTTAGGAAAAGCTGAGAGTGGCATACTTAGGAAACTGAGTGAGTCAATTAATCGTATTCCATGCACTCTTAGCAGAATGATTTTACTTCCATTCATAATCAGTTGTGGTTTAGCTGTCCCGTGGGTAACGCAATATCTAAGAATAAACTGGGCATCGTAACCTTGAGCATTGTGAGCAATCACTGTAGATCCTCGATGGGTGGGATTGAATAGCCACGTGCAGAATTGTTCCAACGTGTTTTCTCCACGGAATACCATTTGTCTTGCTTCATTCACTTCTTCACAATACTCACATGGATCTTGCACTGACTTACACATACATTCACCACAGGCGCGTTGCGCTACACAAAAGTTGGGTATATGTTCTCCAGAATCAAAGCGACACTCAAAGTCAAAAAAGATGAAGGGGACTTCGGGTTGCCTGCCTTTTCTATCAGGTGGTACATACGTTGGAATGTAACACTCATGATCCGGTCCTACTATTTTTTCGCAATACTTGCATTTCTTTTGCCCTGGGCAAATATGATTTCGTCTCGTTCCTACAACTTTTTGTCCACATTTTCTACAATTCCATACAGACTCACAGATGGTTTTACGTTGTTTTCCACCTTTTGTTTTGTGACGATCAAAACAGGTTTGACTTCGAAATACTCGATAACAATCAGGACATTGAATGGGTTGTTCCACGGGGCATAGGGTGTGGGCATAACACTGGCAAATGTTTTTACATTGATGGGCTTCACGGTGATCATAACCCACATCACACCATTCACAATAATAACTCCGTCCAAGAAATCCTGCGATCGATATTATACTATCATAATGATTGTCATGATGAAAAATATGAATCACCCGACTTTTTTCAGTCATTGCTGGTGGTTTGAATAATAATTCATTTCCATAATGTTGTGGATGAATTTTAATGACATAGTTGGGATAGAGGTAATCTTGTAACTTGTTGTATTCTTCTATACCGCAAGCACGATCCGATGAAATATCCACTTGTTTTAATAAGGCTTCAGCTTCATGTTGTTGTAGATTTCTCTTAGACTGGCGTATGAGATTCCATCGTTTTTTCCATTCCGGGGTTTGATTTTGATTCGCTTTACACATACCAACGACAATAGATCTAGCTAAACACATCGAGTCCTTACTATTGTCAATACACACCACACTTGTCTTTGATTTCACCATGTTGAGTACGTTTGCCGACTTGAATGTCTTTTTTCCCGAGCCTTGTGGCATAGCAATATGTGTAATTTCCATCTGTGCTTCTCCGTCATGAATCTTAAACTCACGGTTGCTCTGGGCCACTCGTTCAATTTCATCCAATACTACATCTCCATTGATACGAGATGCCACATCAAATGGAATATGAATTCCAAATTCCAAATGAGGATGCTGTATGGATACACGGACTCTATCATTGGATCTTACTTGACATGTCCTATAAAGTTGATTCATCATATCATGAAACAACCGGTTTGTAAATTCAAACGACCGATCGTACGGTTGAAATGTCACATCATACACTCTAGACTGCATCTTGAATTTCCTTGATTTTCTTTCCATACGAGACTGTATTTGATAATATTCTCGTACATGCTCCAACATTGTTCGTTTGGCTGGAGGCTCATGGCTGTCACTGTCGGTGTCTGACATGATTATGAATCCTATAGTCCTTCACACTCCTCTTTAGATATGATGTTCAAGGTCAAGAGATCTATAAGGTTACATTCAAGGTCATGTTAATAATATATTCAAGGTCAATTATATATTCAAGGTTGCCTTCAAGGTCGTATTCATAATATGGTTTCAAGGTTGCCTTCAAGGTCGTATTAATAACATGTTTCAAGGTTACCTTCAAGGCCGCATTCAAGGTCACTCACATCTTATAAAAGGGACTGCGCCACACCACTCTAGTCATTCTAGTCACTCACAATATGAGCTACAACGATCCAAGAATGGAAAAAGCTGACGATAATAATAGCATTTATCAACAATCTTCTTTGATGTATTCATTGAAGAAAAAAATAAAAGAGTTAAACAATATAGTGGATCAACTTTGTGAGCAGAAACATGTCACATGGGATCATATACAATGTTATCGTTGTGGAAAGAAAGGACATTATGCGACTACGTGTTCAGAAAAAATAGGTAAAGATGAATGTTTTCATTGTCATGAAAACGGACATTTCGCAGCGAACTGTCCACAAAAGAATCCTCAAGTACCACCACAAGGAATGAGTGATCAATTCATTGTTGACTCAGCCAACCAAATGGATCCACCGCAAAAGAAACGAAAATACAAAAAGAGAGAGGACAAAAAGAAAATGGACGATATGAACATTTGATGTGTTGGAACATTTGATGTGTTGGACAATGTTCTTGAATAGTTCTTAAATTGTGACAGTATTTGTAAGTTACTTTGTGATTTTTGTATTATTGTAAGTTATTTTGTTTTTGCTGATTGTAAGTGATTTTGTTGTAAGAATAAAAACAATGAAACAAATAGTTTTTGTTATAGAGAGAGTAAAACTTATCTTAAATATATGGTGGCCCTAAAAAGGGCCGTTGAAATGTATTCAATATTTAACTTCAGCTAAATACAAATAGCGCCAATAATTGGCGCGTAACTCATCATCATAATAGATGGAGAGATCCGGATATAAATTCCCCATCTTGATAGGTACACTATCTTCCTCCACAAAGATTTCTTTAGGGGCGCGCAAACAATTTCCCATGTTTTTGGATTGAATGTAGAACACACAGACACATACGTTTATATACACAAAAAGTAGGTCAATCCGATAACTTTATAAAAAAGTAGGTCAATCCGATTTTTTTTCTTGATATTAGGATTGAACAAAACACAAAAAGACGTGACGTCATTTAACATGTTCTCACACAGGTTCGCGCTTGCCGTATAAAAAACCACTGTCACTCTCGAAATTCATTTCATCCTACTACAATGTCACACAGAACTCTAAGAAACATCAAGGAAACGTACGCCTCCTTAGGGCTCTACATAGAGCAACTGGAGATGCAGCTAGAAGAGCTGCGTCTTGAAGTCAAAGAGTTGCGGGAGGCAAAGAAGACGGAGGGGTTTGCGGAGGAGGTGGTGGTGGCCAGTTCTGGGGAAGAAGACTGGGGGGATCACCCCCAGGAATCAACCCCAGCTGAAAACTGGGAGGAGGACAATGAGCCTCCTTTCAGGTTGGCCTCCACCGCCACAGACAGAGACTTTAGAAAGTGGGACAAGTGGTGTCCCGCTTGTATGGGTAGATGTGGCCAACATCATTAGGTCACTCTACCCAAAAAACGGCCCTTTTCAGGGCCACCATATTTTTGCGAAATTGACTTGTGTCAAATTGTCTTTTTTGTTTCTAAAAAGCAAAATCCCCCACACACAGTCTTCGCTGGTAAGTCTAAAAAATCAAATTCAAATTGAAAAAACAAAGTCCACAAAATCCTACACAGTCTTCGCTGCATTAAAAAAATCAAAATTCAAAATATAAAAAAGTAATTTTTTTGTCTGTATAGTTTTGTAGGTTGGTTATGTTGTATTCTGTAAGCTGGCTGTGATCGTGTGTTTTTTTGGGCTCCAGCATTTTGGCTGTGATCGTGTATTTTTTTGTAAGTTTTTGCTGTGATTATATGTATTCTGTAAGCTGGCTGTGATCGTGTGTTTTTGTATATCAGCATTTTTGGCTGTGATCGTGTATTTTCTGTAAGTTTTTTGCTATGATTATGTTATTTTACTAGCATTATTTGGCTGTGATTGTATGTATTCTGTAGGCTAGCTGTGATCGTGTGTTTTTGTTTTACCAGCATTTTTGGCTGTGATCGTGTATTTTTTTGTACGTTTTGCTGTGATTATTTTATTTTTTGACTCACAATTTCTACTGTGACTGTATATTTTTGTAGGTTGGCTATGATTGCGTTTATTCTGCAGGCTTACTATGATCCTTGGGTTTTTATTTTGTTGTTATTAGGATTAAAGAAACACAAAACAAACACAAAAACTAACACAAACACTAGCGAACAAAAATGACGTGACGTCATTTAACATGTTCTCACAAAGGTTCGCGCTTGCCGTATAAATTGTCAGGCGCAGAGCCATTATTTATTATTTAACATGGAGACATACAACATGCCATATGACATTCTGAAAGAAGCGTTAGAATCGTCTGAGTTGATAGGTCAAAATGCTGTTGGACCAGTGTATGGCACTAACCAGCCACAGTACAGTCAGCCACAGTACAGTCAACTCCAATACAATCAGCCGAATCTACAGGGGAATGTACAGCCAGTACAGTCCGTGGTGAATGGACAGACTCATGGACAGCCTAATCCACCGACTACAGAGATGGCTATGCTACAAGAACTCAAAGGAATCAGGGGAGAAATAAGACAGCTAAAGCAAGTCATGCAACTCCGTCGTGAAATCGAGTTAAAAACAGACAAACTGATTGTGCCTGTACAGTTTGTGACTGACAAATGGGATAGCGAAGAGCCCTCAAAAACAGATGAGAAAAAAGACTCTAAAAAACGTAAACATGAGACCACAGAACCAAAGAAACCTGAGAAAAAGAAAACTGACCATGGTCGGGGTCATTATGGTAAAGTCATGAAGAAATAAGTCACTGATCAAACTGATCAAACTACCAACGGCCCTTTTCAGGGCCACCATGTCATTTCGAAATTGACTTGGGTCAAATTGTCTTTATTTTGTCTTTTTTGTATGTCTTTTTTTGTTTCTAAAATAACAACATCCCACACCAAATTAACAAATTGAAAATAAGTCCTGCACACACATTCTTTATTTTGTTGAAAATTCAAATTCAAAAAACACAATTCAAATTCAAATTCAAAAAATGTGTACCAGAGGTATACACCTTGACCCCAGAAGAAAACAAAACATTGGCCAAATTTTCACAATTTCACCCCTTTTTCAACACATTTTGGTCTCATTTTCCGAAAATTTGACCCCAAAGTACCGCCCACAGTGAGGGAAAATGTGTACCAGAGGTATACACCTTGACCCCAGGGTACCGCCCTTCACTACTAATCTTGTAATTTTCAAATACACTAAACATTCGGGACCCTAAAATCGGTCTTACTAGTCAGGTGGTCTCTTTATCAAGTTGAATTATAGAGGAGTTATTGAGAGCCGGTCCATAAATAAGTGGTCTTTATAATAAGGTGGTTGTAATGTTGAGGTGGCGTGAGGTTTTTCTGTACTTTGATTTTTTAACGTTTTGAAGCAGCAATGTATTCCTGAATACGTGCCGGACATTTTGTCAAAATATTCGAAGTATCGTTCAACTGAGAATCATATTCTATTAGTTTAATTACAACAATAACAGCTGTCATGTAAATTTTATGTTTATTGATTCTATTTGCCATGTTTTTATACATGAATAAGTATTACATCAATTCCTCATGAACTTCACAATCCCAATTTTCAGACGCAGTACTGGTGTAGTGTCCAGGAAGCAGACTCGAGCTGGATTAATATAAGCAAAATTATTTCTTTCACAATCGAGCTAAAATAAATTAGTATAATGTTTTGATTTCTGTACATGATGTATACAGGTACAAAGCGTTTTTAATTGTTTTATGACCTAGTGGTTCTCATCGTGTCTGAAATACATGTTTTAAAACCCCATCTTAGCGTCTATGTGTCCGAAATTCGATCAGAATACTTAATCTACAATCCAAATTATAACATTATGACACCAAACAAGATAATTATTTTATGACCAAACAGTAGTTTGTTTACGCTACTGGCTCTGAAAAAAGGGTCGGTAGGTAGGGTTTTATATTTTATGTATTTTTATTTTTTTTTATTCTAGAATATGACTGACATTATTTATATTTTTCCAAACTATAATTTGACCAAAATAAATTATAGGTTGGCGGCAAAAAATTGGGTCGGTCGGGGAGCGGAAACAAGCTATTTTTAGGCTTAATGAATTATACGCTATTTTACAACCCTCTTAGTAACCTATATACATTATAAAGAGTATAAATATATTATACATGTGTATACAAGGTTGTTATGTGATTGTATAGATTTTCTTTTTTTTATTATTACTGACCTTGATGTTTATATGTTTATGTTGGTTATATTGTGTGATTATGTGCTATGTACACGTCTTCTGTTCTGTTCTGTTCCGTTTATGTATATTCGTTGATTGTTCTCGTGTAAATCAGTGACTATCAAATATCCTAACTAAGTGCATATTTATAATTGTTGAATACATTGTCTTTTAGATGTTAAAACGAAAGAATTCAATGAAAAGTTGATAACAAATTGTATTTTTGACTTTTAGAATTATTAAGTTGAACTTAATTCAATTAATATTATGCTTAAATATTTGAGACTTCTTTCGGCATTGAACAAAACACTATTTGTTGCCTTTAATAATCTATCTTTTGTTAAACCCAGTCGTAATTATCGAACTCTCATTTTTTCTCGTATTTGTCTGTTTGATGTAATAAGAGTTAACTTTCTAACATTAAAAAATACAGCAATTATCACCCTTTAATCCATCCATTGTTAATATAAATTATGTGATATTTGAGTTCACTTTTTTCTCGAGTTACATGAATTTCCCAGATTGCATGACGCACACCTTGGTCTGAATAAGTTCATTAATTTATTTTGAGTTAAACGTATTTTTTCCAATTTTAGACACTAAAAATACAACAATTATCACCCTTTAATACATTATTGTTAACGTATAATACGTGATATTTCGAGTTCACTGTCCTTCTCGAATTACACGAATTTCCACGATTGCATGACGCACATCGGTCTGTATTTCGTCAATGGAGGTAACTGGGGTAACGGGTATTATTAAGTGTATGAAGAAAGTTTTGTAGTATATTTGAATGGCCTATTATACAAGTTATATCTTGTGATGTATTCATGCTTCGTAAATCTTTATACACATGCAACGCAGTAATAATCTTTTTTACCCAAACTATGAAATAGTTATTAAAAATGATAAATTAAGGTTCATTTATTGATTTATCAAACAGAAACGTAAATTCTTGTCCTTTGCCTTGTACAAGTTGACTATTTTGTACCCTTGTAATATACATGTATTAAACAGCCTGTCTTTGTAATGATATTTTGAAATATATTGAATAAATGTTGATTTTAAAATTTATCAATTTGTATAGTTAAACTATTGATACACGGCTCTATCATATTATATTTACAACATTGCATGAAACAAATCCCACACACGATAGTTCCAAATCTGAGACTTTTTGCCTTATGTCAATAAAGCTACCTGAGTTATCTACCTTTTCATGACAAACCAAGTTCTGTGACGATCAATCAACAGCAACATAATAATGCTTCTCCCAAAGGGTGTTGTGTTGGAGAAGTTGCACTGTATATTCATTATTTAACATTCTTCTTTGCGTGAACTCATGAACTGTACTAATCAAAATAATAATGTAGATTTTATATACATATATATCATTTGATGCTTAGAATTTGTGAGTAAAACTTTGTCAGTCTATTTACAATTATGTAACTCTGTATTCATGTATATAAGTGTGTGTGTTATTGACATGTTTTTAGAGCCGGAGGCCTTTATTTACAAATAAAGTATTTCTTCTTCAGTTTATATAAAATGTAGTGATTATCTCCCTTACACCGACATGTTCAACTCGTCAAATCCACGAAATCTAAGTACACCTTTAAGATACCATTGAAAATGCCAACCTGTCCGTGTTTCACAGTCTAAAATAATCCATCATTTATTTTACTGGTGATTAATACAACGCTGCGTTATTTTAGAACACACAAGCAACAAATGTATTATAAGCTATACCAATTTGTCAATCTCCCCTATATAGCGAAAATTTAGAATGTTTTCTCTCATTCCAAGATTTATTTATTTAAAACTGATTAATAACATACCATCATATTATCCAATTAAGGATTAGAATCTATCTTATTGATTTGTATTACCTTACATACATGACAATATACTCCTAGAGTGCATCTATTTCTTATAACGTTTTACATTTGTTACAAATATATACATGTACTAATATTAATCACTATATTTCAGGATCAACATTGAGTATTATACATTGAATGAATGACGACTACTTCATTGGTAATACAGAATTATACATGGCTAAAGTCCAACCATAATGACTGCATCATTATCACACAAAAAGACAACTTGCGGTGTACTAATATTTTACATGTATTGTAACTGGCTGTAAGTGTTTCATGACACTTGTTTAACTAATGTATGTCCATAGTATATTTCTTGTTAGTCTAAATCTACACATTTGATATACTTAGAGATTTAACTTTTTGACCGGCCCCTCTTTTGATAAAAATCGCATAATCTGAATTATTTGCGCGACTTTTAGTAATTGTAGCATTCGACAGCTCAATCAATTAAGTGCCCTGAGACGTAATTCAAGGATCAAAGGGTTCAATCCTCGCTCGGTGTAAAATTCCGACTCGCCTGTGTAATGCAAAACATCCTTCAGACATTAAATACTCCGTGATTATCATTGAATTATGGCTAGTCGGGTTTTCATGTCTTCAAAGCAATCATATCATTCTTATAGGATGAAGAGTCTTGTAATATTGCAAGCTTTACATGTTTCAATGTTGTTTTCACAATCTAATTGGCTAGTTTTTGACACAGCTTTATATTTCTGTACACGATAAATAATCTATACGGTAATATGAATATTTATTTTTTATGTATTTTTCAGTTGTTGGTATCAAACTACGGGTTCATCATTTCTTTCTGCGAGTACATATCGTTCCCATGGTAACATGTTATGGAATGGATTCGTTCATTGCTATGACAACAGTACGGATATCT
Source organism: Lutraria rhynchaena (assembly GCA_008271625.1). Classification (NCBI taxonomy): domain Eukaryota; kingdom Metazoa; phylum Mollusca; class Bivalvia; order Venerida; family Mactridae; genus Lutraria; species Lutraria rhynchaena. The sequence continues at coordinate 209,085 of VIBL01000355.1, forward strand.
TGGAAAGCTATGGAACATTGAGCCTTGAATAGCAGACTTGTAAGTGACTAACACTTGAAGAAATAACCTTTTGATCGAAAGTTAGGGAAAATTGATTTTTTTCTTCAAGAACACAGTTGTTTTTTTCGATTTTATAAAAATAAAACGTTATTTTACTGATCCTGGCAATAAACATATATTTATCTGTTTTAGATGCTAGGTCTGATGGGGAGTTCTTTGACTCAGTAACATACAAATTGGAGAAAATGGATAAAAACAAACAGACCATTGAATAGAACTAGAACTTGTGGATATTTGTAATTTATAATGGACCCTATTCTGGACCCTTTCATTGGAAGGAACGAAAATCTGACAGACGTATGTCACAGCTTTTGTTTGATATATTATTAGATAAATGTTTCATATTTTTTACGACTTGGTTGAAGCAGATGTAGAACAAACATATGTTTTGTATACATATAGATAGTATGTACATATCAACTGGGATACATGGGACTTTTTATCATGATTTGTATGTAACAGAATCCAAGTTATTAAGGATAAGTTTAAGACTTCTTCCAAAATACATTTTCAAGTATGTTACAGCATGTAACTAATCATATTAGCTGAGTCAGACAGTGGTCATAGAAGTTATAACAACTTTAATCAACCACTCTCGATAGCTGCTGCCTTGATTTGAACCCTCCTTGTACGGTTCATGGGTCCGGTCCATTAGTCCGGTCAGGAGTCCGGTTCAGGAATTCAGTGTTTTTGTATTCGGTTGGAGTAAAAGTAGTGTTTTAGTGTTAAATGCGTGTTAAATTTGTGCTTAAAGTGTTTTTGTATTCGTTATACTTTGGAATTAATTAGTGCGTTTCTACATAATTGTGCTGGAATAATGTGTTTTATTCTTAAAATTGGATTATTATACAACATCAACCATCTGAACTCGAGGTAGGCGAGAATAATATCGACCTTGCACCGTAACATTCACTATTCTCGTTAATGGTCATTTATCACATTAAATTAACAACAGTAAAACCTCTCTTACATCTATACTACTTCAACATTAAGACCACTCGGTGTCATGTAAAAGACAAGAAATGATGGTCATAATGTTTTTTACCTGCGTACATGTATACATGTATTCAATACAAAGAGAAACAGTCATAATGTTTTTTTTGTGTACATGTATACATGTATTCAATACAAAGAGAAACAGTCATTATGTTGTAAAATTTCTATTTATTTAAATCAACTGTATAATGTACCGACTTACGTACATACATACATTCAAAACGTAATAACAACAAATGCGGCTTTCTTTTTGTAATGATAATACAGTCGAACTTCTCTAATCCGAAACTTTCCAATCCGGAATCCTCTCTAAACCGAACGTGCCAGCTGGTCCCGATTTAATTTATGTATTAAATGCTAAAAACTTTCGGAATCCGGAACCTTTGTATTCCGGAAACCTCTCTAATCCGAACATTTTGTCTGTCTGAGCAAGTCCGAATTAGAAAGGCTCTACTGTATATTGAAAATGGCGAACTATTTTTCTAAGAACTCATTTCGCAGTTTTTTGAAACTAAGGATACGAATTTTCAAATTAGACAGAATGTGTAGAACCACCGACCTTCTGTAAACTAATTGGAAAGCTTCCTCAAATGTGACATTTGTTGGTCTAAGATAGGATCCAAACTCACGACGTGAACGGCTAGTAATTACCAGCCAGAAACCATAACCATTCAACCATGGAAGCCGCTTCACTTAATTTTAATATAATTGTTGTTAAGTTGATAAATCATTATGAATGTATACTATTTAGTATTTAAATAATTAAAAACAATGATATTAATTATATGTTTCATAAGTAATATATAATTATATTATTGCATATAACAAAGTCGTTGTTATCTATCATAGTTAAATTCTGCTAAGTTGCTGAATGATGAGGCATTTTAATTGTACTTCCGGTTAAGTCAATACGTGCCCTCCCTACCACCGGAAACTAACAACATGTCTGTTTGTTTCAATGTTCTTGATATATTCTTACAATGTTTTTCGAATCCTTGTTATTATTTTACGAGTCGAGTGAAATATTTTCACCACTATATCGATATAAAGTCACGTGATCATATCATTTCACTCGTACTCCACTTTCATAAAGTTTTTATTTTTCCTTATTATCGAGGTTTTACTGTATATTCAATACAAAAAGAAACGAAATCGCTCACAAAAATCAAATTAGACTAAATCATCATTGGAATGATGTATAAATTTATTTACATAAAAATATACCTTTGTCATGTTAACATTTCTTTTTGTATTGAATATGTATGAATAAATATAGAGTTTTATTCAATGAAGTTATGGTCGCAAATGTTTTCATTTTCTTCTTGTATAATTCATTTTATTTCCACCTTGAAAAAATAACGGAATAAAAACTGAGTTTCTGTGGGGAAACAAGAACTATCGAACATAATGTTACTGTGGATTGATATCTTACGTTGATATTTCGATCATATCGTATCACGAGTACTATCTTTAATACCGTTTTCAGTTGTTATTTAAGGAGACTCTTACCTAGAATTAAAGTTATACACGTGGTGAAATATTAGATGAGTGGCCAAAGTTTCGTACGGCAGTCTAACGTATCGATAACTCATGATGATGATGATAATTATGTTAATACATACTAGTAGAGAATATTGAAAAATGTAAAAGTGATGATATAAACAAGAATAGTTGTTACATTAACACAGGATATTTGTTATTCTTAAATACACACATGTACTGATAATTGTGTTGTTGACGTACTAGTATACGTCTGTTGTCGTCTTCTTGGTTTTATTAATTGATATCCCTGTGTTCTTCAAGAATTAATCTATGGATTGTTGTTGTGTTTTACACTCATTGAACTAAGGCGTGTTTCTGTGTTAGTATTTTGATTGGATGATGGCACACTGTCTGAAAGGTGAAAGTTGTTGAAAACGAGTCACTGTCTATCGTTCATTTTGTTTTATGGAACATTAGGAATTTCACAGATGTTTAAAATGATTGTAACACATGTTGTTTTTTTCATGCACGTTTGCTGATATGTAGTACAGTTTTCAAACAGTGATAAATTTATATTCGGTGTTACAACTTTGTGAGGTGAAATTAGAATGTTCACATTCCATACACTCGTGGTTTAATTCTTTGATATTGATTGACAGACACATTAAAGCTGCTGAGCCTATTTTTGTCCTTCCGCTGTTTTATTTCTAAAAATGAGTTCTGTTGGGAAAGTAGCATTTCTAACAGCAGTCCTTGAATCAAAATCTTCCATGAAAGATCTATATTTCTGTAGAAATATTCAAACAATGGAACTTTGCAAACAGAATTGTTTTGTCAGTAAAAATGACTTTTTTGAAGAAGTACAGAAATTAAATATTGACATCTTAGAACGCAGCAAATGTGCTATGTTCCCATTGGAAATAAGTCTTCGGATTTAATGGATAATCCTGACAATGCTCTAGTTTCATTCTCTGTGATAGTTATTGTTATGTTAAGTTACTACTTTTGTTGTAATCATGTTGGAAGCATCGCAAATAAATCTATCTATCTAACCGAAAAAAAGGTGCTGCACCTTTAAATGCTGTAAATTATGTTACACAGGTAATATGGTATTGATGTCTAAATTTATCCAGTGTTCTATCAGATTGTACTGTATTCAATTGGTTGATTTCAAGCGCTGAAATTGTTCTGTATCATGTATAGATGATATACCAGATTTTATAATGTTGATGTTGTAACATGACAGTAGACTTTCACACGAGCGTCCTTTTGACGCACAAATAATGCATTGTTTATAGTAAAAATACACATTAAGTATAACAGACAGCTGGTTATTATTTGAATGTTTGAATGGCTGGGTTTTGTTACCACCTTTGTGATCAATATGATGTTACTTTTGTCTCTTTATAAAACTCTCACGTCATTTACAAATAACAAGAATAACACTCACACACATATATATTTGTTGTTTTTTCAGCGTCATTTTCAGTTAACACAAATGAACAAACATATTTTTGAACATATATAACATAGTTATAAAACATATAAGACCAAGGGGATTACATTTTAACAGGAAAGGTCAATTTCTGCTGGTCGATGTATGCTTCTAGTAAGGTTATACCTGTGAGGCTGGTGACCATATCAGAGCGAGTTCGAGAATGAAGGTCCTGGATGAATTTCGGGCAGAAATGATGGGTTGTTTCGAGTATCTTCATGTCTCTGATTGAGATGTTATTCCATAGTTTGTATGAATAAAGTGCTCTTATAAGTACTCGTGTGATTTAAAGCTTAACCAATGCGGGTGGTGTGTTATCATTGGTTGTTGATTTGAGATTTGAGGTCGGAAATAATGTTCCTGTGATTGATTGTCTTATTTCGTCTATGTTGAACTGAAGTTTGTCTGTAGATGATTGAATAGTTCCTAGATGTTTATAGAAACGTGTACACGAGATGTCGACTTCTTAGTATTGTAGTTTTAGTTCGGGTAATCGAGTAACAGTCAAACCTGTGTTTGCGGCCACCTCAGAATAAAGACCACCCTGTGAAATGAGCCCATTCTTTGAAAATATTATTTAGAACTGACTTCCGAATAAAGGTCATCTGTCAATAAAGGCCACATTTTGTCTTCCCATAGGGTGGCCTTTGTTCACAGGTTTGACTGTACGAGGGTCAGTAAAAAATAACTGGTCAATGGCTTATAACCTTTTTACGGGAAAAGATAGCTAACTTACTCGGTCATAGGCTTCAAAGTAATCTCCAACTGACTCGACGACAGATTCCCATCAACTTGGTAATGCAGTATTACCCGTTGCTAGGCGACCAGAGTTGATGCGTCTGACCTCCATGTTCACGGCCTCCTCTAAATCATCTAAATCGTCATAGAGGATCCCATTCAGCGGTTGGAACGTTGGAATAATGTGTGTGAGGGTGTGTGTGTGTGTGCGTGTTCCAATACTTCCCATCCATATCTCTCAAATAGGTCCTCGACAACACTGGCTTTATGGAGCAACGTATTATCGTGAAGAATGATTGGCGTAAGGTCAATGAGCTCTGGTCGTTTGCATCATATTGCTGAACGAAGTATTTTACTAATGTACATTTTATAATATTCCTTATTCACTGTTTCACCTGTTGGTACTCTATGTGCAGTCAACATTCTTCATCATTCATATACAAATATCATTAACATCTTGGGACAATTTTGACTTCGGCAGTATTTTAAGGGCCTCGGAGAACTTTTCGTATGCCATTCACAACTTCGCTGTTTAAGTGCAGGTTCAAACGGCCTTATCCATGTTTCGTCAGTTACTACGACTCGTTCCAACATATGATTTCCTTCCTCGCTATGTCTTCGTAGGTGTGAGCGAACGATTTTAAGACGCAGTTGCTTCTCATCTTTTGAGAGAGCATATGGGGCACTATCACTGACTACTTAGAACATGCTGACCTCCGAATAAAGGTCATTCGTCAATTAAGGCCACATTTTATTCTTCTAAGGGTGGTCTTTGTTCAAAGGTTTGACTTTATTTGTCATGTGGATTGTTAACCCACAAGCAATGACGCACATTTTGAGACGTTGTGTCTGTATCACCAGCGGGATGTATATTGTTTGCATTTATTCAACAGATCCCTGAGTCTGTACCTTGTAAGTGAAAGAAGGACTATGCACCAAATAACGATGTTTTACCTAACAATAATTGTAGTTATTGGTATTTTACACCAATAGACCTATAAGTCGTCCTGATGAAGATGATGTCAATATGTGCATTAATTTAATTCCGATACAAAAGTTAAACATTAACATCCACATTCTATGTTTTAAATGCACAGGAATTATAGCCGAAAAGGTCATCAATTGATGAATAAAATTGCATGTGGGTGTGTGCGTGCTTAAAATCCTACGCGTGGTTGAATCCTAAATAAATACTGATTTTCAATTACTAATAATTGGCTATATTCAGACGCTACTATTTTGAGTGAGTGAGTGCATGGCACTTAAGTATATTTTCAGTCAGTCAGTCAGTCAGTCAGTCAGTCAGTCAGTCAGTCAGTCAGTCAGTCAGTCAGTCAGTCAGTCAGTCAGTCAGTCAGTCAGTCAGTCAGTCAGTCAGTCAGTCAGTCAGTCAGTCAGTCAGTCATTCAGTCAGTCAGTCAGTCAGTCAGTCAGTCAGTCAGTCAGTCAGTCAGTCAGTCAGTCAGTCAGTCAGTCAGTCAGTCAGTCAGTCAGTCAGAGATTACAGTTAAAGAAAGATGAAAATTGCAATTTTTACAATTGTAAAGTGATTTTAATAATTAGAGATATAAATATTTTATATTCGGTGAGGTTAGATTTAGAACAATGATGTTCATTTGGCCGATTTTATTGTATTGTAAGCTATTTCGGTTGAGAGAATCTGAATTATCATTGAAAACACGCAAAAAACGTAGCAATGTTTATATTCGTATGGTTTGAATTTCATTGACGGGTAAGCGTATATTCTAGTCGTAAATTTTGTAGCAGACAAAATGTTTGGCATAACGTTTCATAATACAGTCTAACAAAATGTACCGTCTATGACGTCAAAACCCGACCAAAGAAGGCAGACTAAATAAAAATAATGGGAATCAGACACTCTCGGATAATGTCATACAAATAGCTGTTATCTTCAATGCAATCCACACGATCCGTATATTTAACTGATGCAGTGACAGATATGTTCGGAGAAACAACATGATATTCATTAAATGTGTAACACATTCCACGGTCAGTCGGTGATTTTAAAATTATCCGCTCTACAACCGTCACCAGCCCATAAACAATTGTAATATAAATATTAGGTAATAATAATTACATGAAGTAATCTTGAAGGGACGGGTCTCCATGTTCATGATTCATATTTCAGAAATCTCGAGTTTTATGTGATAATAATTAAATGAAGAAGTACAATCAAAATGCTGTGTTTGTTTACTACAATACATGCTTAGTTGTTCGGTTAAGAGAAACAAAAGCCGCGACTATTGTCCAGTCGTAAGTGCGGTGGACTTGTATCCTGACGATCCGGGTTCAAATCATGATCGTAGCAGGTCATACCCTTCTATGAAAATTTGACAAAAAAGTCGATTTTCCTCCATATGTGGAGATGTATACAGTCCAGGAAAACTGGTCAGGTGAAGCGGTCGCCGTATATAACTAAAAATTGTTGAAAAACGGCGTTTATCCCCAGTGACAATAAGCCACAAACAAACAAACAGGCAGGCAGGTATAATACAATAAGTTTATTTATGATTTAGGCCACCAGCCCAGAATATACATGTATTAATATTACAATAATTGTTTATCATTTATACAGTGTGTACAAGTATTTGAAGACTAAGGTAAACATTTTTAACAATATGATAATGATGGAACATTTTTGGAATCATAAAACATGTTGCATATGAGATAAAGAAAACTTGTTCTGACATAAATTTTGTAAGAATATATAACTATACAGATACTTGTATGTGATTATTGGGGTGACAGTATCAAGGATCCATGTAAGACTATAGATATGACAGAACACATAAGAGACAGTTAAGAAGCTCCTTATGCAGTAAAATATTACACTGTATACAAGCATAGAACATGTTTATGTACAATAAATTTAACAATAATACACAATAAAGCATTAGTGTTGTAAAAGTAATATGAACTGTTTACATTTTTACAACATGTCAGCATCACAACAATATAATACAAAATTTAGAAATACCGGTGTTTACATTGCCCTGTTATGATGACATAACTTACAAACATTTTAGTATTGTATTCATAGTATCGTTAATATGAAGTTATTAATTGACAAACATATGCAATAATGTTAGAAGCTCTTTTTTGCGTAATGAAGCAAAGTAAACATAAGATTCTACGCTTTTTATTATCATATCATTTCTGCTTGAAAGTAGTATGTATAATTTATGAGATAACATATTTGTGTAAAACTTCTCGTGTATATATAAGATCGTATATCAGGATAAACATGACAGACTGAAAGAAAATTAAAGAACGTATTTTGCATTTTCAGTCAACAATAGATGAACAATATTTTGCATGTGCAGTCTCTAAATGGGTCATCGCCCTTAATTGTGCATAGCTATGTCGGAATTTCCTCACCAATAAAATGGAAAGGTAAAAAAAAACTTTTATTTTATACTTTCTTTTAGGTAATTGTACGTTATACATGAATTAGAAGTTTCTACTTTACTCTATCATATTTGAAGGTCATTGCCTTTCAGCCGCTGAGTAAAGGTCTCAATAAAAAGTGATTCATTTGAAACTCTCAGTTTTAACCCAAAATAGTTAAAACCGTTATTACATAGTAGAGGTTTTATTTCATTTGAATCCCCAAATTTCTAAACACTACTCCCGTATAAAATAACAGGTAAAATCTTCAGGTCAAAAAGCTAAGAAATACATTATAAGGTAACTGCCCATATTGGTAAAGTGAATGCAATGAAGTTAGTTGTGCACATTTAGCTCTTAAAGTAAGCTTTAAAGAAGTCACCGAGTGGTCTTTATTGGAAGGTGGCCGCAAACACAGGTTTGTTTGCGTTTAAATTAACTTACTTATTCATAAGTTCATTTCCCCGATATTGTGATTATTGTCTTCTAGTTAACTTGTCAAGCGACCAGTTGACTGTCATGTCCTGATATTGACTAAATAAATGATGTTTATGAACAAATACGCTGTTTTCTCAGTTTCCTAGTGAACCAACTCGAGCTTAAAACCACTTCAGTGACTCTTTTATAAGATTTAGTCTCAATATAATCATAATGTTTTATCTGACTACATACAAATAAGCACATCGCTGTAGGCATTTTGCTTTGTATTAATCAAGTTCAACAAGTTCAAAACTAATAAGATTTTCATTTACTGGTATTTAGAATGGTGTTTTTAGATACATTGCAAACTGTATATGACGCTTGAATATTTATTGTCTACTAAATCGGAAGACGAAATTGTACATTATAACACAATATAAGACTTTATTTGATTTTTAAAATCACTTATTAAATGACTCAGCCAAGCAAAATCGAATAATGTCAATGTGTTGTTCAAGGGAGGTAATAATTTTGATTGTCCTTAATATTCATAAGGAGTTGTGTCCCGTATGTCTACGTTCTCTATATGTACATAACAATTTGTTTTCAGAATCATTTCAGTCAGCAGCTATAATTTGTTTTGTGGTAAATACGAGTTAATATCTTACGACTATTACTTAAACTAAAAGTTAAAACAATGACGAAAGTCTATGCATCAGGATTAAAGTTGAAAATTGTACATACTTGATATATCTTCACTTTAGTTTCCCTGTTAGTGCACTGTTTCATACATCATGTACCTTTACGGTTAATTAAAATACAAATTGTTCACATCTTCATTTGCTTTGATCTGTCCTTTATATCACAACTACGTGTACTTTATTAATTCACCAGACTTTCCATTGGATTGTATGTTATCGTAATTACCTGGAATCATATAGAAAAACCCATTGTTCCAGTAAAACAGTGAACAATTCGTTGTCAAAACTGAACCGTTTCGGTAACTCACTGTTATATATACGAGGTTTGTCCGCAAAATTTTGAGACTGGAGGTACAATTTTTTTATTTTTTATCAAAACATAACTCTATAAAGGCAGCATTAAAATTAGTTTCAAGTTGTTATGCATATGTCTTACAGTGTTGGAAAAAACTGAATTCTTAACCTATGTTCATTTATTAAGCGTTTCCACATCGAACGGTAACTAATGCACTGACCGCTTGTCTGAATTTCATTAGTAATATATTCAAGAACAATTTTACCTGGTGTGTATCCAGTTCGACGTCGTAGATTGTTACATTTAAGTATTCTATTAAGCTGTCGCAACGATATTTTAATGTTGTTTATAACAAACGTCAGCTGAACAAGTTCAGGATATGTCAACTCACAGTAAAAATATTGTTTCACTAATTCAAGTCGTATACTCCCTGCTGTCAATGTTTCAGGTATGTTAGAAGGTGTCACTCCTAAAACAGGGTAAATCTGTTGTATCCACAGACAAAACCACATGCTATCAAACCCGAACATATTCATTAAAGATATCTGGAAAAAGAGTACATAAGCTATTATTCATGTTTCAAGATGTCAGGCAAAAAAGGGAAATATTCACATGCTGCTGTATAAAAATGTCATTAGCAATTCTTTTAATTGCAATAATTATTTAAGCCGAGTAGTATGTTTTTTTCGTGAAATCAAGCCGTGGTTGCTAGGAGAATAAAGCTTAAACAAAGACGTAGATTGGTTTGCATAGAACGATATCAGCTACATTGTTGTTAAGCTGGTAGAATCTATTGCTGTTGTTGCTAAAGAAGACAATTGTTACTAAGCAAGTAACGTGGGTTTTAAATCAAAGTGTCATCCAAAGTAACAAAAACCAATGTATGTACATTTGTAATTATGGCTGAATTAGAGATCTTTCAGCTAAAAGTATATGAATTTTTTGTTTTGTTTTGTTGTGGTTAACACCATTTCAGCAGTATTTTAGTCATATTACGGCGGACAGTTAACCTAGAACCAGTGTTCCTGGATTCTGTACCAGTATTAACATGTTCTCAGCGAATAACTTCCTCACATGGATTGCGTTTACAGAACATTTCAGAAAATGCGCCTATCATTAAAACATATTTTTTACCATTAATTGTACAGTAAGAACGCTGTACAACAGTTGTCATTTTATTAACAATATAATTATGTATATAAATTTATCATATATTTAATGCAATTTTATGGATATATTTGACATTTTTAGGCACAAAATTGTACGTATAACATGTATCCAATTGTTGGTCATATGTACAGAATAAAACTAGGCTTCTTTATAAACAGGGTCACAGAGATATTTTCATTAAAATTTGTTACAAACTGTTAAAATCATGTGTTTGTCATTGCGTTATTATTATAAAGTGTGCATAATTTGGTGAGGTACCATCAAATAAAGTATCAAAAAAATACATATAAGTAACATTATGGCGTCAGAACTGAGAAAGCTAGTGTGATAAAAAACCGCATTTCTGTCATAAGCTACTGGTACATGCGTATTCAATATGAACGAAGGGACACGTACAAATCTTACTAATCAGGGACTTGAATCTTGACTTGTGTCCTATCCTTTCACATCCACGAAAATAGAATGTTTGCTATGGTTGTAAGATATGTTTGGTTTCTTAAAACTTCCACGTCTGTGAGCATCAAACACAAAAGAAACAATCAAGAAACATTTCAGCAGCCTTGATCTAATACCGCTTAAAAATGTTTATCACTTCTGACAACTTTAAATTCAAGCATGAAAGTTTAATCAAATACAGCCTTTGTTAGCATTCATTTTATTACAAAATTGTATTTTAGGTGATTATTTGAAGGAATTAAAACTTTCATTTACCAGTGACTACTTAAGTGACTATTGCGAAAAAAGAATAAATCTCAACTCATATTCTTCTATCCACAAATAAGGTACTGTTGATTTGCAGTCCGTTGCAGTCTGTTCATTCACAATTTACAGGTAATAATTACAGTCCAACCTGTGTTTGCGGCCATCTCCCAATAAACCATCATTTAGAGCAAACTGACCTCCTAGTAAAGGTCAACTCTCAATAAAGACCACATTTTGCCTTTCTCAAAGGTGGCCTTTGTACACATTTTTACTGTATTTTACATTTTATTAGTGTGTGAACCCAACTTGAAAGTCTTCTTTAAAGTCAACAATTTTATTCTGTTTCTACCAATTCACTGTCTAATTTCAATTCTAACGTGGTGAATTATTGACAATTTATTTATTGAAAATACATTGGCCTGATTCATTATGATAATATGTATTGAAAACGCAATTCAAGTATCATAGATCACTTGAGCTTCCAAAAGACTCTTACTGTAAAATGTACATATTAGTATTTTGTTTACAATCTCTGTCTTGTATATTTCTGTGTTTAACATCACTCATATAGTTTTTGAACATAATGAAAGCATATGATGACCTACAACAGCAGAGCACGCTTCCATACAGTAGGATGTATCATTCAGACCGGAATATTAATGACCAATAACAAAATATCATCTTTCGCTTGTCACCATAACTAATCCCGAAAAGATAACTCAAATAATTCTATCAGTTATAATACGAGGATAACACGGCTTATCTGCCTTAAACTTTACCCTGTTACACAGTTAACATTAATTTTGAATCCATACAAAAACATGACTAAAGATATGTATAATGTTTACAGCATTGACTAAATATTTTTAATGTTACAATTGTTACATATAATGCTGACAGGTAGATCCAATAATCATCATTGGACTGTCCTAGTATAATACTACACTAAAAGAACACTAAATTAAGTTAATACTACACTAAAAGAACACTAAATTAAGTTAATACTACACTAAAAGAACACTAAATTAAGTTAGATTTAATGATAAAGTAAAGTTATATGAAGTTTGTTTCCATGCGTGTTTTTGCCACGGCCTATATATGAAATATGTTTTTGCATGTGTTCATGCTTATTGTTGATACTTGAACAAATTTATCACAAAGTGTGCAAAACAAAACTATGAAGATAATGAAGGTTGTTCATGAACTAACATACAATGTCATAAAGATTTATAATTATACAGTTTGCACACCAGTTAAAAGAATAAAATAGCATTTAATAGCATTCCTGTAAAATACTGTTCATTAGTCCCAGTGTTATTCGTATGAAATCACATAAAACACATGCATCTAGTTCACCCATATTTAATGATAGAACAACACTTTACTTGAAACTTCCACCATACAGTCTGTAAACAGTATCTTGTATCTCTGAATAAATTGTGTAATGCCAAATGTCTACATTCACCTGTATCTTTGCAAATCTCAAAATGAAATTGATTCGTTATTTTGACGACTTCTCCGTCCAGGATCAAGTCAAAATAATGAAACTAACGATAGAAAACAAAAGTCAATATTTCCAGAAATTTGTTGATATGTTTCCGAATTCTTCGCACTTACAGCAAATTAATGAGATCTACACGATATACACTTTCGTTTATTTTTTTGTTTATTTTATCTTCTTAAAATTAAGACACCGTGTACCTTTACTGTACTTTTTAGATAAAAAATTCCGATCTAATTTTTCATAGATTTATTTTCTCTCTTAGTAGATAGTTAAGAAAAATTTTATAATGTTGGTAAAAATTGGCTAAGATAAAAACTAAGATAATTTCGAATTCTAAAATTGTTGTGCTAAGACTTTCTATTATTCATGTTATTAACACTATAAGCTTTTCATCCTTTTAGTCCGTGTAGCCGACAATTTACATGGACCTGCTCATGTATAATCTTTACTGTTCCATGAATTGTAGAAATAAATCGCTGAAAATTCCGTTAGCTAGCTTGACAGTTCCCATACAAATTTGTCTGGTTGGTGGGATTCGAACTCACAGTGGCGGTGTGGGACTAATGAAATCTAATCCGAGACCATAATTACTCAACCACGGAGGTGTCTCTCTCTCGTAAAACAAGGAATACCCATAGACTTTTGATTTATATTTGTGGATGAATTGACTTTCATGTATCATGATATATATTATATCATATATTCATGTGTCTACTGTTGATTATTATTATAGTATATCCATTTTATTCTACATTAATAAAATTAAATAAGGGTAATTTTTACTTTACACGTGTTTATTCAAACAAACATCCATTAAAATTACATTGCTATCATATTGTTACAATTATCAGTTTATGCATTACACTGTACATGTTTTATCATACCCCTGTTTTATGTATTATACTGTATTATGAAAATCTCATGAATATCTCTTCCGAAATGGAGCATATAAAAGGGTACTAAATTCATAGAATAAATAGTTACATTTACTTTATTCTTTTATGATGTTTATTATATAGAGGATAACTATGCAAATGTAGTGATTTGGCTAATTTGAATATTTATTGCGCGATTTGGCAGTGCCGCACGATATTTCCGGCACGGGTTTACGGCACTCCTGGACCGCAGGTTATGTGATAAACAATTTTATTAGATATTATCCTAGGTATTAGGTTAATTCAGAATTGTATGTCAGAACTCTTGTCTATTATTCATCTTGATATATAACTGTATAATCTGTTTCATTTTATATATTGTGGTATATTATGAATCTCATGTAAAAGCATCAGTAAACCCACAAACTGCTTTATCAATCAATCAATCAATCAATCAATCAATCAATCAATCAATCAATCAATCAATCAATCAAAAATAATTAATAACATTAAAATTTAATTAGTAACAGTAAAACCTAGGAAACTTTGATCCAGTGTTTAAGATCTACATATACACGTTAAGATTAAGTGTACAAAACTTGTTCTTGTGCTACCAGGTACATTAATATATAAATATATTTGTAAAATAAAATGTTTCAGATCAAACGTAGGAGCTGTTACGTACTTACATAATACAGTATTACTCCCTGAAAGCAGGACTCCTGAAAACCGGGATTCTCTAAAAGTCGGACGATTTTTCAAGTCCCATTGTTTCTCTTCCGTAATCAACAGTTCCCTGAAAACCGAAATTCTCAGAAAACCGGACTTAAAGCCCTGTCCGCAATGGGCCCAGTTTTCGGGTGTTATGCTGTATACGTATGTATCTAGTTTTCATGTGTTATACTGTATATATATAAATATTTGGTCGAAAAAAACGGGCAGTCGGCAGTAAAAAAGACGATTGGTCGGATTGCCTATATAATTATTATAATGTCTTGAATTATGCACAACCAGGTGATTTATGTGGTCAAACAAAACGTTACAACGTGGTGATGACAGGGTACACATAAACTGTAGGTGAAATGAACAGTTTGCCAACTATAGTGTTGTTGAATGAGATCGTTTGGGTGTGTGGGTTATGGTCTAGGGTGCCATTTCCTGTGGTAATCGTTCACCATTAGTTGTGATTGACGGCAATTAAAATGCCGAACGTATCTGCGATGACATTCTCGCGCTTCCAGTCAATTTTCTTTTCCATAACAACGCCGACATATCGATATTTCGATACAACAATGCCACAAGCCATACAAGATACAGGACAGGTCGCGGCCGTGGTCCAGTGGTTAGTGCACTGTAGTTGCAACCCGACCATCCGGGCGCAAATCACGATTGCGGCAAGTCATACCCTTCTATGAAAATTTGACAAAAATGTCGATTTTCCTCCATGTGCGTACAAGTTGTGGAAGGGTAAGTTAGTTCTGGTTAGTATTAAGTCCCAGAACACTGGTTAGGTGAACCGGTCGCCGCATATAACTGAATCATTGTTGGTAAACGGCGTAAAATCCAGTATCAATGTCACATAAAACAAAACAAGACACAAAACAGCTTCTCAGATCAAATGCAGTGCAACCTCTCCAAAGCAACATCCTTTGGGAGACGCAAAATTATGTTGTTGTTGAGAGGTGGCCGCTTTAGAGAGGTTAAATTAATGGTCAAATCGTAGTGTGGGGAAAAAGCATGCTGTTGTTGAAGGGAGGTTGTCGCTCAAGAGAGGGCCACTCTGAAGAGGTTGCACTGTAATATAATATATTGTATCGATGACTGGCCCGCTAAAAGTTCAGATGAAATCAATCAAGCACGTGTGGGATAATCTAGACAGACTTGCAAGGCGTCGTCCCATATTTTGTATCAAATGATGCTTGATATAGCCATTTAATGCATGAACAACATTATTATGCCCTTCTTTGTTTACACCAATCAATAGCTAGACAAAATCGTGGTCTAGTGGTAGAGCGTCGGACCATTGATCCGAAGGTCCTGAGTTCGAATCCCAGCTTCGACGAGTTTCGTCCATTAACTCCATAGTCCATTTTTCGAACGCAGTACTGGTGTAGTGTCCAATACATCAATTGATATAATCAAAATTGTTTGTTCCGCAATCGAGCTAAAAGAGAGTATAAACTAAAAATATCTGTATTCAATCAAAGATTTAGGAAGCTCATATTTTTGCTCCGTGTATATGTTTGTAAATCAGCCCGCTATTTACGAATAAACCTAAGTGTGCGTGTTTTTCGACTCAGAATCTGGTTGTTGTAAATTGTAGAGCAGTCAAAAAGGAAATATTCAAGCAAAATTATTTTGCTTACTAAATGTACATAGTATTTGTAATACACATTTGTAGGTCTACGGACTACCAGGCACGAACTTAATTGAAATTAAGCTCGTTTAATAAGTAATTATTTTTTGTTCTAAATTTGTTCAATCCTTTCAACACAAGTTATTGACTTTATTGTGCATGGGAGGCTTCGTGGTCAAGTGGTTATGGTATAGTAATACCAAAAATTCCCTCATCAATGTGAGTTCGAATCTCATATGGGAATAGATTAATTTAACATCTGAGGAAGATGTCCGGCTAACTTTCGGTGGTTCTACCCAGGTGTACGCTTGGGGTCTTCCTCTTCCTCCACCTGTAAAGCTGGAATAGTCAACAAATGACCCTGACTGTTGGTGTGACGTTAAACCCAAGTGTACAAAATGTGCATGTATACAGACCGAGCTTAAACACCCTAGGAAAAAATGTTCACGTTATACTTCACATGGGCGGATAGGGTTTTTTGGTTAAGTTGAGACGTAAAAACCAGATTTTTTTTCATAATATGGACAACTAGCACAAAACTGATATTTCTTTATTTATGCTTGCCAGATTTTAGAGGGGGCGCACGTAAAATTTATACACGAACCCTCCCCTCATGTAATATAAGAGTAGAACCCTAAAATACAACTGACTCTGGGAAACTTCCGTTGACGATTACATCGACGTGTTTTATTTCAGAATCATACATGCTGTTAATGGTGACAAAAAGAAATGAACACAACACACAACATATTTACCATGGTTACCATGGAATAATAAACATGCTTTGATTTCAATACGTGATGTAAGCGAAGCGAATGTATTTGTTTTATGGCCATGTGGTTCTGTTTATATGGAGCGTTATACATGAATTTGCAAGGTTGTTATGTAATTACAGTCAAACCTGTCAACAAAGGCCCTACTTAAGAAAGACAAAATGTTGCCTTTATTGACAGATGGTCTTTATTCTGAGGTCAGTTTGTTTTAAATAATGAGGATTTTTCAAAGAATGGCGTTTACTCAAAGGATGGTGTTTATTTGGATGTGGCCGCGAACACAGATTTGACGGTTTTATGTATGTATCTTCGTTGATCCTTCTTGTGTAGTTCATTGACAATCAAATATCTGATTGAAATGCATATTTGTATTTGCTACGTACATTCTCGTTAAGATGTTTAGACACGGGAAATCAACGTACAATTAATAATGAAATACATTTTTAATTGGTAGAATACAACATTTATCACTTTTAATCGGTTAATCAGAATTAATTATCGAACTCGCGTTTTTTTTTCTCATAAAATTATTCACGAATCTATAAACGATTATATATAATTACGAACTTTGTCCGTTTGACGTCATCAGAGTTAATTTTAGTAACAATTAATTTTCAATACAATAGCAGCCAACTTTGAAGGAAACATCCATTATCTCCCTTTAATCCATCTATTGTTAAAACACAAGTCGTAATAATCAAACTCACCTTTTTGCTCGTTTTAATGTGAATTCAATGATTTCGTGACGCATATTGGTATGTATGAGGTCAATGAATTAATTTGAGTGACAACAATTATAATACTGAACCATACATCCATTATGCCCTTTAATCCATCCATTGTAAAAATACAATATGTAAAAATCGAGATCACTTTCTTCCTCGTGGTACAAGAATTTCCACGATTGTGTTACGCACATGATGTTAATGGAGGTAATTGGAGTAACGAGTAATATTAACTATACAAATATAGCTTTGTAGTTTTTTGTTCAAAAACTTATTATATAAATGAATAATTTGTTTATAGATTAATGCCTCTAGCGATCTCTTCATGCTTCATTAATCTTTATACGCATTCAATGAGACTGCGAAATATTTCACAAAATTAAGATCAACGAATTATGATTGTTTAATTAATGGCAGTGAAAACAAATCAAACAGGACAACATATCATAATTCAGTACAATTTATATATGGTAATGCTCCGTACTTTAATATTACGGTGTAACAGTGTTGTATATATAATAGGAGTTTATAGTAGTTCGTATGCCCGTCTGCCCGATTAGCTCAGTTGGTAGAGCAGCTGACTTGCAAGCAGAAGGTCGCGGGTTCGAGCCCCGCATCGGGAACTTTATTTTCTACCTCCTATTAAACTTCCGTTCAACATTTTAGACCAATTAAGACAAGCAATCATCTACACGCAAACTTCCGTTCAACATTTTAGACCAATTAAGACAAGCAATCATCTACATGCAAACTTCCGTTCAACATTTTAGACCAATTAAAACAAGCAATCATCTACAGACAAACTTCCGTTCAACATTTTAGACCAATTAAGACAAGCAATCAGAAGAACATTATTCTCGATCACAAATCGCCAATCAGCAACCGGTGATATCAACCGATGCACGCTGGTTAAGCTGTATATCACCTGTGTACTCCAAAGAGCACATTTTTCGAACGATCTAATGAATAGCATCTCAATCATAGACATGAAGAAACTCGAAACCACCCACCATTTCTGCCTGAAATTCATCCAAGGCCTTCCTTCTCGACCTCGCTCTGATATGGTCACCAGCCTCGTAGGTATAACCTTACTGGAGGCATACATAGACCTGCAGAAATTGACCTTTCTTGGTGCACTATGCAGATGCCGTCCTGGCGAACTGTAAGCAGTCTATTTTCACTCAGACTATTCCAGCACTATACTTATGTTCGGGACAAACAATATGGCTTTATCCAAGACATAATCAGAATACTAGAGAAGAACAGGGAAAAAAGTTTTCCGGAATTTTCCGGAATCTCCGGTTTTCCCAGGTTCGAACCCTACTGGTTTTTAATGTTTCCTCAGACACACCCTGGCTACATTCTCTCAAGACGGCTGCTCAGTGGAAAACCACACGCCAACTGAAAATATTTAGGCGTGAATCGTTCGAATGAAATTACAGACAACTTCAGGACACCGACTACAGACTACTCAGACTGGTCCATGTCTTACCCAGGCCTTAAGAAATTAGCTTGTTTCCACTACCGGCTCCGAAAAAATAGGGTCTTTAGGTTGTTTTTTTTTCATTTTCATTTTTTGGTTATTTCAGATTATGACTTTCATTATTTTTATTTTGCAAAACTTTAATTTGACTGAAAAGGCATAGGGTCGGCGGCAAAAAATAGGGTTGATCGGGGTAGCGGAAACAAGGTTATGTTTCAGTCCTCAGCCTTAGTAACGCTCAGAAAGTTAGCAAAATCCGACCGGATAGTCTCCCCTTGATGAAAAACATGATCAGATATCGAGTCGATATCTCCACATGGTAACAAGAGACAAATTCTGTGCTTACTTGCTTGGTCGCTACGACAACGAATTTTTGGCACTGCTATAAAATGACACACCGACTTCTTGATGTTATACAGCAAATTTCTAAGACCTAAGAACATGACATGTGATGATAGTGGTATATTTATACACTAGATAATCAGAATATTATTGCGAAAATCTACCAGACTTTCATGAAAAACAAAGACACGAAATTCCTATTACTTTTCATGAGTGGAGTTCTTCACCAGATAGTAAACGTTCTTTTTAAGTGGACGATCAAATATTTTCATGAAAATAAAACCTTTTTTCACGAAAACTTAAAATGTTTTCACGAAGATAAACTCGCTAGTGTATGTAGAAATATGCCACTTTATGATGACGATAGTTTTACTTAACATACTATTTTAGTAATGTATATAGGCTGGTCCCTAATGATGACGATAGTATTACTTAACATACTATTTTAGTAATGTATATAGGCTGGTCCCTTATGACTGAAATCGTTTAAGATTGTTGTATCTCCATAACTGGGTTGAATTAAAATGCGATCGCATAATGTACACACAGATGCAATAATGATTAATTAATATATTAAACTCCGGTAGATATAACACTTAAAATAATGCCAACTTCAGAGGGATTACTATTTCCCTTAAATGTGTGTATATAGGAATTCAATTTTATTTCTGTGATAAATGTGGAATTAGCATCTATAGTTGTATTCTTTACATTCACACATTCGTGCGTTCTATAGCGTAATTCTTTAGGTCATCAACAACAACAAGAACAACAGCAACAACAACAACAACAACATCATCATCATCATCATCAGCAGCAGCAACAACAACAACAACAACATCAGAAACAGCAACAACAGCAGCAACAACCAACTATAATACCATCAAATGACAGCAGCTTAAGCTGCAACGACGGCAGAAAAAAATCTTAAAGCGTAATATCATCATTAGCTTTTCCATCTCTCCACTACATAGGTTTGTTTATTTAAGTTCTGAACGAAAGTCTGTAGGTATATTCACTCATTAAATAAATTATAATAAGTTCATGATCTGATTCTGATTACCTTATTGTTGGGCGCCGTGCATAAATTTTGTTATAGCAAAATCAAAAGTAAGAGAAAAAATTTGGAACGCATCGTACCGCTAAAACAGAAGTTGTCGTTGTCGATAAAAAAAGTTTTGCGACCTATCTACCATATTCTTTATAGTCAAGTAGTGTCAAACATAATATTGATTGCTGCCAGTCAATCAAGGTCGCCATGGAAACCACCCTGAGGCACAATCGTATTGGTGTAAAGACCAAATGAATCTCAGAATATTGAACGTATTTTGTCTTTTCTTCCGGTGCATTTCGGTAACAAAATATCGAGTATATCACAGACGGACTTGGCACATGCACCGAGCCATCAGTCAGTCAGCATGTAGAGCGTGCTTTATATGGTAGAACGAACAGAATGAAGTTTGACTATTGAATGCAAGAAAACCTCGATAATGAGACCATCGTCGGGACACGAAATATCGGTCGTAATAATCAGGTAGTCTGATCATCACGTTGAATTATAGGGGAGTCGTTAAAGCCGGTCAAAAAATAAGTGGTCGTTATGACAAGGTGGTCGTAATATTGAGGTGGTCAATGTGTGAGGTTTTCCTGTATTGTAGTTGGAATGTATACAATATGTGTTATCAAAACCAATCCGCATTGACAAAAATGCGCGATAGACTTGACAACACCTGATTCAACAACGATTATAATTAATAGAATATTCCATTGCGCTACTTTGTCCATTGACAATCAGACAGAGTAATCTTTGTAAATAAGGCAGCTCGTTTTCGGCAGCACTGAACTGTAGACTCGTCAGTGTGTAACAATATTTACAGGACAAACTCTAGATTCATCAAAAAGAACAACACCACAAGACACACCACAAAGACATACCAGTGATAATCATGTGTTACAGGAACGTCCGCAGAAACTAATTATATGTTCTGACCAGACAAATAATACCTAATAATGCTACCGGCGAAACATTCCGAATTATCACGTGTACACAGAGACTTTATAGCCATAAACCAGTCATCATGACTCAAATATCGCAAATCACAAAAGAACAAACCCAACACGCTTAATTGGTATTGTTACACTAAACGTAATTTTCATCCCTACTTACGCTACTAACACCAAGTTCCCGGAGTATTTTTGGAACGTTTTTTTTTGGGTACAATCTCCTGTAGAGAGCCTCTGGCCTGGTTTCACAAATAATCTTCAGTCTGTTGTAACAACTTAAACTCATCAATGGACTCATCTTATAACTAAAATTGAGTGATAATTTGTGTTGCGTTTCGCGATTTTTTTATTGGCTCATCAGAGTGATCAAACTTTGAGTTGAGTCTGTTGATATGAGGCGCCAGTTAAGTGGCTACATTAATGTAAAGAATGATGAAACTGGAGCTCGTTGTAGAGGTGTTTTGAAGCAACTTACTTTGCATAATTCTTGTCCTTAAATTCAGTAAAAAAATGTCATGTTAGAATATGTAATAAGACAAAATTACAGGCTAAAATAGATTACCATTTTTGCATTGGAAAAAGTGCATTACTTTGAACAGCAGCAGATATCTCAATATACTTCTCTTACTCATTATGTATTTGAGTCAATAATCATGAAAAAGATTTTAAGAGTAGTTAAACAAAGATTGAATGTTTACAATATTTAATTTTGTCATTTTCTGTACAACATGATAAATAAAAAAGTGACTAACTTTATCACATGCACAAAATGGTAAAAAAGAGATGAAAATGCATTTGTGAAATGTTACACTTGTTCATATCTTAAGTAAAATTTAAATATCACAGTTAATGCATAAAGCACATTATATTAGTTATAGAAATTCTGGCTGGGCATCACAAAAAATGAATGCAAATAAAAAAATTGACTGGTTAGTGGATTTCATTTTACTTATGAAAGTATTACATTTCTTTGTTCAGATACCTAGTCAAGGGAAATATAATTTCCATTTAAGGAAATTGAATATTTCTGAATAAAGAATAAATAAATCTGTATCCCGTAATTCATTGTGTATAACAATATGACATTTATGAATGTACTAAGTCTGAAATATTAACATTTATATTATTATTACATTGTGATATATATTGTATTATTTTACATTATAATATATATACTATATAATGCAATTAGAATAACATCAAACTTATGTACAAAAATAAACTTTGCGGAAAACCCCAAATTGTCCTTTGTAGACAGGTGTCTTTTGTTCACAAGTGTTATGAAGTAGAGTATAAAATACAAAGTTCTCACTAAAGATTATATTCCTGGTATGCCAGTCAGTACCTTACAAAATAAGCATAATTGTGTTGACACACACTTACTGTGAAATAATACAAAACAAACCAAGACATTAATATATTGTAAATTTATCATTCAATTCACAGAATGAGCGTGTTTTACAAAGAAAGTCTCGGAAATTCAATGTTTGATGTACGGACAGCTGGTTGCATTAAAAAGCATGACAAATCCGCTGTCGGCTAGTTTCCAATATATAAGGTCATTTAAAGAGTCTTTTGTCGGGGTGGAATTACAGTGTCCGTTGTTCATGGGTGTCCGTTAGCACAGGTTAGACTGTATATAGACAGAAAATGTAAAGTCACAATAATTCAAAACTAACTTCAATTTTATTTTTCTTCGTTTTTACATGTGTGGTTATGGTCTTTGACTTGTAATCACTATTCCAGCTCTGCTGTGAGTTGGAATCTTAATTGGCACCAAATTTCGCATGTGAGGAAGCTGTCCAGCTAATGTATGGAAGGTTGGTAGTTGTACCAAGGTGTAAGCCTGGGGTCTTCCTCCACTGTTAAAACTGGAAAGTCATCGAATGACCCTGGTTGATGGTACAACTTTAAACTCCAGTGAAAATGAAAACTAATAGAATTGAAGTTCAGATATAGATGGTGCCTATGTTAGTATCTCTTTTACATATGGCTAATACAAAGAAATATGTCCATAAGTAAGAGATGTGCATGTTTGTTTCAGGGCTATACAGTCATTGAAGATTTTATTACTGATGATGAAATTCAGCCAGTAAGAGATTGTATTAATGGTATTGTTGCTCAGAAGTTAAACAAAGCTGGTAAATTAAATGTAAGTATTGAATAGTGCTGAAATTTTTGTTTAGCTGCTAATTTGATGGTTATTCTATGTAAACATAGTTGTACAGTATCCAGAAATTCCTCCTGTAACCATTTAACAAGTAAGTTTGTTGTAAAGAATGAAAAAAGTTTATTAAAAAAACTGAAGTCAAGATACTTTACATTGTCTGCCTGTATTTGTTGAATTTTTTCATGTATTTCCCTCTTGAAATGTTCTGAACTTGTTCTTATTTTATTATTCAGGTCTACATGAGGAATTTGGAGAAAGACTAAATTAGTGAATGATTTTCCTGATTGTAGTATCATCTGCGCTAATAAGCAGGCTGTGCCTCAGGTATACTTCAATATTGTTTACTATGATGTTGAAATTTAAACAGTCTACATACCTTATTGTACACTGTTACTGATTTTGTCTCGTTTCCAAGGCACTGAGGTTGAGATTTCTGTTTTTTTTTGAAAATTTTCCACTTTCACCCTTGCAAAACTAAAAGTGCAATCTGTAGTTGAGCTAGTTATAATTGTACAGTGCCACCTCTCCAAAGCAACACCCTTTGAGAGAAGCCAAATTGTGTCGTTGTTGAGAGGTTGTCGCTCTAAAGAAGTTAAATTAATAGTGACATCGTGCAGTGGGAAAAAGATGCTGTTGTTGAAGGGAGACTGTTGGTCAAGGGAGGGCTGCTTTGGAGAAGTTGCGCTGTACCTACCAGAATAATTTTAGATAGTCAATTAATGATTGAAATAGTTAAACAATAATGTTTTTAAATGTTTTCCATGTAATAGTCCTTTTGTATAAAAAATTCTAAATGTATGAAACTTGAGAAATTTTGATTTGAACTGATGATATCTATTTAAGAAAACTTTACTCTGTTTAATGTCATGAAACTTTTGCACCATATCTTATGTGGACAGAATGTAAAACAAATTAGTTTACACCAAATAAAAATGAGTTCACTTTACTCCACAAAGTACCAATATCAAGTTAACTATCAACTATGACAAAAAAAGCTCACAAGAAATTAGCTCACAAACATGGCTTATACTCACTGCTTCAAAATCTCCCGACATAATACAAACAAAATGGGAAGCGTTACAGAAAATTCAATAGTTTTATTTTGAATGTGGATAATTTCTTTATCATTACATTACATTTTTGTCCCCTGTGTCATATAATTGAATGTCTAAATGTTCAGTTACAGCAATCTTTATCTCTTGTTTCCAGGCGTTAAAAGATTTGTGGTCCAATGAGAGAATGTTGAACTTCATCGAACAGCTGAATGGTCCAGATATTGCTGAAAGTCCTGTCTGGAATCTATGCACTAAAATCCCACGAAATAGTGTACCCTGGCATCAAGGTATTCAACATAATCCATTTAGTAAACTTATGTTCATACATGTTTGTTAGTGGATTTCTGGTAGTGATCTGGCATTGAGAGTCAGTTTATGGTTGGCTCTTCGAGCTTGTGTTGGTTATACTTGCTGTCCTATTAATATTGTATGCATGCAAGGTAAAGTCAGGTAAATAATGGCATACATATTATATAATATTATATTTGAGGTTTATTTATATAATACATACAATCATAGTATTGCATGTATAACAACATAGTCTGTAATCTTATTTAGATATTAGATGAGATTTTACATACTGTGGTATCATTTTTATTCGCGCAGGACGAATTTTCGCGTATTTCGCGCTACGTTTGTTGCGCGAATTTAAGACCGCGCTAATAAAAGACCATCCAGAAAGAAGTGACTATCCGAATTTTTCATTGTCCGAATACTATGTCACTTAAGTTGTGTATCTACTTCCGGCTATGTTATTACCGATTTGCGAGAAGTTAAGCTTTTTTCAAGAATTAAAAAGGAAACGAGACATACTTTTTAGGAAAAACGTTAATGATATTTTCCCACAGAGAAAGAATAAACATATTTAATTACTGGTATTCTCTTTCGGAGTTGAAGCATCGGCTTGGTCAGGAAGGCCCGGTTCCGACGAAGAGCGTGTAAAACAGATGAGAATGAAACAAACTATAAATTGTATGTTTTAAAATCATTCCTAGTGGAAGGGATTATTCGCACCTTTGACTGTTGTTTTTTTAGTAATTGCTCGGGCGCCATAAAAAGATGTGGACCTGATAATTGTCTAATTTACATGCTAACCCATGCTTTGATCTCGGACACGTTTTATCTATATAAAGTGACAATTAACAAGCAATTATCGGTAACAACTGTCATATTGTTTATTAATCATGGTGACAAAGGGCGCCGCTGTGATAAGCATATAGGTGGTCCAGTGATGACACGCGCTGTAGCGAACAACGGCGTGATTCGCGACAGTATCTGGATTTTTAAAAAAAATTCTAAAATTCAAAATGCGCGAATTTACGACCGCGCGAATCTTTCTTTTTTCCCATTTGCGCGAAATTTCATGCCAGCGAAATCAAATGATACCACAGTATGCTGATAAATGAATTGATGTATCATGTCTTACAGATATGTCCTATTTAGACAATGATACCTACAAAGTATTTATTCATACAGCATGGATACCCTTCGTTGATGCTAATGAGGAGAATGGATGTTTAGAGGTATGTATTGCCACCAGATGGCAAGAGATAGTAACTATATATGACTTCAGAAATAAAAGTGACACCAGAAAGTTAAAGTAATAAATTGAGAAACTACAAAAATGGTCATTTCAAACCAAGCTTGGACATTTCTCTGAGTAGCTTAAGATTTCTTTGAAATAGTGACAAGTTTACCTTAATTAAGATACTTTTTTGTCCCAAAATAAACATGCTTTGTTGTAAAAGCACCATTTGAAAGTTGTTGGACTCAGTAAACCAAGTTAAGGGCCCCTGTGGTTGAGAGGTTATGGTCTCTTGACTTGTAATCACTTAGCCACTCACTGCTCTGAGTCCAAATCCCACTTAAGACCAGACAAATTGCTAATGTGAGGAAGCTGTACTTACTGAAGGTCGATGGTTCTACCCAGGTATATGTCTGGGGTCTTCTTCCACTGTGAAAGTTGGAAAAGTTGCCAAATGAGCCTAGCTGTTGGTGCAATGTTAAACACCTAAGAAAAAATACAACAAAGTTAACTACTATTATCATTTTATAGTTCAATGTTTTGTATTATAAAGGCTCACTGTGAATGATAAACTTTGTTACTCTAGTTTTATGTATTTGATCATTTTGTAATTACATGTAACTATGACAGGTTGCACATAAAGGACATCGTACAGGCTGTGTTGCCACACATCAGTGTTGCTGGAATGATACATTCTATACAATATTAGAGGAAGAGGAGATGGAAAAAAAATCTAGGTAAGATGTGGTGGAGGGAATTATTATATCATTACTGCTCACACCTGTATAAGCAATATTATACCATTAATTACATTGAGCGATTAATTGATTATCTTCCGTTCATGAGAACTCAAGCCCAGGAATGTTAAGAACTATATTTGTATATCGTAAAGGGGTCTTAATTGGTATGTAGAGTCTGTTCATGTCTATGTTTTATACAGCACTTTTAGTCAGAACTAATTGAATATTCATATTTCAATTAATTAAGAGATCTTGGATTAAATCAAGAAGAAACTAAGAATCAGTAACTGCTTTCAAATGCTTTCAAGTTAGAAATTGGATCTGCTATGGATAACTACTTGAAACTGCTATTGATTAATGTTACATATTGACAATTATTTTTTGGATGTGTACTGGAATTGTTTTATAACTTCTTGCATGAAATAATGCATGGGTTTGAATTAATCTTGATTTCCATGGAACCTGAACCCTCATACAATGGCTTCAGTCTGTCTGTGACAGAACAGTTATCTTGTTAATGTTTTGTATATTTTATTACTCTTCTGCATGAAGAACGTTATATATAATATCTTGCTACATCTTCTTCCAAAATCGTTTTATTCAGGACTACAATACCTTACAATGTGATTTCTTAATATTCCTATAATTCATGACTATTCATACACAATTTTTTAATGTTCATCTGTTGTGATTTGTTTATTCTGTGATTAGTTTATTCGCTAGCTAATATTGTTACTACAACTGTCTGACTTGGAGTTTTATTTGAATTTGCGTGTTTCAGATGTTGATTTAAATTATTATTATTATTATTATTATATCAGAGTTTATATAGCCTCCTTATTTATGTCTGAAACATGTTGAAGAGTGCTTTACAACATATGATAACTGAATGATATAATCAATAGTAGCAAAACAAAAGCATGCAATATGATATATGGACATTAAATCAGTTAAAACATGAGACATATGACATAAATACACATGATAAACTAAACATGTTAACATGACAATAAAACTGAAGTTACACACATAACCGTAGACATCTAAAACAACATATTCATGTATATATATATGCACAATACGTGAGAGAGGAATAAAATTAATAAAAAGTAGAAAATGCATGTGACATGAAATATGGGCATTAAATCAGTTAAAATATGGGACATTATAACATAAGACACATAATAAACTAAACATGTTAACATAGAAATAATACATAAGTTAAACACCTTATTATAAACACCTAAAAACGAAACTAAAACGATCAATGCAGCCATCTAAAATAGTTAAATCAGCAGGCAAGATGACATAATCAATTAAAATGTGTCTTAAAGAAGTGCGTTTCCAAGAGTTTTTTGGAGCAGTCTACAGACTTCGCATTTCTTATGTCAAATGGTAGCTTATTCCAATTGTGGGGTGCTGCCCAACTGAAGGATTTTTGTCCGAAAGTTGTTGTCCTGATTTTAGGTACTACCAATGTCAATGAATTATTGGAGCACAAGTCTTGAGCTGGAGTATATACCTCCAACAGGTCTCGTACATAATTCGGAGCGAGTCCATTTAACGCTTTTTAAGTATGCGATAGCGCCTTGTATTGAATTCTATAGACTACTGGTAGCCTATGCAAGTCCTTCAACACTGGTGTTATATGACTAAACACAGCCGTTCTGGTAATAATCTGAGCTGCAGTGTTTTGTACATGTTGCAGTTTTTTAGACATGATTCTGAAACACCAATGAGTTGACCATTGCAGTAGTCCAAACGGGATGTGACTAATGAATTCACTAGGGTTTTTGTGAAATCAATGGGCAAATATTTCCTGATTTGACCAATATTTCTAAGGTTCATACTTGCCGTCTTGATGACATGTTTAACTTGACATTCCATGTCCATGTGGGATGTGAAGTATGTCCCTAGATTCTTAACACAATTTGTAGATCTGATCACAGAGTCGCGCACCTTGATCTCGACACTATCTACAGTCTTCATATTATGTTTTAAAGAGAAAAGAACAACCTCAGTCTTATCTGTGTTTAGTTTGAGCATGTTCTGCTTCATCCACACAATTATGTCAGCTAAACAGATTTCAATGTGACTTAAAGGTTGATTTGGCATGGTTTGATGCAGTGAACAGACATATTGTACAAACAGAATAGATTTAGAATAAATTTGTAGCCTGATTCAAAAAATAGAATTTTCAAGAAATATGATTTTTACTATTAAAGGTTTTTACCATTCCAACAAGACAGCTAATCATGAAATCACTTTAATTAACATAGAAAGCATGATTTTTAATTAATAACAAATAAAATGTTTTAATTACTTGACTACAATTGCAGCAGGAGTTTTGATATTTTTTTCATATCTTTTGTCTGATGTATTTATTAAATATTTGTAATTATGTCAATGCTTTTTATTTCAATTTCATGGAAAAAATGTCAAAATATGTGCATGTATGCATGTCTTTCATTTCTGCAAAATTTGTGATACTGACTGTTATCAAAACATTTTAAGTAGCTCTATCATGCAAATAGAGACTGACCTGAAATAATGTAGCATTTTAATATTTTGCATATGCAGTAAAGCACGATTAAAAAGACTCATGTACAATGAAGCATGCATTACTCCCTAACGATTGTCTTTGTTTCATCATGGATATTGCGATTTATGGACTGTATGTTGTGCATATGGTATATACAGCAAAATCTTGATATTAAGACAACTATTTGGAGTTGAAAGAGTGGTCATAATATCAAGGTGGTCTGATTATCATGTTCAAATAAGAAATATAAACAACCAGTCCAAAATTTAGTGGTTGTAATAATGAGATGGTCGTTTTATTGAGTTGGTCGTAAGCTGAGGTTTTACTGTATTTGGTGTATATATTACAGGATATGGAAGAAGAAGAGTTTGATAGCATGATACAGGGTCCTTGGATGAAGAAATGGGAGATTGTTCACATGAACAGACATGTTGACAGGTTCCTTAAAGAAGAGGAAAAGGCAGCTAACTGTGAAGCTTAATTATGTAAAACATTGCTCAAACACCCTGGTTTCTATAAGGCCTTCAATATGTACAACATGTTGTAGGATCCTCTTGACACAGTCATCAGCCTGAATACAAAGATGTTATCATTGAAATGTAAGTTTTACCATTTATATAATTTTTATCATTTATAAAACTTATATGATCTTTATCGTTAATATAATTTTATTATTTATATCATTTTTATCATTCATATAATTTTTTATCATTTTTATTATTTATATCATTTTTATCATTTATATCATTTTTATCATTTATATCATTAATATCATTAATATCATTCATATCATTTATATCATTTTTATCATTTATATCATTTTTATCATTCATATCATTTTGATCATTTATATCATTTTTATCATTAATATCATTTTTATCATTCATTTCATTTCTATCATTTTTATCATTAATATCATTCATATTATTCATATCATTTATATCATTTTGATCATTTATATCATTAATATCATTTTTATCATTCATGTCATTTATTTCATTTTTATCATTTTTGTCATTTTTATCATTCATATCATTTTTATTATTTATATCATTTTTATCATTTATATCATTTTTATCATTAATATCATTTTTATCATTCATTTCATTTATATCATTTTTATCATTAATATCATTCATATTATTCATATCATTTTGATCATTTATATCATTTTTATCATTTATTTCATTGACATAATTTTTATCATTCATATCATTTATATAATTTTTATCATTCATGTCATTTTATTATTTATATCATTTCTAACATTTTTATAATTTTTATCATTAATATCATTTTTATCATTTGTATCATTTTTATTATTCTTATCATTTATATCATTTTTATCATTTATATCATTTTTATCATTCATATCATTTATGTCATTTTTATCATTCATATAATTTTTATCATTAATATCATTTTGATCATTAATATCATTTTTATCATTAATATCATTTTTATCATTTATATAATTTTTATCATTTATATAATTTTTATCATTGATATCATTTTCATCATTGTCATTTTTATCATTAATATCATTTTTATCATTTATATCATTTTTATCATTTTTATCATTTATATCATTTTTATCATTTATATCATTTTTATCATTTATATTGCTTACATGATCTTTGACTGTTAGAGAATTTCTTGATACATTTATATCTTTTTGAAATAATGTGTCCTCTTTTGTAAAATATACTTTTTTGGAGCAACAACGTAAGAATGCAAACAGTTCAAATTATCATAACATAAAACTTTACATACTATCTTAATGGAGGAAAAACATTCGCTCACATCATCATAAAGTTTCAATCAAATTGGTATGGCATAATTGCTTCTATCTGTTCTGTTCTACTAACAACGAACACATGTTTTATATGAATACATATTTTGTTGAATTATTATTAAAAATGTCCAGTTCAGTTATAGTTACCCTGCAATATGCATGTAATATACAGTCAAACCTGTGCATGTAATATACAGTCTAACCTGTGTTTACAGGCACTTCTGTGACTGCCCTGTGAATAAAGGCCATTCTTTGACAAAACATCGCTTATTATTTAGAACAAACTGACTTTTTGAGTAAAGGCTACCTGCCAATAAAGACAATGTTTTGTCTTTCCTAAGGATGGCCTTTGTACACAGGTTGGACTATTGTTAATATCATGCTCAATTTAAACTTTCGTTCAGAATTTAAAGAAGAGTGGTGTTTTTTTTGTATACACAAGGACGATCAAATCTGAAATATTATGTCTTGTTTTCATTATACCCAAGTTCACTAAATGGGCGATTAAATCAGCTGACTTTTTTATTAAGACACGAATACCAAGATCCTTGTGGTATAAACTCACATGTCAGTATGCACTGTCTTCTTTAAAAGTAATTTTAATGTACCATATAACATGATTGAATGAATTAATTCTTTTTTTAAATATGTTTTTATCTGTAATATGTTTACTAGGGTACAGAAATGTTTTCATTTAGCTGGTTACCTACTAAAAGTAGAAAAGGAGTCAAAGGGTTCAATGTAGTATTGTGTCTGTTGTTTCAGAAAAAATAGCCAATGGGAATGTTCAAACAGCCTGTTGATTTTTCTGTCCTCCGACTCATTTATACACCCCTGTTTACATTGGTTTGATCTTACAGATTTTATTTAGTAAGTTGTACCCACCATACTTTGTTATCAGACCCATTTTACTTTATCTAACTTTGTCAGAATGTTTGTGTTGTGGAACCTCACTAAACCGGACAGGGTCCGGACTGAACAAAAATTCCGGTTTGGCGAGGATTCCGGTTTTGAGTTTTTTTTTGTGTTTGGAACAGGTCACCATTGTAGAGCTACTTGTTTCACCAATGTCATTCTTAATTCTATAGAAAATGTAATTTTACACTCATTTCACAGAGAATTGTCACTTGTTGTTTGGCACATTTAGATTCCGTACGAAGAAAGAATGAGTCAAGAGTCTGTTTCTGGCCATTACACTTCGCCTTCAGGATCTTCGTCTGTGTCATGCTGATCATGTTTACATACACTTCATACTTTAATCAAATCACACCTCATAACTCTCATTGAATTTATCACCAATTACAGTCCTTGATTTGAGTAACAAACAAACAAATTAAACAAACAAACAAAGCTGGGTCTTTGATTTGACATAAATTCCATCATATTATTTGAGTTTGTAACAAACCGCACATTTCAATTCTGTTTCATTAAATAACACCTCTTATCAATTCAATTTTAATAAGCAACTGTGAAAATTATCAGTATAACTCTCAGATTAGTATTTTTTCTAAAGTTTATTACCTTGCAGAGTCCTTTTATGCACCTACAATAATAAATCAATTAACAATCCATCTGACACCATTCAAGCATGCCCCACTGGGCCACCTTTACTGGGTACATTCTCAATCCCCAATACATAGGAAAATTACGGCAGGTTCAAAAATTTTTGTCTGGTTTAATGAGGTTGAATTGTGTTACCCAGCAACAAATTTTCTCAAAATTTCGTAAGGTTTCCGGAATAGCGAGTGTCTGGTTTAGTGAGGTTCTTTTATCATTAAATATATAGTGGGAAAATATGGGACTTTGAAAATTGTCCGGTATTGTGAGGATTCAAGTTTAGCGATTGTCCGGTATAGTGAGGTTCCACTGTATTGATGATGATGTAAAATTGTGCAAATCTAGGTCATCTCCGGTCAAAAATTAAGTCACTAGGTCAACACACCAGAAAAACGTGTTAATGCACTAGAGGTTGCAATATTGATTGAATCTTCATCAAACTTTGTCAAAACGTTCGTTTTAATGATATCTTGATAACATGGGTTATTTGGTGTCAAAAACTAGGTTACCAGGTCAAGATACAGGTAAACCATAGATGTTGCAATCTTTACCAAGGTGAGCGAAAAAGGGCCATCTTGGCCCTCTTGTTTCTGGTAAGCAGTGTAATTGGTAAACAATTTCTGAGATTTTTTATTGTTTTCCTGTAATAGCCACATATTCCTAACAACTTCATGCTTAGGCCATACCAAATCACGTCTATGTTTAATTGCCCCAAAATATTAGCTTCTATCAGAAGTTCAAACAGTCACTCAGAGGGAATAAATATGTTTCATTTCTTAAATCAAAACAAAACATGATATTGATATATTTTGACGACTGGAATGCATATTGATGCAAAGCAAAGCATTCCAGCATGTGATAGTCCAATAAAGACATTTCAAATGATCAAATATTCAATATTACGATATGTTTTTTTATTCGACTCAGGTGATCAAAACCTTTCAGTCCATGGATGCTAAACATAGATACAATTTGGTATGGCCTTATTTGTTGAAACAGGTCATTCATTTATACATTCAGTCTTGTCTGGGTCATAAGTTATGCCTTTTAGCATTTCATGTCCTAAAACACTACTTAAGTTTGAAATAATTTTCATTTTTGTGGTTTAAGTTTAAGATTAACTTCTTTAAACCTTGACAATACTAATTCTAGATTTTTAAGAGTTTTCTCAAATGTTTTACCTAGAACACAAATATCATCTGAGTATACCAAACACCTATAAAACCCAACACCACTCAAAACGGCTTCCATGAGTTGCTGAAAAGATCCTGGGCATTTTGTAACCCTAACAGCATAGTTTTGAACGTATACTATCCTCTACCAGGAACTCTAAAACTGGTTTTTGGAGCATCAATTTTTTTATATAACCATTAGCCATATCTAATGAGGAGTAAAAATGACGACCAGCTAGATTATCTAAAGTTTCATCATTTCTCGGCAATGGGTGTGCATCAAACACAGTTACAGAATTTAGAGCCATTAAATCTACACAAAATCTTAAGCTTCATTCTTTTTTCCTAGCTAAACAAATAGCAGACACCCATGGTGAATGGCATGGTTCAATGATATTTTGTTTATTAATGTCTTGGTCAACTTGACTTTGTACTTACATTTGAATTCTCCTAACTTTACCTTGTATTAGTTCATCATCTCCTGTATTAATAAAATGTTTAATTATATTTGTTTGGCCTAATTTTCCATCTGGGCCCATGAACACATCTGAATAAAAATTTAATAAGTCTTTTATTGTAGATTTTTGGTCATCATTTGTTTCTGGTGATACTGAAACTAATATTGATTGTAAATGAGGGGGATAAATTTGTACTATCATTATCCTGATTTGTATACTTTTACAACTATGTTATCTCCCTTGAATATACCAGTAACTGGGTATATATTCCCATGACAATGGTTCATTACTAACATTCTTGACTGATAATGTTAACTTATTATCATATAAATCAACTTATGAACATACAATTAACACACCTTTTGTCTATGAATTTATATGTAGGTTCTTACATATTCAATTTTGATTTGCTATATTACCATTGATATAAGCAGGACTTATCATTTCTGAGTTTGGAGGTATTGTTACACTATCCTCTATTTGTATTTTAGCACAGTACAGGGTATTATATTTATGAAGTTTTACTTTTCCTAATTTACATTTAAATATGTGATTAGGAATTTTACACTGACTTTAAAATGCTTCATAAGTCTGTACAGTCAAACCTGTTAACAAAGACCACCCTTGGGAAGGACAAAATGTGGCCTATATTGACAGATGGCCTTTATTCAGTGGTCAGTTTGTTCTGAATAATCAGTGACGTTTTTTCAAAGAATTGTGTTTATTCACAGGTTGGTCTTTATTTGGAGGTGACTGCTAATGCAGGTTTGACTGTACATAAACTTCCCATGCTCTCATCAGTCTCAGCAACTATAAATGTATACTGCATTGTGATATGCTCTATAGAGATACTGAGGTCATTCTCATTTACACCCTACTCTTCAAATAATATTAAAATGTATAAAGTATTGTAACTTATCAATTTATTTGCCTCTAACATTAGTGCTGATGCCTAAGTATGTTTAGTGGAGTGAGAGGTGATGTATAAATTAAATAAGGTATTAAAATTTTCACAGGCATTCATTTGACCCTTAAAACAGCATTTTGACTCTTGAAATTTGTTAAATAATGAAGCTTCTGACTCTTGATAATTTGTACTTAAGGAAGTTTTGTTGACTCTTCAAATTATTTTCAGCTAAGGGACCCTCATTTATTGATGTCTGGTGAAAACCTTTGTAAATAATGATATATTAATGATAATTTGATAATGTTCATTTTTTTAAATGGGTGTCCTAACTATAAATTTATATAAGGGGATTAACTTTCAGTGTTTACTGTATCAATTTAAATATCAAGTGTACAGGTATGCGTTGAAACAAATCTTTGTTTTGATAAGAAAGTAGATTGAATAGAAACAGGTTTTTCTGTTTGAGACAAGATTGCAAGATTCAGTGTGTTTTCTAAATTTATAAAACGGCTTTTTATTGGTCAACTAAATCTTGTTTTGTAAGTTATTTGAATATAACCTTGTAATTCATTGGATAACACCAAGAATATTGTCCTATCAGGTTCACTTGACTAAAAGCGGGAAAAATCAGAAGCTAACGGGCAAGCATGCTGGTCAGACATGGTTTTTGAGTGAGTTCTTTGAACGATTTATGGCATGGAGTTTACAGGTAAGTGGACTTGTTACAATTAGCTTATGTAAAGTTGTATTAATTGTATGGTTGTTCTATTTCTTGTACAAATGTGAAGTTTTGTGCCTTTTATTTTTGTGAAATGTGTAGTGATTGTAGGAATACAGACCACTTTCCATAGTCTTGCTGTTGGGTTAACTTTTAGGTGATGCTGTTTGAGTGTCTACCTACAGTGCTAGGGGTCCTGTGTTCAATCCCCAGTTTGGACCATAGAATTTTTAGCTTGACTATTTATCAGAATACGTAGTGCTATTTTACTCGCCCAAGCGTCGGCATCGCATTTGGTTAAACCTTTTGCCTGCTGTAGTATGAATGCTTATAACCTCTTTCATTTTTGTCCAATCAATTTGAAACTTTGTGTAGGGGTCAGGAAATATCTAATCTAAGGTTATTTGTACTTTTTGACCATAATTTATTTTTAGGTTTTTGGGCCATTTCTACTTAACTTTTTGCACAAAAATATTTTTTGTGAAATAACGTTTGATTGGATGAATATTTTTCAACCAAATTTGTTACATAAATGGTTTGTATAAAGGTCTTAATATGACAAATATTTGGGACCACTGGGGTTTATTTCAAGGTCAAGGTCATTGTTTCTAAAATCGAAATAGTTTTTTTATCCAATATTTTGATTTGGATAAATATTTTTCTACCAAATTTGTCTCTTACATAGTTTGTGTGAAGGTCTTGATGTGGAAAACAGTTGGGTCCACTAGGGTCGGTTTCAAGGTCAAGGTCATTGCTAGTAAAATTGAAAGTTTTTGATAAATTATTTTTACAGTGAAATTTTATGAACATGTGATTAATACACTATAACATTTCATTGTTTCTGACAAGCACTTGATAGTGAAAGGAAAATTATCAATAAACCTTCTTGATGCTTCGTCGACTGATGGAGATGTGATAGTGACAAGAAATACCCTCATACATATACTTTAGAAAAATGAATACTTCAAAATAAAATGGATGAAAATCAAAATTTTTCTGTAATATACTTAACAAAATTTATAATTTAACATATCAATGATTAGTTTAATAATAAGGACACTGGTTGTATTAAGAACACTGTGTAGTAAGGACACTTGTTGTATTAAGGACACTGTCTAGTAAGGACACTTGATATAATAAGAATACTTGATGTTGTAAGGACACTGTGTAGTAAGGACACTTGATATAATAAGAACTAGTAAGGACACTTGATATAATAAGAATACTTGATGTTGTAAGGACACTGTGTAGTAAGGACACTTGATATAATAAGAATACTTGATGTTGTAAGGACACTGTGTAGTAAGGACACTTGATATAATAAGAATACTTGATGTGGTAAGGACACTGTGTAGTAAGGACACTGTGTAGTAAGCACACTTGATATAATAAGAATACTTGATGTTGTAAGGACACTGTGTAGTAAGGACACTTGATATAATAAGAATACTTGATGTTGTAAGGACACTTGATATAATAAGAATACTTGATGTGGTAAGCACACTTGATATAATAAGAATACTTGATGTAGTTAGGACACTGTGTAGTAAGGACACTTGATATAATCAAGATCTGAGATTTTCTTAAAGAAACTCTTGTACCTGTCTCTAGCAGAAACTTTTCAATCTGCTTGTAAGTCTCTCCATTTTTTCTGATTTCAGATTTGATAATGACTCCATCAGATCTTGGATTTCACCATGTTCTTGATACAATGGGAAATGCTACACTCACTGATCATATACTTGGCTGAAGCCAATGATGGTGTTGGCTCAGTCGAGGCCCTTACTGGATTTGGCTGATGTTATGTACAAATCTCCCTTAGGTAAGTGATGTTAGTTCTGTATATCTGTATTTGTGCAATGATTTAGTTAACATTTGGCCACTTTGGGTAATTAATAAGTTCAATCTTTTGATCATCTGTTTAAAAACAGATTAATACATAACTTCACCATTTGCTCCATCACTTGTGGATTTGCTTCAGTTTTGATCTGTAATTTTTGCTTTCATCATTGAGGCTATAATGTACATAATTGATAAACTTATTTCACAAGCTCGTGCCTCATGTATGTAAGTTTTTTGTTTACAGAAATATGCGTCGACTCCTAAGTTTCTGAGTTTCTTTGGATGCAAGCAAACAATGGTGGAAATAAAGCTCTGATGGCTGCTTAGTAATTAGATTATAGACTTGGAAAAGGAATTTAAAGATTATATACAGTAGAAACTCATTATATCAAAGTTCAAGGGACTTCATAAAATTGTTTGATATAACGAACTTTGATATATAAATAATCAGACAGATTTGACAACTGGGTTTATTTTTTAGAGTGATCTGGTGTGTTGTAATAATTATTCAATCGTGCTATTTTGTGTATGGGATAGGGACGAAACACAGCATTTATAATTTTGATGTATTTGAATCAAGCAACATGTATGTAAAGAACATAAACAAAAATACAAACTTATTTCCGCGAACGGATTTTTTAATCGCGAGCATAAACACTGACTTTGATATACAAAAATGAATTTGAAATAAGTTGATTTGTTTGATATGTAAAAAAGGATAAAATTCTGGATTTATAATTATTTTGATATGAGCGGGAATTCAATATAAGCGAGTTTGATATAATGAGTTTCTAGTGTATTTTTGTAATGTTCGGTTTTCTGGGTGTTGGTTTGTGGCTGTTGCAGCATGTGTGTGAATCCATCACTGTTGTTTCATGGATTGTGTTTTGAGAGTTTGGATGCACAACAAATAGAGCACTGTGCAAAAAACAAACCCATCAACATGACTTCTACTCACAGGCAACAATGATTGGCATGTCAAAGTAAGAACTGAAATCAAAGATGCCTAACTCTTCACAAAATTTCCCTTCCATAGAAAACTTGTCAAAGAATACAAAAAAGAATTTTGAAGCACCAACCAAGGGAATGATGGTGCGCATTAACCAGTTCAAGCACTGGGCTTGTATTCAAAGGCATTTTCCTATGAAGGGAATATTTGGGTTGAGTTGGGCGTCTGATTCTTAACTTTGACATGCTCGTCACTACTGCCTGTGAGTAGAAGTCATGTTGATGGGTTTGTTTTTTGTGCAGTGTTGTATACTATGATGATCCAGATATTTTTAAATGTCATTGTATATTGTGGAAATAAACAAATATCATGCTTCGTTAGTTGGCATTTTTAAATACATAGAATAAATTTAGGGGTGTCACTCGCTTATTAACACAATTTATTACAATCAAGTAATATACATTGTTAGTAAACTAGTGGCTGGCCTAAATTAGAACTGATCAAATATTGTAGAAACACAAAATAAAATGAACAGATTTATTTACCTGAATATTTCATACTACACAATTACAGCACACAAGAAAAAACAGAAAATTCATAGGTAAATGTATATCATAAGTATTTACAAACTTCACACAACAGTCAGAAAAGCAAGTTAAATATACAAGTACAAATGTATAAGTATAAAAACACAAGAAAAACAGCAAACTGGTAAATATACTGAAACACATGAAAAAGGCAGGAAGGAAATTTTGCATAAAAAAAAAAAAGAAAAAATGCAAAAATTCAAGGGGAAAATTTTGATAAGTCCATAATCTGTTCTGGACTTTTCACATGCCACAAATTGTGAAAAAATGGGTTCTCCAGTTTTACAGCTGTACCTTTTTACAATAGCCGTATTAAATACCCATACAATCTATGTATTACAATAAATCTCAAATTAAAATCTCAAATTAAGAAAACACATGAAACAACAACAACAACAACAACAGATCTGGGGTTACATGTACATTTTTAACGGTGCTGTAGCCTGTTTTCATAGACATATCTCAACAACAGTCATGGCACTCAAGATCTTTGTATCTAAAACTGTTATCTTAGCATGTCTTTGAAACAGTCTACAAAGTGTGCCCATACAATGTGACTTTGGTAATACGTCAAGCAAAGTTTATCATTAAACCACTCGATTCTAAGGCCAAAAGTGTGAACTACAAGCGCAATGTAATATTTTTCTTCTGCCAATATGCCGAATCAAAAGACATCTTCCAGAAAAAGCTTAAAACGTACTATTTTAGAAAATTCTATGAATTCTTTTAATTACAATCATCTCTTTAAAGGAGGTCATCATCATTCTTTTTTTATTTTATTTCTGTACTTATTCTAAACAAATTTTCTAATTATATTTTTTCAATTATTTTTATCTATTAATGTACAATGCCATTGAATATGGTCAACTTAGATAATAGGCATTTAATCAAATATAACTGTTTTTTATAAATGAACAGATTTCGCCTGAAAATGGAAAAACTGCATTTTGCCGAACAAAATTCTGCAGAAAACACATTTTCCCATTCTCAGACAAAAACTGTTTATCTATCAAAAAAAATTACATTGCGCTTGTAGTTCACACTTTTGGCCTTTGCCTCCACTTTATAATGAAATAAAGAACTTACATGAAGATAAAGATTTAAAATCAAGCAATTTAGATGCTGTATTACCAAAAAATGACATCAAAGTCACATGGTATGGGCACACAAGTAAAAGATAATTTTGGTGCTGATCACAAATGAATGATTGTTCTTTCGAAATATTGAAATTCAAAATTCTGTAGTGTCTGTAACCAATAAAAGTCTATGTTGCAATAGTTTCCTTGTTTCTCAATTAAAAAAAACATAAATCCTACATTAGCTAATGAGTATTCATGTTATGTCTAAATTGGCCAAAATTTGTTGTGTTACGAATTAACATCATTGAAAATTACTGCATAAAAAGGTTACAGACACTACACAAAAAGGTATGAAAATGAAAGAATTTTTTTTTTGAAAATAGGTAGATAAAAAATGAGGCAGGCATGTTCATGAAAAAGTTAACTTGATTTGTGCATGGGAACTTTGTAATTAACTCCGAGAAAACATGCTATCTAAAAATTTACTTTTTTGAGCAAGTGAAACTACTATCAGCACCAATTCCATATTTTAGCCTACATGTAACCTTTATAATAACTATTTGAGATAGGACATTCATTTTGGGTGGTTTGAGGGTGAAATAAAATAACACAAACACACAGATGTAACATCAACATCTAACATCAACATATCTGTTTTCATATTCATCTAGGTTATTCATCCGCAACAATATAGAACCTGAAATCATAGAAAAATTTACAAATACAGTGCAGTATAAAATCAACTTAAATTCACAAAAATATTTTTTAACAAGACAAAGAAATTCCATGGAAACCAGGTTTTCCAAAGCACTGGTTTATACTTATTTTATACATTAATTACAAAACAGGTTTTTGCAACTTATATCAATCATGCTGGATGTGAAGAAATAGCATACTGTATATTCTCTTGTAAACGCCCCTCCTCTAATAAACGCCCCCCTTTTGGACAAGAGAAAACATAAGTGACTTGCC
Source organism: Lutraria rhynchaena (assembly GCA_008271625.1). NCBI lineage: Eukaryota > Metazoa > Mollusca > Bivalvia > Venerida > Mactridae > Lutraria > Lutraria rhynchaena. Next base: position 250,682 of record VIBL01000355.1, read on the forward strand.
ATGACAGGCTATTTTAATCTGAATTGAACAATAGAAATTAGTAGAAAAGTAGACTTTTGTAAATCAAAGGAATGACACAAACACATATTCAAAAAATGTAATGCCCCAGGAGTGTTTATTAGGGAATGTACGGTAACAGTTTACTCCATAACTCAACTGTTGACAACCTGATTATTATATTGCTTCCACATTTTCAATGCAGGGAAATTTCTGAACACTTGTTAGTGCTACTACCCATGCAACAATACAAAGCAAAAAGAAGCAATGTTTCAGCATACAAACAATACACAATTGTCCCACATAAATATCTGGTATTAAGGGGAGTAACTCATAAGAATAGTTACATTATTTTAAGAGTTGTCTCCCTTGGATGAGACTGGGATTTTTTGTTTACTTTTGATTAACAGAGACCTTGACCTTGGACCTAGAACCACCAAATACAATCCTATAGTAGCCTAAAGTAGGTTTTTATATAAGCAAGCTATAGAAAAAAATTGAGAGAATCTGTTCATTTAAACAAAATTTATCAAATTTAAACCAATTGTTGACACCCGTCGCCCGTACGGATGGACGTACTTACAAGAGTTACAGTATGAGGTTTTTCCCATTGATTTTTCTCTAAGTTTTTAACCCACATCAGACATTCTCTGATTATTGTTGAGAGATGACCATTGCTGGGAGGTGACTATTGTTGAGAGATGACCATTTTTGGGAGGTGACTTGTTGAGAGATGACCATTGTTGGGAGGTGATCATTGTTGGGAGGTGACCATTGTTGGGAGGTGACCATTGTTGAGAAGACCATTGTTGGGAGGTGACTATTGTAAGAGGTGACTATTCAGATAGGTTTCACTGTATAACATTACATTTGGGATGCTACAAATTCTGATTAATTTTCAGGTTGAGGAAAGAATTTTCTATATGACTGATCACACACAGAACTTACCATTCTTTGCACATTGTTGAAACTGTTACCATTCTGTTAGTGTCATCAAGAAGAAAAATCATCATCCAGGTCATAACCAGACATTCCAGCATCAATACACACAATCATATCAGTCAACTTTCCTAAGTGTTTTCTAAACTCTTCTGATGTTAAATCACAATCCGGCTCTGAAATTTGTAAACTGATGATATAAGAGTGAAGTCACACAAACATACTGGAGTACATGTTTGAAGGATCTGTTATAGACTTAAAATATTAAGTTGAATATAAACTATTAACATGGTTTCTGTATTATGTCCTTAAACCACTTTAAGCAATTGATTGGTAGTGTCTTAATAAACATAAATAAAGATTTACCAGTTTCTTTTAAGTGATATTCATCATTTGAGAAATAAAATATGCATAACTACCCTTGTTAAGCTTTAAAAATGAGTTCATATTACATCTTATCATGCTTAGATAAAAACTTCTTAATTAGATACTTTAATACAATACAGAATTACGCCAATCATACCACAATCCAGGTTGCCAGCAGTACAGATTAATAAAATTTCCTGACTTTTCCCTGACCAAATGGAGTTTTTCACTGACCAAAATTACCAAACTTTATCAGCCTCCACCTCCCCTACAGCTGTCCAATCTACCCATAAAATCAGTTTTCATTCCTTACAACATGGTATTGCATTTTGTAGATAGTTTAACAGCTAAAACATATTTTATACATCATACAAAGTTTGGCAATTTTAGGTTCAGTGAAATATTGAACTACATAGTATGCAAAATAAGCATGTAAATCTAACTAAATTTGACCTAATTGGCCATTATTGTATTTTTGACTAGAGAATTAAAATTACAGAGTATCATAAAGCAAGCAAAAAACACTTGAATGAAAAACAACATTAAAAATCAAGACATTGTCTAAAGTGAAGCTGAAGCATAAATTATGCACTATTGAACAACTGACAAGAAAAAAAAACACAGTAAAACACTATTAACCACTACTATTATCATCAATGGTTTGCCTATGATTTGACATGGTGATCTTGTTTTTAGCTTGAATTGACCCATGTTCAGACTTGACCTGGTATTCATTAAAACAATTATTTTGACAAAGTTTGGTGAAGATCAAATTTAAACTGTAACCTCTAGATGGTTAACAAGGTTTTCCAATATTTTAACTTGGTGCCCTAGCTTTTGACCCCAGATAACCCATGTTCAAACTTTTGCAAGATATTATTAAAACAAAGGTTCTGACAAAATTTGATGAAGATTCGAGTAAATTTGTGACCTCTGGAGCATTATCAAAGCTTTCTGGTGTGTCAACCTTTGACCGTACATGACATTTAGGACCATATTTACACAATTTTACAAGATCATTAATACAAACATTCTGACAAAGTTTCATGACGATCCAATCAAAACTGTGTCTTCTAGAGTGTTAACAAAATTGTCATTCTATTTGACCTGGTGACCTAGTTTTTGGCCCCAGATGACCCATGTTCAAGCTTGTCCAAGATATCATCAAGACAAACATTCTGACCAGGCCTGATAAAGATTCATTCAAAAGTGTATCCACTAGAGTTTTAACCCCCAGGTGTGGACAACAAACGACGGATGCCTGATTAGACTGACTGATCACTACAGCTCACTGAGCACTAAATGCTCAGGAGAGCTAAGAATTGAGACATTGAACAACAAATGCAAGAGTGCAAATCATATCTTCAAGCAGGCAACTACAGGACTACCAAAATTTATAAACCTCTTTGACATTGTTAAAGAAGAAGTATGGAGGATTATTACTGGGTGATAACAATTATGAGTTATGTAACTGGTTCCTCCAAAATCAAGTTTCCATTGATAGATGGGCAACAATGTCAAATGATGACAGGGATAAATGTGAGCAAAGAATCCATGCCAGAAAACCACACTCTAACATTGTTAGATTTATATCATTTAATTGGTAACAGTGACATCACTTTTATGGTGTTAATTTGGCATATAACCTTTATTGAGAACCATAACTACAGAAATTCTAACTTTGCCTGACCAAATATCAGTTAAGTATTCCAGCAGTTTCGAGAAGCCTGTAACTACAGCCTATTTTACATTGATAATTTCCCATTAGCTGCAAACTGTGTCAATTATTCAATGATAATTATTATTCATTCTATGTAGAGACAAATAAAACAAAAATAAACTTTTGTAATTGTACAATACTAAATGATTCAAAGTCAATAATACATAAATAAGAGCTGATATCATTAATGATTGAAACAAACAAACATGGAGATAACAATTTACTTTGATTTAACACCATATGATTAACCATATATACTACAGTCAATCTTGCTCATGTGACCACGTGTATTAAATGACCTTTTCCTTAAGCGACCACTTCAAAATCCTCCCGGGCGTTTTTTCAATATGTTTTTGATGTATTAAACAACCTTTGCCCCACGCGACAAGCAACCACCTATTCATCGGCAAAATGCAGCTGATCTTTTCATTAAGCAACCGTGTCACACGTCAAGTTGTTAATTCCTTTAGAATGTAATATGCAAACACAGGTGTCCAAAATTAACCCAAGTCAAACGTGTGAAAAATATTAAGAACAGTACATGGTCGCTAATTGACTGTGTAAATGATGTACAATTGTGTATCATCCAATCAAATCATCCAAAACAAAACCATGCTCCACCTTTATGCATAAACACAGTACATAAATCTTGAGCTAATATAACCAGCTGTTTATTCTAAATCCTTCCACATTATCAAACTAAATTCAATCTTTGACTAAACTTTCCACAGTTACTCTTGAGCAACATTTTATGGAAACAAGCAGATTGATTGTTGAAGGGAGGTAGTTGTTGTGGAGAGGAAACAGTGCATAGCTGCAGTTTGTATGGATGTGTATAGATATATCTTAAGGCTGCAAAGGGCACCCAAAATACCCAAATTACTCAAATCCATCTTGAGATTTGCTGGTACAGATCAAAATTTTGTAATTTCAGTTCCTGATCTGATATTAACAAGAACAACAACTTGTGTTTGAAGTATGTTTTTCTCTTATTCTAATGACTTGCTTTTGCAACAAAGAGTTATTTATTTAAATACTTATCATGTGAAGAACAAACTAAAAAATATGTTTTAATGTTCATCAATATGATTAAGTTGAAGGTGTATCAAACTAGTCAGTCATCAGGGCTTGACAAATGCACTTGTCCACTCGTAATTATGCGTAGAAATTGACTAAGGACAAGTTGAAATTGGTGTAGAACTAATTAAAATTCTTTGCTGGTTGTTCTGCAGGACGAGTAGTCTAAGAGATATTTGTCGAGCCCTGGTCATTAAATTATTAAAGAGAGCTTAAAGAAGTTTAAACGTCTGGAAAAATGCAAGGTGTTGAACTAAAATTTAAGACAGAGCACCTTCACTGAACTACAAAGATGATAACATAGACTCCCCTGTTGATGCTGCTCAAAACAGATTGGACTGGAGTGACAGAAATGTCCTCAATTCAACCAAAGTTGCAAATTTTGAATGTTGGCCTTGTGGTGACAAAGAGTCAGAATTTATAGGTTTTATATTAATGCTTGTTGTTAATAGTTGTTGTTCATACTGTTTATCATGCCTTAATAATCTTGTTGTTCTGTTTTATTTGTTGACCTTTACAAAACAGATTTTTTCTTATCTCATTAAAATCATATCCTAGACTCTTGCTGTTAGGATTTGAGAACACAAAAATTGAGATCATGCTCAAACTATCTCCTAAAATAGCATTGTTTAATGAAGAGACTGTTTTCTGATGAAATGTCTTCTTACAGGGAGTAGGGAAACTTCCCAAATGACCTTCATTATGATGGCTTGACAGAATGTGGTTCAATGAAATTGGCCTTTTCTTCATTTTTGGGACAATTTGATGTTTTCTCACTTTTCTGTTTTTCCCTGTTTTCTAATATTTTAGGACTGTATTTCTTCTATAGTGCTACCTGAAGCTACAGGCTTTCCAGTCTTTTTGGAGTTTATATTAAACTGAACTGTAGCAGGAATGGTTTATTTCTATCTTATTGTTATATACACTTTCAACTACTCATTTCTATGAACACTGTTTTCATTAGTAATGATCAAGTAGTATGAATGTTTATAGAATATACCCTGTCTGCATACTGTTTTTGTGTAAACATTAATCACTAATTATTGTATCAACTGTACCAGGAATCTCAGGCTATCATAAAATTATATCTCTGTTTGCTCATGTTTCATGAGATGTAATCCACTTTTGGTGGAAATATATAATATATAAGACATTTTCTAACATATAACTTTTTGTCTCTTAGACTGGTCACTTCACTTTGAAATTATTCATTATGTTTGATTTGGATTAACTTAAAAATAAGTTTAAATTGTTCAATTTATTGAAATAAATATCAGACCATACAGAAGGTGTGGCGGGATATGATACAATGAGTAAAGAATTCCCCTTCAGGCAGTCCATCAACCAATAAAACTTACAAACAAACTTACAATAGAATCCACAACCAAGGCAGACTTTTACAAAATGTATTAGGAGGAGAACCAACACAGATAAACACCAAGAATATGTCATTGCAAATTGCACAAAGGAAACCCGTCATACTGACAACAAATCAAAATATATGGAAATTTATAACCAATGAGAAAGAAGCCATAATGAATAGATGCTATATGCAAACTATGTCAGAGTAACATCACTTACAACTATCGAAAACAAGACGGCCATGATGGCCCTTTCTTGCTCACCTGAGTAAAGATTGCAACTGATTTGACCTGATGACCTGCTTTTTATGACCCTTGATGACCCATGTTACAACTTGTTCAAGATATCATTAAGATAAACATTCTGACAATTGCAGATCCAATTAAAACTGTGACCAATAGAGCGTTCACAATGTTTTCCAGTGATTAGACTAGGTAACCTAGACCCCAAATAACTCATGTTCGATCTTGTCCAAGATATCATTTGGACAAACATTCTGACAAGGTTTGATGAAGATCCAATCAAAACTTTGACCTCTGAAAAGTTAACAAGGTTTTCCAGTGATTTGACCTGGTGACCTAATCTTAACCACACATACCCCTTTTTCAAACTTGTCCGAAATATCATCAAGACTAAGCCACTGACCAATTTTCACAACCCGTTGAGCAAAAATGTGACCTCTAAAATATTCATAAGCTGAATGCCGATGCCACACAATGCACAAATCATGAAACATGACACACACCACTATGATGGACACCAGACATACACCCATCAATATACTCTGAGCACTTTGAGTTAAATGACAATGGTCTGTTTTGGTATAGACCAATATGGATTTAGGCTATTTTGGTATCGGTCTGTTTTGGAAGTGGGTCATTTTGACCCACATTTTATTATCACCAGCCCCATATCATAAACATATTTTTAAGAATTTAAAACCATTATTTGATTAGAACATAGTCACTTACGTGAAAAGGTGATTATGTAAAATTCAACAACAACGTTCTTCATAAATGACTTTCATAGTGATGTAGTCTTAGTTTATATTATGTTAAAGATTTATTTTTATCCCAGAACTAAAAGTGTAAAACTTTGGAGTATTTACAGAATGATCAACACCTTGTAAATTAAAGAGAGAGCTGACGTATTAAAATAAATATTCAGACAGAAAATAGCTAAAGTTTTATAATAAACATTAAGACAGAAAATAACTAAAGTTTTATAATGAATATTCAGGCAGAAAAAAGCTAAAGTTTTATAATAAACATTCAGACAGAAAATAGCTTAAGTTTTATAATGAATATTAATAGAGAGAAAATAGCTCAAGTTTTATAATGAATATTCAGACAGAAAGTAGCCAAAGTTTTACAATAAATGTTCGGATAAAAAAGAGCTTCAGTTTTATAATGAATATTTCAGATTAAAAAAGAGTTAAAGTTTCATAAGGAATGTTTCAGATAAAAGAGAGCTTCAGTTTTATAATGAATATTTCAGATAAAAAAGAGTTAAAGTCTTATAATGAATATATCAGATAAAAAAGAGTTAAAATTTTATAATGAATATTTCAGATAAAAAAGAGTTAAAGTTTTATAATGAATATTTCAGATAAAAAAGAGTTGAAGTCTTATAATGAATATTTCAGATAAAAAAATATATAAAGTTTTATAATGAATATTTCAGATAGTAAAAAGTTAAAGTTTTATAATGAATATTTCAGATAAAAAAGAGTGAAAGTTTTATAATGAATATTTCAGATAAAAAAGAGTTGAAGCCTTATAATGAATATTTCAGATAAAAAAATATATAAAGTTTTATAATGAATATTTCAGATAGTAAAAAGTTAAAGTTTTATAATGAATATTTCAGATAAAAAAGAGTGAAAGTTTTATAATGCATATTTCAGATAATAAAAAGTTAAAGTTTTATAATGAATATTTCAGATAAAAAAGAGTGAAAGTTTTAAAATGCATATTTCAGATAATAAAAAGTTAAAGTTTTATAATGAATATTTCAGATAAAAATATAATACTTGATAATCATTATTTTCACACTTTTTTATGTTAATATAGCATTTAGAGTATTTTGAAAGTTGAAAACCAGGCCCTTATTACAAGAAAAGGTCATTTGAGTATAAATATATACATATTAAGTATTAAGTATATCTTGGCAACATTTCTGTAAATTTTGGTGTTTTGTATACAAAATGACTGGAACCAATCATTTTACTCATCAATGGTTTAAAGGTTTTTCTATTTTTAGCTATGTTGACCCTAAAAGAGGTCAACTGGTATAATATGAACAAATTGCAGTTAGAATATCAAAAGGATTCTACGCAGCAAATCTGAAGTAAATCTAACTTGTAGTTTTAGAGAACACCATTGTTTAAGCCGTAATATACCCCAACCCATACTAACAGCCCATCGTGAACTTTTCAATGTTTGTGTTTCCAACTTATTGTTTGTATCAGTTTTATAATCGTGATCATGGACACTGACATATTTACATAGCAGTCAATACTTAAATACCAATTTCCAATCATAGGTGTTTATTGGCGAAAAGGAGTGAAAATTTCTTTTGTTCGTCAGCGACTTAATCGGTTCAACATAGATGGTCACTTTATAGTTGAAAATCTTTTCTACATCATTCAAGTCTCAAGTCAATATAAACTCACTAAAATTCAGATTATAAAACATATGATTTACTTACCACCAAAGTCATAATATTTTCTTGATTCTGCTAAATAGTTTTCTTGGTTTATCTGAAATATAAATAAAGAGACATTAAATAAAAAATAAACAGGAAGATGGTTCTGCTTTGAACGTATGAAATTCACACTGAAGTTGTGATGATAAATCTGGAATATTAGAAAACCAGTCAACTAGTCCCTCATTGTTTCTATGCAGTCTTCTTAGTACAGTTATGTGCCACACAAAGACTGGTTCCCAAAATTTAGTTCTATCCAAGACTGGTTCCCAAATCTTAGTTGTAGCAAAGGCTGGTTCCTAAATCTCAGTTGTATCAAAGGCTGGTTCCTATATCTTAGTTGTATCAAAGACTGGATCCTAAACCTTAGTTGTATCAAAGACTGGATCCTAAACCTTAGTTGTATCAAAGACTGGTTCCTAAATCTCAGCAGAATCAGAATCAGAATCAATATTTATTTCTTGTCGGTATATATACAAGAGTAAACATAAGCTATGTATAGCTTTTGGCCGACATTAACTTAACAAATAATAAACATTACATAAAAGCAATCAATACAGAAACATACAAGATGTAATAATAGACAAATTATCTAATTCTGAAAGACAAATTCAAAATTGCTATTGCATATTAATTATGAAAGACAATGGTAATAATGCAACTAATATGTGTAAGTAATAAAGCATTCTTGAGGGTTTTGTAAGTCCAAATCCGTTCAGGGGGGGGGCATAAAAATTACAGATTACAATTTACATCATGGATAATATTAAGAGTATTTGACAAATTTAAACTGACCATGCAAAATATTCATTATGAATTTTTTAGTACTAGTATTGAGATGACAGTAATTCACCAATATCCTAACAATGAAATCAGCAGATAAGAATTCACCATTCACCAAGAATTCACCAATATCCTAACAATGAAATCAGCAGATAAGAATTCACCATTCAACAATAATTCACTAATATCCTAACAATGAAATGAGCAGATAAGAATTCACCATTCAACAATAATTCAGCAATATCCTAACAATGAAATCAACAGATAAGAATTCACCAACAATAATTCACCAATATCCTAACAATGAAATCAGCAGATAAGTATTCACCATTCAACAATAATTCAACAATATAGTTATAATGAAGAGATGAAAAACATATTGAAAATATCCAGAGCAAAGTGCAAAAGTCCTATTTTAGAGAAAAATGCATAATAAAGCTGTAAAAACTAACATACCTTGGTCTACAATATAATTTCATTACTTAGATATAAAAATGACTAAAACTCTGAAAAGAGGTAAAATATCTACCTACCATGTGCCAGTGAGTTAACAACCTGCTGGAAAAACTGGTTCTCCTCAAATACCAGTGTTCACTTTTTCAAAAAACATGAGAATTTCATGATAAAAACCTGTTGGCAAAAGGAGTGACAGGAAAGCATTCAACCGTTCTAAACTGAACACAAAAATATTGTGTAGACAAAAGGATTAATAGTAAAAATACCGAATAACCCTTGTACAATAAATTGACCAGAGTAAAATTTGATGTGTACATGACAGAGGATAAAGAGTATGTTTAACTAAATGTACATAACTAGTACCAAATAAAAAAAAATAATACAGTGGGTTTTTTACCTCTTGGAAAAGGTGGTGGTCCCTTAGTAAGGGTAAAATAGTGTGGTGAGAAATTAGTGAGTAAGTGAGAAATTAGTGTGGTAAGTGAGAAAATAGTGTGGCGAGGAAATAGCATGTTAAGTGAGAAAAATAGCATGGTAAGTGAGAAAATAGAGAGGTAAGAGAGAAAATATTGTGGTAAGTGAGAAAATAGTGTGGTGGGAAAATAATGTGGTAAGTGAGAAAATAGTGTGGTAAGTGAGAAAATAGTGTGGTAAGAGAGAAAATAGTGTTGTAAGTGAGAAAATAGTGTGGTAAGTGAGAAAATAGTGTGGTAAGTGAGAAAATAGTGTGGTAAGAGAGACAATAGTGTTGTAAGTGAGAAAATAGTGTGGTAAGTGAGAAAATAGTGTGGTAAGTGAGAAAATATCATGGTAAGTGAGAAGATAGTGTGGTAAGTGAGAAATTAGTGTGGTAAGTGAGAAAATAGTGTGGTAAGAGAGAAAATAGAGTTGTAAGTGAGAAAATAGTGTGGTAAGAGAGAAAATAGTGTGGTAAGTGAGAAAATATCATGGTAAGTGAGAACATAGTGTGGTAAGTGAGAAATTATTGTGGTAAGTGAGAATATAGTGTGGTAAGTGAGAAAATAACATGGTAAGTGAGACAATAGTGTGGTAAGTGAGCAGATAGTGTGGTAATTGATAAAATAGCATGGTAAGTGATATGATAGTGTGCTAAGTTAGAAAATAGTAGGGTAAGTGAGAAAAAAGTGAGGCCAGTGAGACATTAGGGTAATAAGTGAGAAAATAGTGTGGTAAGTGAGCAGTTAGTGTAGTAAGTGAGAAAATAGTATGGTAAGTTAGAAGATAGCAAGGTAAGTGAGAAAATAGTATAGTGAAAAATTAGTGTGGTGAGAAAATAGTGTAGTAAGTGAGAAGATAGTGCTGTAAGTGACAAAATAGCATGGAAAGTGAGAAGACAGTGAGGTTAGCCGATAGTGTGGTACGTGAGAAGATAGGTAAGTGAGAAAATAGGTAAGAGAAGATAGGTAAGTGAGAAAATAGCATGGTAAAGGAGACATTAGTGTGGTAAGTGAGAAAATAACATAGTAAGTGAGAACAGTGTTGTAAGTGAGCAGATATTGTGGTAAGTTAAAAAGTAGCATGGTAAGTGAGACATTAGTCTGTTAAGTGAGAAATTAGTGTGGTTAGTGAGAAAATAGTGAGGTAAGTCAGAAAATAGTGATGTAAGTGAGAAAATAGTGTGGTAAGTGAGACAATAGTGAGGTAAGTGAGAAATTAGTGTGGCAAATGAGAAAATAGTGAGGTAAGTGAGAAGATAGTGAGGTAAGTCAGACAACAGTGAGGTGAAAAAATAGTGAGGTAAGTCAGAAAATAGTGAGGTGAGAAAATAGTGAGGTAAGTCAGACAACAGTGGGGTGAGAAAATAGTGAGGTAAGTGAGAAGATAGTAGAGTGAAAAATTAGTGTGGTAATTGAGAAAATGGTGAGGTAAGAGAGAAAATAGTGAGGTAAGTGAGAAAATAACGTGGTAAGTGAGAAGATAGTGTGGTAAGTGCGAAAATAGTGTGGTAAGTGAGATGATAGTAGAGTGAAAAATTAGTGTGGTGAGAAAATAGTATAGTTAGTGAGAAGATAGTGTTGTAAGTGAGAAAATAGTATAGTGAAAAATTAGTGTGGTAATTGATGAAAACATGGGATAAGTGAGAAGACAGTGAGGTAATTGAGAAAATAGTGTGGTAAGCGAGAAAATAGTGTGGTAAGTGAGAAAATCACATGGTAAGTGAGACATTAGTGTTGTAAGTGAGAAAATAGCATTGTAAATGAGAGCATAGTGTGGTGAGAAGATATTGTGGTAAGTGAGAAAATAGTATGATGAAAAATTAGTGTGGCAAGTTAGAAAATAGCATGGTAAGTGAGACATTAGTCTGTTAAGTGAGAAAATACTGTGGTAAGTGAGAAAATAGTGTGGTAAGTGAGAAAATGGTGAGGTAAGTGAGAAAATCAGAATTCTAAGAAAACTGAATTTTTGACTTAGTCCTGAAGGGATTCGGTTTTTCAGGGTTATACTGTATTTCATTTAAATCTGATTTTCATCACTTCCAAGATATTCTCTACATGTAGATACATATTGTATGATACACTTGTAACTAAACTAAGGTGCAACATAAAACAATTTGTGAACAATTAATGAGTTAAAATTGTGCACAAAGTAACATAAGACTAAAATCAGTCTCAATTATACATTGAAATAATCAATAGTCTCATCCTTAACCAACCAAGCCCAGAAGACTCAGTACACACATGAACTAGATACCCAAATTCAACATCGAGCCCAATAATGACCTTGACCTACGGGGCACAGACATCATTCTAGAACACATTAAACTGTCTGATCATGGAAAAAATTTTGCACAAATTTGTTTATGAAAAAAAAAACTAATAAATAACAGAGATATGATGAGGTAAAAAAATAATAAATCTAAAACAATCCAATCAAACATTCTTCACCTCAGTGCAACAAGTTTGAATCTGCATTTTTCAAATTTAATTAGGAAAAGCAAAAACTTCATTATTGTGTTATTAAGAAGAAACTAAAAATATGTTTCACACATTAATTAGTACATGTAAATAATAGAAATATGTAGATAAAACATACTGACAACCTAGATATTATACAAACATTAATTGTAAATGAGAATTATGAATGTGAATATGTTGAGATACAACTTTGTTGCACTGAAAAGTCATATTCTGTCCATATATTTGGAGCAACGAGGTTGTATCTTTTATAACTAAGTGAAATAGTTATACATGATAATAATAGCAGAAAAAAAATCATTGAAAATAAATAGAGCATAAAATATGCATACAATTTAAAGGAACACGTATTTAATATTCAGGGTATTGTTTTTTAGAGGCATAGCTTGATCTATAAATTTGGCAATTTGAAGAATTCTTTTTCTATTTGTTGATGACATAAACGAGACAACTGTAAGGAAATGCCTAAGTTAATGCCTCTGCTTCACTGATTAAATCAAAGATTTGATAAGCTGTAGTAAAATGCAAACAAATCAATTATTTTGAAGAAATACTACATCGTATTAAAACATTCATTCAGTTTTACTTCTAAAATTTAAGATTTACAATATACTTTCATCTCAATGTATCTGTTACAGTAATTATTATTGAAACAAAAATTATATCAGCTATAGCACCATGCATTTAATGCATTTGTTGTATAAATCATTTACATGTCGGTCGTAAAATGATATAAAATATTACAGATTTATTATTACTTGTAAATTGTTTGGTTTAAACAAAACAGTTTATATTTATAAGGTACACAATGATATACAAGAAGGAGACGCAAGCACGGATGATGGACAACGGGCCATCACAAAAGCTCGCCTTGATATGTTAGGCGCATGGTAAATATGTATACCCAAGAATTAACAGAACTGGTACAATTATTATTTTTCATACAAAAAAAACACACTGACCAAAAACATCTGCATTTCCTGCTATATTCAATGCCCTCTCACTTAATCATTAATCATACTACAGTTGTCAGTCAGGGAAACACGAACAACTAAATCCTAATGAGTTTATCAATGTAACATGATCAATGTAACATAATCAATGAAACATGATCCATGAAACATGATCAATGAAACATGATCCATGAAATATGATCAATAAAACATAATCCATGAAACATGATCAATGAAACATGATCAATGAAACATGTTTTCCTAGAAGATACTGATTCATACTATTGCTGTCATTGTTATACCATTCATTGATTTAACCCTTATTAGGAACATGAAGTCAGAAATGTCACTAGCCCTAAACACCATACTGACCCCTATTTAAGGTCGCATATGGCACACATATTACACAGCTCCAGTCATATCTCACTATTTATCACATACATGCAACAGCTGAATACATTTGTACATGTTACTGTCATATCAACTAAAATCTGATTTGATATTGAATGAACACACAAGTATTACATTTCAGTTTGAAAACTATTAAACAAGTGATCACTATATGAAAGTACATATTCAGTCCTGTATTAATTCATCTATTCCAGCATACTATGAAGGAGCATCAACAGAACTTGTAATAAACACATATCTCTTTTTTCACTGGGGTTTAATGTCGCACTAACAACCAGGACCATTCAGTGATTTTCCAGCATTTAAAAGTGGGGAAGACCTCAGGTGTGTACCTGGTTAAAACCACCAACCTACAGTAAGTTAGCTGGACAACTTCCTCACATGCGAAACTCGTGACATTCCTGCAATTAGTCTTTGGCCATTTACAAACAAAATATGACAAAATCAAAATAATAAATGGTACAAAATATGGTGTATAAATAGAAATGGACAATTAAAATAAGTTCAAGATAATTATAATTATTTTAGCTTATAAAGTTTTAGTAACGATTACATTTTTAAAGAACTTTTTTTTCACTTGGGCTGCAAAATAATTTTTATTTGCAGGAAGAACCCACAAATGCTAATAATCTTCAAATAAAGCAAAAATAACCTTAAGAAGAGTTACAGCCAAGATAGAAACAATGTTTAATGCATTATTTTAGCAACATAAAGCAAAATTTTGGAAGTTTTTGTAAGCAAGGCAATTAGCATATCAGTACTAAATGTGTGAAATGTATTATAAACAGACTGGTGCAAATTACAGCTATAGACAAAGAAATCATTCTGAAGTGTTCTGGACTTGGCATATACAAATTAAATACATGTACATAAATGAATGCATAGTGTAGATATGTCGTAGCACACAAACAACAGTGGATAATCAACATAATTATATATTTAATGCATAATGTTGACAGTTCATTGTTGACTGTTATAATAAAATACATTATAACCCCTGAAAACTGGACTCTGAATTCTCTGAAATTCGAATGATTTTTCAAGTCCCATTTTTTTCTCTTCTACAATGAATAGTTCTCTGAAAACCCAAATTCTTAAAAACCAGACTTTTGGCCCAGTCTGGAAGGGATCCGGTTTTCAGGGGTTATACTGTACACAGTTGACCTTTATAATAAAATATTTGATTCTAAAACACTACAAATTTATATTGAACTAATACTGGTGTAATATAAAAACAGCAAACAGATAAGAAATATACCATGTGAGATACAGTAACAGTTCTATATCTACAACATACAATCACTTACATAGACAAATCATCTATAATCCTTCATGTACAGCTGGAAGTAGACATATAATGTTCGTCCTGAACACTATACACAGACTGTTTCAACCTTCATCATGTACTTTTTATTGTAGTATAAATAAATTACTATATGAAACATTATATTGTCAAATGATTCTTAGCCTAAAGCATACTAATTAGGCAAAAAAAACAGTATGTTTCCACTAACATCCCCTAAAAATAAGGGTCAGCAAGGCGGCAAAACTTTTTTGAATATATTTTTTCAAGTTTGCAGATATATGGTAAAACCTCACATTGTGATCACCTCAATATTACAACAAGCATGCTATAACAACTTCTTATTTTCTGACTGGCTTTCAATAACTCCTTTATAACCCAATTTTATTATGAGACCATCTCATAATGACAATCTTTTTTAGGTCCTGAAGATGGTCTCCTTATCAAGGTTTTACTGTAGTTCATATGAAAATGAAAATATTGGCAAAAAAAAATTACCATGACCAAAAACGTCTAAGGTTGGTAGAAAAATAATGTCGGTGGGGGATAGAGAAAACTCCTATTTTAGGCCAAATGTACTGAAGCTGGTCTTACATACAGTAATGATAAAAGAATGAATTCACTAATTTATGGCAAATTTGAATCATTCAACTGACTTATCTTATTTCGTGAAATCACATCTGATAAGATGAATAGTTTAAGTTATAATAAAAAAGAATACTAACAATATGTGTGTTATATACACACAGATTTGGCAATAGATACATAGCAATATACAAATGTATGTTAGTTGTAATTTAGGTTTACTAACTATTCCATTACAAACATTTCACTCCACAAAAATATTGTGTAATCTAAATTACAAGTAAAAATAAAAGATAATCATATTAAGCAATTATAAGTATCTAAGTTCCATCACACAGATTTTATGGACACATGCTAGTACCACACAGTTTTACAATACAGGTATACTATAATATGATACGGTAACTACAGTAAGGAATCAGAACTAGGAAGATATTCCATACCAGGATAAATGGGTTTACAGTCTATGTACCAGAAAGAAGAAGAAAAGCTAAGACCTTGTAATGCTATTTCTGAGTACATGATGATCCAAGTATGCATTTCTGTATACATGATGCAAGTATGCAATGTGGATTTAATTGGTTTTATAATAGAAGAAAGTAGGAATACAATTTAACATTGACATGAATGACTGGTAAACTGACCATTCACATTTAGTAAATATGATTGAATTGAAATAATTACCTTCAGAAATACAGCAAATATTGTTCCAAAAACAAAGTATGGAATTATGGTGGATAACAACCACTGTGAAAAACAAACAACAGTGTCAAACAATGCAGAAATATGTGATAAACAGTAAAACCTCAACATAACAGCCACTGAGTGACAAAATGACATCTTTCACCCAACACTTGACACATCACACTGCCATTCTGACTAAAAACAGTTTATACCGTATATTCCCTAATAAATGCCCCTAGGGCATTACATTTTTGAAAATGTGTTTGTGTCATTCCTTAGATTTAAGAAGTGTTTTCTACTAATTTCTATTGTTTATCTCGCATTAAAATAGCCTGTCATGGTAACTCACTTTTGTTTTCTCTAGTCCAAAAAGGGGGCGTTTATTAGGGGAGGGGTGTTTATAAGAGATTATACAGTATTTGTAACTGCTCTTAAAATCAGAATTGACACTATGTACATCTGAATTTAGAAAGTATGCATTTCTAGGAAAGCTTGACATCATTTATCAGTCCCAGTGATTTTCTCTCTATTTTTGTGACAGATTTGATGAAAAAGTTCAAAATGATGTGTAAATCAGAAAATTTTGAGTCAGCTGAGGTTTAACTGTAATAGAATAATTAAAGGCTTTTGTTTAAAGAAGGTCAATTTGCAAGGGTTAAAAAAGAAGGTAATATAAAGCCTCGTCCTTCACACAAAACTAAACTGAACAATTCTTATCACAATGACAAATAAATCTCATTCAATAAAATGTCCCCAATTTAAACTAATTTTAGATAGAAAGGTATATAATATCAAATAGTTTGAAGAAGATCCAATCAAAACTGCGATCTCTACAAGGTTATCAAGGTTTTCCAGTGATTTGACCTGGTGACCTAGTTTTTGATCCCAGATGACCCATGATCAAACTTAACCAAGATATCATTAAGACAAGCATTTTGACAGGGTTTGGTGAACCTCAAATCAAAACTGTGACCTACAGAGGGTTAAAAAGGTTTTCCAAAGATGTTAACCTAGCTTTTTACCCCAGATGGCCTATATTCAAACTTGTCCAAGATATCATTAAGACAAGTATTTAAGAAGGATAAGTGAACCTCCAATCAGAACTGTGACCCCTAGAGCATTAACAAGGTTTTTCTATGATTTGACCTGGTGACCTACTTTTTGACTCCAGATGACCCATGTTCGACCTTAACCAAGATATCATTAAGACAAGCATTTTGACAGGGTTTGGTGAAGATCCAATCAAAACTGTGACCACTAGAGCTTTAACAAGGATTTTCCAGGACACAAAATAATCAATAACAATTTCCAATAATACAACACAAAATGTAAAAATAACAATAAAAAAGTTCAAAATGTAACTAAACAGTCATTAATGTGTTTATATCTAACCCCAATAACATGTTAACACTATGTTTGCTTCTTGATGAGAGAGAAATGTTAACACAGAGAAACTTACATCTTGAATAGTTGTGGTTTTTTCAAGGGCCTATGGGATGTGTTTGGAAAGACCAAATAAATTGTATTGAATACCTTTTATCATCTTGTTGTCCACAAAAGTTTTTGTTTTTTCACAGGAATTTTGGTTGAAGTGTTCATGTCTTTCTATCTAAAATAAAACATCACATGACATGTACATATATAGATTAACGGAAAAAATAACATATACTGAATTTAGTTTACAACTAGAAACTAAAATATTTGACTGTGAGATTGTATCACAAAAAAACTAAGCTTTATGTTACTTGAAACAGAAGTAAATAAACAAACATGAGCACCATCTTGTGGGTGCAGATCCCTGCTCTGTTCTTTTTAATCAAGCTTTCTGTTCTCACAAAGTCCAAAAAAGCTCATACCAGTAAATGTTAACCATAGTTTTGTTACTTGCATTATACAGTCATTTTATGATAGCGAGTGTATATATATAACTTTGATACTTTGGGGGAAAAGTGGACCTGTTTCTATCTCCACACTAGCAAGCAAACTTTCTATGCAATATTTGATCATGAACATTGTGTCTGACTCCGAGAGTCATTCCACCTTCATTACTGACACATTTCAAGAAGCAGTCCTATAGTATAACATTAGTACTGTTTTC
This sequence comes from Lutraria rhynchaena, assembly GCA_008271625.1. NCBI lineage: Eukaryota > Metazoa > Mollusca > Bivalvia > Venerida > Mactridae > Lutraria > Lutraria rhynchaena. The sequence continues at coordinate 269,058 of VIBL01000355.1, forward strand.
ATTAACAGTCCTTTGGATTGTACAGGTCAATGCTGCTTGTATGTAGCAAGTGTCTTCAGTCACCTGACTTTGTCCTAAAGCTTGTCTGTACAATATTAGGTGGTTTTTTAAACATGGGAAGGTCAACGATTCTCCCTTCATGTACTTATCAGCAAACTATTAACACATAAACATTTTTCAAACAGGATTTAATATCAATTGTAATGTCTTGCTCATAGGAATTTATATATGATAATAATTTTAAGTGTGTGTTATTTTAATATGTTTTGTAATCTACCTACAAATACATCCTATTCATACTGCTATTCATTTTACCCCAATTGATAACTGTGTCCATAAGCAATACTAAAGAAATTTAATTGCATGACCTTTTACATAAAACCGAAAGATATTTACCAGTATTAATAGAAGCATTATACTAACAGGAAATAATTCCTACTTCAGTAAAAAATATAGAACAGAAAACTATGGTTTTTACCATAAGAGTGAAAACACTGCATGATATACTGTCCCTCTGCTTGGCATGTATTTCACTCACAATACTCCATGAATCTGGTTGAGATGGTTTTAGATCATTTCTATATCGTTGGTGAAGAAAATAGCTGAAACAGAATAGTAATTATACATTGTACTGGCTAGTATATACAATAAACTATTTGCAATGAGTTTTCTCTTTTAGTTCTTTCATATTGGTTTAAATGATTGACATACAAAGTTTCATTTCCAAGAAAAATCAGTAAAAAAGATGCGATTAGACTTTGCTATAAACATGCATGGCTAAACATTTACAAACACAATCATAACATTATTGCTGTCAAATAGCACGGTAAGGCTGAAGGATCTGGACTCATCATAAATGGCACTTACATAAATATATTTTCAACAAGTAAAGCTGTCCATTACCTTTAATCTATTTTATATCACTGTGTTAACAAAACTAAAATCCATTACAAATTTTGTCATCAAAGTTCAAGCTTGTATTTTAGTCACAGTATTTATGCTTTTCTCATGTTAAAACATATCTATGTACATTTATATATGTTATGTTTCTGCATAAATATATAGAGAGAGCAACTCCGATCACAAGTACATACGTTTATTCACTAGCAGAGCTTAATACAAACTGAGAATAAACAGGTATGAGAGAGGCTCATCATAGAGTGAGTTACTAGTCTACATTAACATACAACAGTATATACACAAGTTTTCACCAGGATTAATTACAAACTCAATAAATACAGAATGTTTCGTGTAATAACATGTTTCATGATCATAATATGACGTGCCATGACATTAGCATTCGAATACTGGCTTTTAATACATTTTCACTGTTTCTAATTTGTTGCCATAGTGACCATTTCTTAATTATGTATAAGACTATTACAACTACTTGTTTTGTATTTATCTTATCTCCATTGAATTTAGGTGTCTTGAAAACAGTTCATGTTGACTTGATGGTCAGTTCCTTATTTTACAATCAATTACATAAATTTTGAATTTTGATGTATTATTCTTATATATGCTGATAAGCAAAGTAATATCTCCTTTGACGTTAACACAAATAATTGAATCTTATTGAAATAAATGAGTAACTGTGCAGTGTAAAAATATCCGTATATTATAATCTTATAACCAGGACTAATATATACTGTACTGTGAACAATAATGGGATCAATTTTATGGTTCAAAATGCATTCTTTTGTAGTAAGGTGTTTTTCAAATGTGTTTCCATGGCAACCATGTTCATTTTACTCATAATTGTTTAATGAGATTTTATTCCACTATCTTTTTTATTATTGAAGCATTAATAAATTCCAATTCAAATATCAAACAATATTAAGTAAAAAAATATTGCTTGGAAAAAAATATGTAAACAGGCTATATTTGCAATATACATATACAAATTACAATGCTAGTCAAACGTACAAGACTCATTTGATTTCAGTCATAAAATTGTCTTGGCGATAATATTTTTTTTTTGGTATTGAATGCATTGAGGGGATTTTTAGTAGTAAAATCGCAATTTATTGTTTGATTTAGTTCTATGGAATTGTTCTTGTTATATATGCTGTTTTTGTGTGATGTTTTAAAATTTGTTGCCATGTCAACCATTAAATATGTATGTATCTTTAAATCCTTTGACAAATTGTTAAATGTATGTTCTGTTTTCATGGATATTTGATTATTTAAAAAATTTAATAGTGAACTTGATTGTGAGTGAACTTTTTTATGATGCAATAGATTTAATCAAATCCCAGTTTTTGTGTATTATTGTTTAACATTTTTATTTGACTAAAATTGAGTTATTTCCTCTAAAACTGTGATTTAATGACTGAAACTTCAGATTTGGATTCCTGATATGTTGTACTATCAGAAAATGATAATAACTCAATTTCACCCAGGGACCCCCAAATGGCCCAAAATGTCATGGCTTGTCACATATGTTAAATAAAGGAAGAGGATGTATCCCAACACACAACAGCTACTTACTATCATTCTTTCACAGAAGGTACATCACCAAGAGGGTTGAGGTGAATTAATGTTTTCTTCCTAGGCATGATTACCTGAAATAAGTCAACATATGTATGATGTTTAGTAACAGTTTACTTTCTTGTGGAAAAAAGAAATATATATTAACTCATATACATTACAAATCTAATTACATTTTGTTTTTGAAACACCTTTGTCTAAAAGATGCTGGAATTGTAAAATCAAGCTTTTAAAGAGTCTAAATTGAGTGCCTCTAAATAAGTTTTTGTTCATCACAGTGCAAAAAAAATAATTTAACAGACCGTGTGCAAATAACTCAGAAATTTCTTTTGAAATGCATTGCCTCTGAATAAGCTTTTTGCCAAACTTTAGCAAAATTAATAACCACAAACAGACACCAAACAGAAAATTTTTTCTAGAAAACACACAATATACTTTGAACAGCACACATCAAATTACAACCAATATCTAATGAAAATCAAAATATGTTTAAAACTTACTATTAACATCCAATGTGATCCTTCATTCACAACAGCTATGCAACATGTGTATTCATCAATATTTGACTGAAATTTAATATAAAAATTGTCATAATTTTTAGCATTGTTATGTTTTGTAGGTCTGGCCATGGGCTACCAACATATGAAGTTTGGTGATCTTAGGCGGTAGCTTTGTGATCTTAAGATATCCTGAAGATGTTCTTATTTTATAGGCAGGAATGTTTCTTTCGCGTTGCCTAGAATTAAACTTTGGTAACATAAACATTATTCACCAAATCTTCATTGATGCTATGTGGACATAAAAAACACAAACTTGGTTATGAATACCATATCAAGCTCAATGCGTCCAGACAAAAATTGTACAAATATACCAGTTTAAACATATTTGTAGTACACAAATACACCACTGAATGTTCAACAAGTTAAGTTTTGTGAAACAAAAGAAACATACAGCACTTTCCAGGAGCATGACGGTTCCTGGGTCGCCCTTAAAAATGGAGGTGCCTTGTGCAGTATCAATGTATGAAACATCCAGTCAGGTTTTCAACCGAAGCATCAAGTAGGCATCAATAATCTGAAAGGCAGAATAATTTTATTTTTAACATAAGGATAGAGGAACAAATTACATGAAGAAGACAACATATCAATCTATCAATGAGAAAAGTTTAATTACAGCATTATCCAAGTAATAAAAAAAAACAATTTCTGTTCACGAGTTGAGTGTAAATACTACAGCATTAATTATGGTTAAAATAATTCAATTTACCTCATCAGTCAGAGTAGACTTCAAAGTAACAAGCTCTCTTGTCAGCACATGTGGACCATTCTTTAGAACAGTGTACTGTCTGTATTGTCATTTCTCCACAGCTCCTCAACCTCTGCAGAAATTCATAAACACTTATTGATTGATGGAAAAGAATACAAAAGAAATTGTTTATTTTAAGAACAATTTTTACAGTTATGTTTGTTTATTGAATAATTCAAATCAGTCACAATCAGTCATCTGGTTAAGGCTAATGAAAATTAAAAACAATATAATAATGTATTCAACTATTGCTAAGTTATATGATATTTGATATATACCTTACCGAAGAACTGCTATGGAGTTTTCCTGAGGGACAGAGTCCCTGTCAGTAGAATTGCTACCCGCTGGATTCTGTTCAGAGGAACAATCTCTGGTATAAATGCCATCTGTAGGGTCTTGCTCATGGGCACCATCACTAACCAGGTCATCTTTTAAGGTATGAAAAGCAGACACTTGTTAACTTTGTAATTTAGATGTCAGATTGTTTTTACAGGTGCAAACCACTCATCTATTATTGTTCCAGTCATGAAATTTTAATATTTTTCAGTCATTTGTCAAAGTTAGTCATACTTAACTAAAAACTAAACCAAAATTCCAGCTTTTCTAGGAACAAAAAAGGCACATAACTCTAACAAACTATACGCCAGAGTTATGTTCCTTGTATTTCACAGGAAGGAAAGTGGACCTAAACAAAAAAATCGACTGAGCACTAACACCGCTCAGGCTATGACACATAAAGACATCTTATTTCTTCAAAAAAGCAGATGAGCTAAAAAAACAGAAGACATACATTGCACATTTCTATACCCATTCCATTTTTCTATGGAAACCCAAAAGTACCAAGCACATGCTATTTTAAGTTTGATGTAAATTTTGTTTTTAACCGCATTGAAAAAGATTTCGTCATGAATTCAAATTTTTCAAATTGGAAACAGTCAATTATCATACCTGGTCCATCATCTAAACTTATACAGGTATTCAATGGAACAACCAGATTTCTTCATACAGTGGGCTTCCAAGTTGGCAGTCTTGAAACAGAAGTCAGTGCAAACTCAGCATAAATATGTTCTGATGATTAGAAGCAAACAAATTTGAATCACTAACAATGACAAAGGTCAGGGGTAAAGCTAAACTTTCCCTAATTGCTTTTTGATCTCTATCATAACATAAAGTGTATATATACTACGCAAAATTTGATAAGAATCACTTTTTAAAGTTAATGTAATTTGAAGTTTTTATGATTATGCACGAAAAGGCTTGTATTTTCTTATTTTAGTGTATGTATTCTACATAATCAATAACCTGTCTTATCGGTTCTGTCTACACAGTCTTGCCAATTTGCGCGGGAAAGGCGATACATATGAAAAAGTAGGGTGCACCTTGACATGTACTTTGTGTACATGCTTCAGATCTACACTTGTAGCTCAATCATTCATCATGAAATTTGTTTGACAACGTCTTAGCATGGAAGAAATAAACAGACGGTATGGGATGCTGGAAGCAGAGGCGTCACAACATCATGATGTGGAACTGCTTCCAAATGCATGATGATGTTATCCACAAACACGGTGGAGGTCATCAGAGGGCTACTACACTGGCAGAGTACCATTTTATTGTGGTACAAGCCTGACATCATCGCTTCATGAATGCCATGGCCCTCCAGAATGACTTCCAGAACACAACAGAGGTTCAGGTTTTAACTCAAACCATTCGAAACAGACTGCATGGTACTGGCATGAGGGCTAGACGAACTGCAATTTGTATACAGTGTTCCCTCCCTATACGTCACCTCTTGAGAACAGTTCCCACTCTGAAACGGCATTTCATTTCCCTCCCAGAAATTTCAATGTATTTTACCCTATAGAGAATGAAAACTCTTAATAACGATAAACAGCAGTCAAAAATCCGTACCGATACAACAAATACCTCTTATAGGAGACGTCAGTAAAGTCTGTTAAAGAAGGAAATCAATGAATCATAATTTATTTACGAACTCATCATGGTTTTCGAATCTTACCTTAAGTGTTTAACCTTAGAGGAACCAGGAATGTGTAATTGCCTTTAGCATATATAAAATTGTATGTATTACTATGTTGTTTTGAGTAAAAAGTAAACAGAGGCAACTGAATAGTGACTAAAGTATGGACCGTACATTGCCTTTGATCTGTATTGATTGTTTTCCACAGGATGATCATGCATTGATTATTTCAAAGAGCACAATCAGTCATATTCTCATGACCCATCAATTATGTTTGTGATAGTTTTAACTGCCATAATTAAGAACGTCTGGTTCATTTCAATACAATAATACAATATGAAACTCAATTTCAGTTTATGTATTAGTCCACTACTGTTTTGGAGTGGAAACAAATTGAAGAAGAAAGACATTTTAACATTCCTTTCACGCTTTTATCTCGTGCCAAGTCATTGTGCAGATACAAAGTTTTTGTACATAGTAAATATTGAATATTTGTTTGTACAAACAAACAAAATTTAAATTATGGTCATAACACATAATTGTGTATACTTCCATACAAATGCCAGGTATGAACTGTTTCCTCTCCAGAACGGGTACCTCTCTAGAACAACCAATTTGTTTGTCCCCGCAAAATGTTGCTCAAGAGAGGGAACACTGCACCACAAATCACATCCAAGCACGTTTCCAATGGGCATAATGTCTTGTAACATGGACTTTGAATGATTAGATAATTTAATGCCAAGATTCAGTGTTGACTTTACAGATAGGCGTGCATGGGTGTGGAGAACAACCATTGAGCATTTTGCACCGGTATGCATTGCAAACCATGATTGTTATGGTGGGGGCTCAGTAATGGTTTGGGCAGGGGTCAGCATGCAGGGGAAGACCAATCTGCATATCATTGAAAACGGCACTCTGACAGCTCAGAGAGGTCTTGGATGTATATGTTCATTCATATGCTGGTGAAATAGGCCCAGATTTCATTCTAATGGATGACAATGCCAGACCTCATAGAGCCAGAGTGACCAATGAGTACCTCCAAGCTGAAACAATCTTCAGGATGGACTGGCCTGCGAGGTCTCCAGACTGCAACCCTACAGAACATGTCTGGGACATGCTTCAGGTTGCAATATCTGCACACCCTATTAAGCCTACCACCATCTAGGAGCTATGACAAGCCCTCCTTGAGGAGTGGGTTCGAATCCCACAAGGCAGCATCCGCAGGCTTATCAGTAGCATGAGAAGACAATGCCAGGTAGTAATCAATACCAATGGGCACCACACACGATACTGAAAAGATCCTTTCACTTTTGGGTAGCTTTTAAAATAGTTTCACTTCTGACATAAATGAGATAAATCAATATGTAAAAATAAAATAAAAAACACACATTAAAATGTCGAAAGTTGCAAAATAACAATTAAGAATCCATAAAAAATATATATCATCTATTAAGTGATCCCTATCAAATTTTGAGTAGTATATTTAGTCAAAACATACAAAACATACTGGTATGAGGTTTGTTATTCTTTGCTGATACTAAGAGCAAATTTATGAGCTGACCAAACATTTACATTCCATTTCTTTGGCTAATTCAGACCATTAGATAAAAAGCATTTTCAATATAAAAGATTGATATCTTCCAGCCAATAGTGGCTTGTAATTCCATGGTTCTTTTTCTTTATCAAAAAAGAGGCCATTACCCTCAATTCTGTTCTTAACTTGGTTACTTTGGCCTCACATCTCTTTTAAGTCACTCAGACTAACTGTTGGACAACTGGACAAACCTACACCCCCTCCCCTTATTCTTTAGTGGGAGATAGTAAAATGATGTGCTTAAATAATAGATACATACTGGTTCAATTTTCTTCCTATAGTAGCCTTCCTCCTCTTGGTTTTTTGTAACTTCAGTTTTCCATACTGGTATTTCTGTGGTACCTAAAGTGGATTTTCACAACATTAATTGAGACTTAAAAGGTATCTTAGATAAATGTTTTTCATGTAGATTCATAAAATCTTGATGAACATCTTCATAATCAGTAGTGTTCCTCAGAAGGTACATATAATTGTTAATGTTTTAAGACACCTTACACTATTCAGTCACAAACTTTTCACTCACAAACTTATCAGTCACAAACTATTCAGTCACAAACTTTTCACTCACAAACTTATCAGTCACAAACTATTCAGTCACAAACTTTTCAGTTACAAACTATTCAGTCACAAACTTTTCAGTCACAAACCAGTCACAAACTTTTCAGTCACAAACTATGATTTGCATTCTTTTCCACATCTGCGAGCTTCCTGGTAGTCATGGTTTCTGTTTCATTGGAGGATGTTGGATTGTGTTAATTACTCAAAGAGAAAATGTCTTTATCTAAACAAAACTGAGGTGATCCAGTAAATTCATCCTAAATTACTCATAGGCATACAGAATAACAAATCAACAATAATTACCTCTTGTAACTGTTCTGGCAGGAATTTGGTTACAAGTGTTGTCATCATACTCATCAGAGACCTTTGAGTGTAATGCGCCAAGTAGTCCTGTTTGAAGACCTGGTGCTGCCTTTCTAGATCATTGGTCATGTTGATGTAGATGTTGAAGAGTCGTTGATGGTGGAACTGAACCCATCTTTGTAAAATATGCTTAAAAATTTAAAACCAATTCTTCACATACATGGTAATCATTTACCAATTAAAAGAGGAATTTAAAATACCTCTTCACTAGTCTTCAAGTATGCACTGAACAAAATTACTGCTGAAGCTACACTAAACACTACATGATGTGTTTAAATGAACATGACTATATTTGTAGTATTACCTACAAAGCACTATATCTGTGAAATCTGTGAAAAAAGGCAGAAAAACAATTTCCTTACATATCATATGGATTAACAAACCAACTTATAAATCAACTTTTCTAGCAACCTCATAGCATAAAAGGGAATAAACAACAACATACATGTATATAGTATTTTACTGTTTTTGTCTTTATGAAAATGAACTATTACAATATGCAAACAGTTGAAAAATCACTTGTACATCTGCATTTGACAGCCACTGTTTTTCAAATCAAGTCCTGAAGGGTGTGTTTTGTTTCCATGTACTGAGTCCTGTGATCATAAATAATTTGAATAATTTTATTTCAACATGTCCATCTTATTTCAATATTATGCTATGATTGTGTCATTAAAAATGTAAATTCCATCAAAGCAAATAATTTCCTAATAATTTTCCTTTATTGTTACTTTATCATATCTTTTATTTTGCAATTACAGTAAAACCTCAATATTTTATCATCTTTAGAAAAGAAAAAAATATTCTTAATATTAAGAGAAATTCTGCCAAACAATTATTGGTCCTGATAATGAGGTGGTATTAATATTTAGGAGATCACTAACTTAGGTTAAATAAATACCATGTTTAGTATTAATTTGTGGTTTTAACACCAGATATCAGAAGATATTAAATGAAATTTGGTGTATCTTGTGGATACTGAAGTTTCAGTTTTACATAAAAATCCCAAGGCAAAAATATATGGGATATGCTGTTACATGTATGCGGAAACTCTCGCATTTTCGATGAACTAAAGTCACATTTGAACAAATTCCCTCCTAAGCAAAGAAAATCAGGGATAATTTCCTATTTTCATAAACAAATTTATCCATTTTGCTTTAAAGAACATAATTTATATAAAAGAGTACTTCTTTATCAAACAACCTAATTCTGGTATATCAAGTCTTGCTTTCAGTCAAATGCTTTAACAAAACTTGTCATTGTCTATGTTTTCCCAAAATGTCTGTTGGCTCTTTATAAGTATTCCATGAAGTTGGTGATCTTCAGTAAATACACATTTTTATAATTATAAGCACCAGAAGTAATACTACATGAAAGAAGTATTCAGGCCTATAACATGGTTTATCATCAGACTTTGTGCATGCAACAAAACACATCCCGAAACATATGCACCATGTCAAGGATCAATATTAAGATTCTTTTTCAAGTGTTATATCAAAACAAGTGTCATTTTTCAAAAGTTTCTAGGTTACAACTAAAGATCAAATTATTACCAGGTAGTTTAACTTTACTATCTGTTCTTTAATACTGTAGCACCTTAAGACAGGCCTCTTGTCACATCTTCTCTGACTGAAAGGTAATAGAGAGATCAATTTATTGAGTCTAGTTTGATTTACCCAAGATCTTCATCGTGCTGAAAATTTTACTCATCTACACATTAATATTCATCTGTTTATGAAATCCTGTAATGTTGTATTTTGTCATTGTTGAACTTGTTCATATTTCCTTAATGCAAGCTCTTCTGTAGCATTTATTCAGATTTCTTGCTATGAAACCAACAAACTTGCTCATATTGTAGGATTCATTATTTATATGAATAAAATTAAAGTGTCCAAAAACTGTAGAATAACATCAATGAATGAATTTTCAAATTGCTGCTTTTACCTCCCAGGCATATTGATCAGCATTGACCAAGCACCATTTTACCAGCAACATTATTGCCTAAACTTAATAAATTTATGGCATATTGTTTCTTTTTGGGAAAACAATAACTGTGTGACAAAGGATTTTAGCTTAAGGACGATTTCTGCATTTTGTTTTATTCAAGGAAAAGTGATCATTTTTTCATATTTTATAGAAGAAAGTATAACAAATCCAAAAATGGAAAGAAAAACAGGGGTCACCGAACTCGTTTTCGAGATAACAGCTCATACTTTGTGTAGGTGTGCAGCTGTTTTTTAAGATTTGCTGTGTACAAAGAGCTTATCGCTAAACACATACTATTACTGTTATATCATGATAAAATCATGCTCAAGCATTCTGTTTTTACATGTAAGTATTCATTTGGCATATATTGTGTTATTTTAATATAATGTATACCAAAAATGATTTAATTCTGTCATACTATGTCTTTATTTTCAACTGCATGCATGAAAAAATGGGTTGCAATTTCGACAAAAAAAATATTATTTTTCATCTTTTATTCCCCCTTTTCCAATATTCTTCCAACAAAACTTTCTAATTTTGATATATATCTTAGAACAATGTCTAATAAACATATTTCAGTAATAAAAACATGAGGTTACCGAGCTAATTTCAGTCTCAACTCTGAAATTCAGTTATATTGTTATATTGTCAAAAATAGTCCACAAATATGATTAATATCAAAAATATGCATATCAAGTTAATAAAGATTTTGCCTATTTTCCAATAAAACTTTCCTTTCTAATTTATATATATCGTGGAACAATGTCTAATAAACACATTTCAGAGATAAAAACATGGGGTTACTGAGCTAATTTTACCTCCAACTTCTAAATTCTGTTGCATCGTCAACAAATATTTGCCAATTTCAGTTAAATTTTTAATGTGTGTATGAAGTTAATAAAGTGTAGTTTTCTGTTTATCATCCAATAAAACGTTTTAGTTTTGATATATATCTTAGAACAATTTCGTACCACATATTTCACTTTAAAAGAACACTTGAGTCTTTGAGGTAATGTTAGCTCAGAGTCCTAATATCAGCTACATCATCAGCAATTATTTGCAATAAATGATGAACCTCCATTACAGTCATATGAAGTAATTCAATTTTGAACTGTACATGTAGTGTTTCACACGAATTAGTCACTATTAAAAAATAGAGCACACAATATAGGTTGCGTATTTAGCGCGCTCGCGGATACGTTAGTTGTCCGAAAACTATGCAAGTGTTTCTTCCGTGAAGAGCTGTATTGTCTCCCTTATGTGCAGAAATGTTGCGCGTTACGAACTACCGAAATCGTCCTTAACTCATTAAAAGCCTATCAATATATGGCATTTTATCACATGCCAGTATTAGAGCAATGCAAGTAGGCATGTATAATTTCAGATTCTCACAGATATATAGAACAAATTTATACAAATTACATAGCATCAGATCTAACCAAAGTTTGTAAGCTTTATTCTGAATAAGATGCAGTGCAAGGTTTGCTTCCTCTTGTTCCATGTCTTCATTGTCATGAAGGTGGAAATACAGTCTATGAGCTGCTCATAATTAACCACATCTTTATCAACTATTTCCACTGCTTCACGATCAGCCTGTGGTGAAGTATTCACAAACACAACTCAAACACTGAATGACTGAACAACATAACTAACACTGAAATCTGTATAAACTACTAAATATTGAATAGCACCACTTCCGTTTAACTGTCAAAATTACAATCACACTAAAGAATCATCTATGAAGTATTTTACAATACCACTGATATTTATGTATGCTTATTTGCCTCAGTACAATGAATATAAAATCAAAATGACATCAAGCACAGCAAAATGTACTTCAGATCCTAAAAATTACACTTTCAATTTTTAGCAAAATAAGAAAGATAAATAATTTTGCTCTGTTTAGAGATGTATTTGATGTTTTTACGTGGAATATTTCACTTGTACGGCCATTTACATATACAGTGTAGTATTGAAAAAATACTGCCAATATTTGACATCATGCATCATGCAGTATGGTATATTGCAAACAATTATATTTTATTATTTGGAAGGAGGAGCAAAGTACTCTCTGTTTATTTCACTGACCAGAGGTCTGACATGCTTTCTTAAGTATTACAGTCTCATCTCTGACAAACCAGATGGAGCCATCATATATTAATATGTACACTATTTAAATTTTATAGTGGAAACTGTTTTTGGGGGGTATATGCTTAAACCGTGTATAGAATACATTTGGTGGAAATCATCAAGAAAATGAAAAAACATTCCATATTGAACTGACCTAGTATAAACAGGAACTTGTATTTTGAGCTCTATCTCTTCATGTAATTCCAGGTTTATTTAACCTCCATAGTAAATATCCAATTATCAACTGGTTTTTACTTTGAGCTGAAATTACAATGAGGAAAGAAAACATACACTTTAAGAATGGCTCTAGGTTTTTATTACCACATGTAATTAAGTAATTGGTTATCACTTTCAGTTTTGATGCAGGATGAACATTATATGATGCAAATTTTGAATATTTTTATGTACATCTATTTGTTGTTGATAACACTAAATGTATGTGTTTGTAAATGAAGTCACATGTTCATAGCTTTCAAGTGTTGTAAAAAGGCAAGTTTGCAACATGCAATGAATATTTAGTGCCCCCCCACGAATGCTAAAGATAATAAACATGATTTATGAAAAAATAAATGGGTAACTAAGCATTTAATAGACAAACCTGACCAGTTGTCTGCATGAATGATACACTGTCTTTCACTTTAACCATATCTGTAATAAACAATGATGGAGCATACTTATGCCACCATTAGGACCCTGACATCCTGATCCATCTGTTCCTGTAAAAATTTATATTCACATTGTACATAACTGGATAATTGATAACTGAGCAGTTTAATAGAACAAGGTATGTACTTTATGAGTTTGAGTATATAAGTTGTTAATTGCCATCACAATTCTTAAATGATATTACAGTCAAGATTTGATCAAAGGCCACCCTCAGGAAAGACAAATGCAGCCTTTATTCACAGATGGCTTTTATTGGGAGGTCAGTTTGTTCTAAATAATTAGTGATGGTTTATCAAATAATGGCCTTTATTCACAGGGTGGTCTTTATTTGGAGCTGGTCGCAAACACAGGTTTGACTGTGTTTAATTATTTTTCATGATTCATTGGTAACATATTAATTGGTTTACACTGGAACACCATTGAAACGCATAGCAAATAAATTAACTTACCTTCAAGTGATGAAATATAACTGGCCTATCTGAGGAGCATAATGAGGCACTGTAACCAGCTGACAGTAATCTATTGTATAATGCATGTTTGAAAGATTGTTGGATTCAGGTGGCACTGGACCTTGATTCCTCTTATGACTTTGCAGTTCTTCAGTGGAAAATTTCATGTCATTCAAACATGTCTCTCTGTATTCTGTATTTCTGTAAATACAATATCTGTGATATTGGTATAATTCAGTGAAGTTACACTGATGATAAATGAAACTTAATTTACATTCACATCTTATATTTTCATGTGAGATTGCTTTAAATATAAGTGTTTAAATACAATGCTCATGAATTGAGAATTTAGAAAATTAATCAATAAATGAAGAATAGATTTCAGTGTTGTAAAATTTTGACATGTTGTACCTGTATATAGGAGGTAAACAAAGAAGATGCCTCTATTTTTCATCTTCAGATGAATGCTTTGGACAAACAATATCATACTGACTCATACGTTGAGCGGACATCTCTTGCAGTGGTGATTTTAATATGAGGGTTACATTGTCTCCATGTATCTCTGAACAACGTGAGTCCAAGAAGACAGTGTCCACTCTTGAAGCATAAATTTCCGTAAGTCATGTATTGCTTTTTTGTATCCTTTGATGGCAGAATTACTTATTTTTGGGGCAAATGGCATTAGTATTCCATTCTATCTAGCATACTAATACTTTTTAAAAACTCCACAGTATATTTAATATGCAGGGATGTCGAAGCATTGAATGGTTTTCATCCTGTATTATCATGGACTCTTGGGACTGGGCCATTTTCTTTCAGATGCTTTAGGACAGATTTAAGAATCCTATCACCAATGTCATAAATATGTTTATACATGTACCTACAAATGCTTATCCCATTCAAAACATAGCACACTCACTCTTTTACTTCCCTCTACACGTGTACATTCAGTTGTATGGCTCTGCAATGAACCCATTATAAGCAATTCTTTTTTCATTTTTATCTTGAAAATTTAATTTATATTCATTTATCAAATGTGTGTCAAACTTTGAAATGCAGTCCTTGTCACAGTCACAATTCATATGTGGATTAATGTAGGAGACAATATTGTCATCTGAACTGTGCTTACCTCATCATGTTTATATTGATGACATAGAGATCTCATATGATCAGTGGCAACTATTGTACATTCATCTGTAATGTCATCCCAATCTTCATCAGATGCTGACTCCATCTCATCTGTTTTTGCTGGCATTCCAATGGAATCAAATCCAAAAATGATCAGTGAAAAAATTGGTGACAGCCTACAATAAAATAATCAATAATTCAACCTTAACTGTCAGTGGTTTGTTTTTTTAATGTTGACTGCTGTGGAAAGCATGTCTTGTTTAAAAAACTGATGCTAAATTATTATCAATATTTAACAAAGACAATTATAATAAGAATGGATCAAGCTGAATCATAACTAATGTGTTAATATTTTTTATATGTGTTAATAATTTTCATTTAATGTCCTCTGAATATAAAAAGACAATTAAAAAAAAATTAGATTAAGTGTGATTTGAACTAGTGACCTACAACACATAAATGTTTCTTAGCCTAACACTCTACCAACTGAGCTATTATCATAGGACAGAATGATAAAAAAGGATTTATACATTTATATACATTAATATTCTTATATACAAATTTTGAATAGGATAAGTTTATGATGCTGTAGTATGTTTCAGTTAATTAGAAAAGCAGTAATTACTATATGGGTATGTTACATGTATTAGTTTTGGTCTGGTTTGTAAATTAGTATCTTTGATAAAACGTGGTTCATTTATTAATAAGTAGTTCACACATTAGTATTATATTTTACACTGTACAGTCTCACAACATGATGTGTAATTCTAATTATCTTTGATCTAAATTGAAGAAAATGTAAGTTATAAATAATTAAGATAGACTGATATAATATTTGAATGAAAGTTACTGATTGGTGGAAATGTGAGATAATAGATTGAATGGGCGTGGTATGATATTGAGGGTGAATCCAACTAATAAAAGATATAAAAAAGAGAGTTAGTCAGAGATGAGAGAAGGAGTTAGAGTTTGAGTAGGAAGGTTAAGAAGTTAGAAGTAAGAAAAATAAACATAGTTGTATACAGGACAGGAAAAGTAAAGTTCATGAAAGTTAATGTTAAAGAAACTATAAGGAGTGATTAGAAATAAGTTATGGACATAATACATAGCAATAAAAACTTAAATAATAAAATAACATCATCACATGAAAAGCACTTAGAAATCTAAATGGTGTTATTTGTTTTTATATGTCTGAAAATAAGTAACTGTAAAAGAAGATCTCACAAAACAAGCGAGTAAGAACGTGTCCGGTTATAATCACACACATGGAGACAAATAAAATGTATAATACAAAATTTGTTTTGATATCAGCAAGTCAACCAGCAAGTCACAAAGTATCCATACAAAAAATTAATCTCAGTGTAAATTTATTGAAGTAAACAATTTTATTAAAATCTTCCATTTTGATGTGATTTCTTTTTATTTAGCATGTAAATTCATAAATAGTGAACACAGACAAAAATAATTGTTTACACAGGATCATTGGACATGTGCGGTCATGTATTAACTGCTTAATGACGTTATCATCTTAGTGTCATATAGAGCGTTTTCATGCGCTAAATGTTAAATTACCTTTGGCTTGAAAGTGTTACTGAAGAATGGTCTTCTTTACCAGTGGGCCATTGCAGGATCAGGGTCAAACTCTCCAATTGTTTCCTAGATTTGATCACTCAGGTGACTATCTGATAGGCATGATCTCTAGTCATACTTTAGAATTTTCATCCTAGAAATCAATCATTTTATTGCATATGGGTTGTACTACAATAATTGATACAAGGAAAGTGCCATGTATAATATTTTAAACACTGTCACAGATTTTTGTTTTGACTTTCAAAAAATCTATGACTCAAACATTATAAACTATGGCTATATTTAAAAATTACAGGACTAATCTACATATAAAGAAAACATTGTAATTTCTGAGCCCTAAATTCACCACTTACCAGGTATTGATCAGTTCTGATGGTAATCAATACGACTTTCCATTCCTCCCCATAACAACCAGTAAGGACATCAATCATAGCATTGCTAATGTGTGCACTGTCAGCTCTGGTGACACTTTTGGGGCCAATGAAATGACTCTGTGTGCGCCTGAAAAATTAAAATGACCGCTTACTTTTTAGAATTAAAATAAAAAATGAGGTAGAATATAACATCAATCAATTGTTATTAAACATTTGGTTGTGTATAGTAAAATGGATAACATACAACCAGACAGTTTAATTTATGTCGGAAACAAGCATGCAAAAATAACCTAAATATTTTCATAAAAAATCAATTGCATTATCTGGCGAACTTTTGTTGGTATCACATTGGCGTGAGTGAATCAGAATGGGCTATGTCAATTAACAGGGGATTAAGTATGGAAAGTTTAAAAATAAATACATTATACAAGCAACACAAATGCCAGGCAAATCATTTTCAGATGGTCAGATTCAGGTAGTTCTGGCTAGCCCCAAAAGCAGACCAAAAACCTCCAAAAATACCAGATATTGTGTGGTGTATCTTCAGCACAGATCCAAATGCATACTATTGGAAAGCATAGCAAAGAATACAAAAAGCACATACTTAACAGCAACAAATGCTTTTAACAACTTCAGCTAAAATTGAATTTCATAAATGTTTGGCCAGTAAAAATTGATCATGTAATATATTTTATTACATATGGCTATGATTCAGGCTGGTCACCAAGGGCTATTGATACTTATATTGCTGGTATAAACTACTATCATAAAACAGACGGCTGGTACAACATTTCAGAAAATTTTGCAGTTAAAAAAAATTTAAAAAAAACTCAATCAAAAAACATAATGTATTGATGTTTTTGAAGAACATCTGTTTAAGCAGCATTTACTTTAGCATACTTTGGCTTATTTAGGGTTAGCGAGATTGTTTCCTATTCTAATACGGTAAAAAATGTGCTCAATTTCAGGATTTACAAATATTAACCAACCCTAAAAGCTTAAGGATAATGTTACATTATACAAAGAATAACCAAATGGGTATACCTTTTCAAATAAAGCTACCACATGACCAAGATCAATTCATCTGCCTAATAAGAGCCATGGAAAAATATGTATTGATAAGACCAAAAAATCTAAGCTATCAAGATATCAATATATAACAGTTTTACAGACAACATTAAATAGTTTAGACTACACTAATAAGAAATGTCATACTTATAGCTGTAGAATAGGTAGGGCTACTGACTTAGCAAGGAAAGGCGCGTCAAATAATACTATTATGAAATTAGGAAGGTGGTATTCTGAAGCATATAAGTCTTACATTCCCTAATTCTGCATGCTCATTTATATTGAAGTAATTACTATTTAAATTTTATGGTTTTATTGTTCATACAGATATCTGGATACTGGGAAATTCAATCCCATATTGGGCTAGTCAGTAGGCTAAACATGTTAATAAGGATAATCTCAAAGAAAAAGGAAAAAAAAAACAAAGGGCAGTGGGGGATTAGGGGATTAGGGGTATGTCATGGTATGATTTTGTTCGTATCATTCAGTTAGATGTTTTGTTAAGACAGGCACCAGGGATAATACTGATTCATTTAGGGGGAATGACTTTAGCAAAAACAAACACTAGGGACATAATGAGAATAATAATAAAAAAGGGAATAAGTTATTTAAGAAGTGCATTTGAGCAAACAAAATTGATATGGGTGGACATTTTGCAAAGAATCAATCGGGGGGGGGGGGTGACAAGAAATTTAATTTGAAGATGGAAGCCAAAATGAAATGAATACACACATGGGGTAAACAAACAACATGGAGACAAAATGGGGAAGTTATAAGTTAAGACACTGATATTAAAACACAGGATTTTATTGGGAAGAAGGCATCCATTCACCTAACATAGGCATTGCCATGTATGTAAATGGGATTAAAATGGGGATACTGACATCCCTAGAGTGATAATGTAAATAAAATATTTATCCAGATTATTGTCTTTGGTGCCCGTCAGACTGGATATAGCCACATTGAGTACCTAATTTAGCAACAATAATATTAATCAGTTAAACATTAAAAGATTATAAAATCTAATAGTTTTGAATTGCTAGTTTTACTGTACATCAGTTGAATACTTAAATTTATAAATGTTTTAACAGCCTTTGGGGGTTTGGTTTTAGAATTTTTTGGGGAGACCCTAAGTTATAGGGTTTAGTGGCAAAACATTCCTAAGGGGACAGACATGCATGCTCATAAATTTAGGTCAATATTAGCTCAATTGGTGTAGCATTGGGAAGCTGTAGAAGATGGCATGGAACCGCTAGCATTTCAGTGTGTTACTTGGGAACAGCTTCCCATTTAAGTAACTATTAACAGTACTTAATGGTTTATTCTGGAATATATTCCAACTTAGTATTAGCACTCAACACTTATGTGAATAGCTTCCGGCATATTACTTACTCATGCATAACAGGCTGTTATTCAATGTTAATTAATAACATCTGTCCAGTTTTTATCCTTAAGTACAATCAAATTAATATACTGTTTCTTACTAAAACATGCATTTCTGTCTCTAGTGATCACATGATCACATGTCATGGCCATAACAAGCCAATCATCTATTGTATTACCTCCCCTTGTTCAAAACGTTATATGTAGGGTAATTAAAATTCGTATCTAACTAGTTAATTGTAAAGTTAATGACAAATAAGATACTATTATTATAGCAAAGCCTACATAAAAGGTCTATTTGTAATTAGTTTCTGAAAAATTTCTTTGTATGCCATTTACAGACAAATAGACAAAATAATTTCAGCTTCTTGCAAAGATGTATCTGTCAACCTGTCACTGATTATTGATATGAATCAACTAAAGTTTACTATGGCATCTTGTCCAACTTGTATTATGTCAGCAATAGATAAAATAAACATCTGACAGCTTTTGCCGGTTAGACAGGTGTTCCAAACATCCAGTATTAACTTACTGCCTCCTACAATGGCTGTCACAAAAAGTGTAGGCACAAGGAAATTTTCTTGCAAACTGTCATTTCTAGAATGCTAATAAAGTCAAATGTAAACATTGCATGGCCACATCTTTCTAGCCTCTGATTTTTATGCATGTCCATTAATAGCATGTGCAATTCCAGCCCTATACTTTGAATAATGGCAGAGGTATTAAAAAATAAAAATTTTCCCCAACTCACAGAGATTTTTTTCGCAAGCGCCCATTTCTAGAATCTCAATACAGTCAAAACTAGACATGCCATGCCAAAATCAACCTAGCCACTGATTTTGTACATGTCAACTACTTGCCAGTAATGTTTCGGACCTGTACTAATAACGCTTAAGGAATAAATAAGAAACAAACATTTGCCGCAAAATGCTGACGCGGTGAAATTCTGCAGCAAACAGTCATTTCTAGAATCTTAATAAAACCAAAAGCAACCATACCATACCAAATCCATCCGCACCACAGACTTTTCTCCTTGCCAATTACTTGTCTGTAAAGTTCCAATGCTGTACTATCTACGATTAAAAAGTAAGTAAAATATAAAGATTGGTCAAAAAGTGTAGGCACAAGGAAATTTTCTTGCAAACTGTCATTTCTAGAATGCTAATAAAGTCAAATGTAATCAGGATATGCTTCATCAGTCAATTCATAACAGGCCCCAACCTTTTGACCAACAGAATACATACTCTGAGAACATAAAATTAAATGATTTAGATTCAAAAAGGAAACAAGAAGGTAGTTTTATTTATAGGCAATCAATATAGACAGTATGTTAACTTATCCTTGCTTGATCTAATCATTCTTTCAATAAAGCTGTTTGCACAACAGCACACTTGTCTACTGAACTGCTTTGTCAATCAGGATGCTTTCAGCCACTTCATAATGGCTGTCAGCACCAAACAACAAAACTGAGTATCTTATTCATACAAGCCACACCACAACTGTGAAATTTACAAGTGTCAACTTATCACTATTGAATTAACTGTAATTCTAACTAGTGTAGTATGTTTTCAATCATTTATACATAAACTCTTACCTATACATCCTGACATGATGGTGAAATATTTTCAGAACTATCTTGCCATCTCATGGCCTTCTTTGATAACTAAATTAAATAAATGAAACATTGTTTCATTCATAAGTTATTTGCGTATTATACAAAATGAATGCATACACGTGGTATGGACTATTTTCAGTACATATGAAGTATTACGGTACAAGAAACACAAGTTGAAAATGAACATTATTTCCATGTATCACGTTGTTTGGTTATAAATTAAATCATTCATGCTTGTATAACTACAATAGGTTACATTAATTCTTCCAAAAGCTATTTGTACAGAACATATTCCTACGCTGATACACTTTTAGAAAAAAGTATAGACATTTAGAAAGTACCTGCTCCTTTGTATTTCTTCTGTGTAGTGTGGCATGTATAAAGTATAAATGACATATGTAGCACAATGCTGAATACATAAAGATGGGGAATAAAGGCAATCAAAACTCACTATGATGTTCATACTAGCCTTAATTTCATTTTAGACTACTGATACTGGTATGCAGTTTTCTTAATGACTGTGTTTTATATTTAAGATCCTTTTCAGAATTAACATGCATACATCAACTAATTTTGAAGTATCAAAATAACATTACCTTCTTTACTTAAATTCTGAGTTTTCAATTGTGTTGTTTTGTTCATCTTTCTCTGTCTGTAACAGAAATAATACATTCAAATAAACATCTGAACTGTACACACAACTTGCTTAACTAACCTATTTCTTTTTCGTCTTGTATTAAAAAGGACTAAATGTACAGGTACCATTTATCAAAATAAATGTGATGTCCATAGTTTCACAATGCCACATTATCATCACATATGCCATACATCTAATTTGACATGAACCTACATTTTATGAAAGCACACTTTCTAAGTATCACACACTCCATGTGTTTTACTAGAAGTTTGCAAAAAGTTCACATGAATGGCTCGATCCACCTACAGACCAATGAATCTGACAAAGGTTTTAGTGCAAAACATATTTAACTTTGTTTGTCTTTGTTCTGTCATCACCAACCTAAATAAATAGTACACAACAAACATGTTCTATTAACCCTTTACCTCACAGTCCCTATTCCATTTGCCTACTACATACTGATCGGTAGATAAGATACACTGAAAACCAGTCACTAATACTGGCTCAGTACCAGTAATAGCCTTATCTTCATACAGTTATTTGGATCAGCTACTGTTTTTGATACATGTGTTTTCCAACAGGGTCATCCAAACAAGAAATTCTTAGTTTGCCACTTCCGACCCATACTTTTTGGGTCTGTAGGTAGGTAGGTAAATTCTTTTTATTCTGTCACAAACATACATAAACACTTTATTTGAATTCAAACTATTACAGTCTTGGTGATAAAAGACAAAAATATTAGCATTTCAATACAGCACTTGAATTATTCATTGAGTACATGTTTCTTCATGTATATTCGTTGTAATATACAAGGACTACTTACTATACAAGCTTGTGGATTGTTAAATAAGTTCATCTGTGATTCAAGTAAAGTTGAATCCCCTTTTAAATGTGACATCACAGACAGAAAATGCACAATAAGGCTTTGGATTCCTTGAACAAACAGGTGTTGATCTGGTGCTGAGATCAGACGTCCTGGTTTTAAGTTGATTTTGCACAAAGCCGTTCATTAACTCCTAAAATGATAAAACAAAGAGAAACTTGATCCAAACAAATATATATACCGTATATTCCCTAATAAACGCCCACGGTGGCGGTACATTTTTGAAAATGTGTTTGTGTCATTCCTTGGATTTAAAAAGTGTTTTCTGCTAATTTCTATTTTTCATCTCGGATTAAAATAGCATGTCATGGTAAGTCACTCTTGTTTTCTCATGTCCAAAAAGGGGAGGGGGCGTTTATTAGGGGAGGAGCGTTTATAAGGGAATATACGGTAATACTATCTGTCATAAAACCATCTGAAATGATAGGAAAGTCAAACAAAAATTAGTTAAACAAAATGACAAGAAAAAATACACAAATCCACCAACAGGTAACAGACACATAAAATATAAAAATAAGGTTATACTGTTTAGAAGTTGGGTAAAATCAAGCATAGTTTTTTTAAATAACATAACTGACAACATGGGAGTTTTGCCAGAAAATTATATATATACTAATCCTAAAGATAAAACCAATTGGATATCAGAAATAAATATTTTGAAAAAATGTTTCCTGCAAAAATAGACCAGCATACTGCATACAAAAAATTCACGCCTAACAAAGGTAAAAATAACTACCCAACCACACTGTTTTAACAAGCCTATTGTTACACTTACTAATAAACAAATATACAACACAATAATTAAAACGAAATTCAAATCTCCTTATATACACAGATTCATTTAGAGGAAAACATAGATTGGCAACCACAATATAAATTCATCCTTTCTTTGCCTGTTAACAAACTTAAACATTTCAAATATAAACTACTCCACATAACTTTCCCAAGTAAAGAAATAAGATTTAGATGTAGATTCGCAGAATTGCTCTATATGTCACAGTGCTGAAAATTATGAACATGTATTTATAGACTGTACAACAATACAAGACATCTGGACTAAACTACAGAAGGTTTTTGACAAATGTAACATTAACAAAAACATTAAATGTTTAAAAACCATTTCAGTTGGATATAAAATTAATTACTCTCAGTACATCTACATGTATTTCAAATGAATTTTTAACATTATAAGGTTTCTGTATTTACAAAGCATACTTCATCAGTGAAAGTAAAAACAAACATGTCAATATTTGGAATCTTTATAAAAGCCAATTATCCATACTAATTAAATACTACGAGAGAAGAAATGAATCAAACTTTTTTATCTCAAAGTTTAAATCATTAATCTGTGCTGAAAAAATGAAATACAAAAAAGAATATAAAAAAAACATTCTGGAAACGTGTACAAGATTCTTTTTTATGTTGTTATTTGAAGTCCTGAATGTAGATAATAATATTTTTTATCCATAGATAAATGAACAAACTAAACATGTTCTGCTACACTACATCAATATGTAAATCTTTGTAGATAGTCAAAAACAACTTGTCTACTGCATTTACTTATTGAACATGAATGTAGGAAGTTGTACAGATAAAGATGCCAATCTCTCAATTAATGTTTTATTTTGTTAATGTTTTAACTGGATGACTTTTTTCAATAATGCATCTAAAATATCTCTGATGTTAGTCACCCGGTATACTATACGTTAACATTTAGCAGTTTTCCTTTCATTAATCCATCTAATTTATGTATGCTAATTGCAATTTATTTTTGATTTGCAACTACAATATATTTATATATGTGCTTTTGTAAGCCATAATCATGCCCAAAAATTGCTATTAGATATACTGACATCACATTTATTCATACTTTGTATTACTGAAATGTTTGTGTATTTGCTTCATGGTTTATTTCAGGTCAGGTGAGCTAAAATCCACAAAGGATTGGAATAAAGCACTAGAATGGTGTTAAAAAAGAGAGATGACACTTTGTATACCTATTCTGTAAAATGAATCATCTCTTCTGTTAGCATAGAGGGGAAAACTGTAATTTCATGTTTGGAACTTGGTTAACAAGTTATTATCAACATTCCAAGAAACCCAGACTAACCTGTCCATGTGACATGTGACTCATCACTTAATGTCCAAGCAGCATCAATAACTTTTCTAACATTGTGATCAACCTGTCCTTGATCTGTACCATTCATGACCACCATAGCAATATATTTCAAAGCAACAGCCAATCCCATTCTTGCATTTGCTAATGTGTACAGTTTTCCTACAGTGCCTTTATCTTCATTTATACTCTGCATGGCACATTGTAATGCTGCATAAGCACACAGAGCTTCATGATTCCTCTCAGCATCAACTTGGTTTGCTTCTTGTCCTGATGAATATTTCAACAATGATAACCAATACATTTATCAATTTACCAATAAGAAATCACCATGTTTACTAACTTCAGTTATTTCAAATATATGTACTATGTATAAACTTGTTTGTTCCAGCACTTATGAAGACACATGGAAGGTGGGACTTTTTATATGTGCTTTTTCCTAGGAATTCCTTTTTTTATCTATACATTTACCTACATATTTACCCCAATGACATTGATCATGGTAACAGCAATTAAAGAAACAATTTATATCTGTCTGTTATTAATGTAAATCTCCATCTGTCAGTAGGATATTTTACACATCAGGAAAGATAGTGAGTGAATATAGTAGGTGAATATAGTGAGTATGAAAATAAGCTGCTTGCCATAAAACAAACAGCAAGTTAATACTTCAACCCTGATGACAAGCTTAAAATCTATTAAGTACTTAGTAAACAGTAAAATGGATCACAGAATGCAATTAATTGGTAGATTGCATGGTAGTTAGACTGTTATACATTGTCTAACTACAAAACTGAGCCCTCTACACATGCAGAACATAGCTCTGTACACTGCATAATCAATAAACTGAGCTCTACATAGAACATACTTCTAAACACTGTATAAAAAACAAACTGAGCTCCATAAATACATACCTCTATACACTGTATAACCAACAAACTGAGCTCTATGTAAAACATACCTCTATACACTGTATAACCAACAAACTGAGCTCTATGTAAAACATACCTCTATACACTGTAAAACCTACAAACTGAGCTCTATGTAAAACATACCTCTATACACTGTATAACGTACAAACTGAGCTCTATGTAAAACATACCTCTATACACTGTATAACCAACAAACTGAGCTCTATGTAAAACATACCTCTATACACTGTATAACCAACAAACTGAGCTCTACTTAGTGATGTGATTGATCTTCTGAATCTTTCTTTATGTAACATTCAGCATATTGAAGGAAATTATTAAGATATTCTTGATCTTCTCACTGAAAATATCAGCAAACTTCAGAGTAATAATGATGTTTCATTAAAAGAATGAAAGAATTAACTTCATCCGACAGAAATGTACAATATTAAGTAGCAACACAGTTTTAAAATAGAGAAAATTTAATACAAAAATGTGTCATTTCTCAAATCATCATAATAAAACAAAATCATCCATTATGTATTCCACATTTTGAAATAGATCCATATTGGAATAGTCACTTATTTGTCTAGAAGAAACAATATAAAACCACAACAATCATCAAGTTGCACAAGATTATCAGCATTTCCTACTTTAAAAAATAAACCGACATTCACAATCCAAAATAGGCAAAAGATACAATTTTTATTTCACAATCATTTTTTATTATTATGATAAAAAGTTTTAAACAATAAAAACAATGCTTCTACCATACTAAATAAAATCTACTAATGTACCTGGTCATCATGAGACGCTGAAGTAAGAAAGATGAATACAGGATTAGGAACAATGCTTGTATCAAACACAGTCAACTCTCGCGTATGCTGTTGTTGTTGTTTCCCTCGTGAAGTAAAGAAAATACATCCAAGTAGTTTTTCCACAACATCAGCAGAAGGAGCCGTATTGTCAGAAAAACATAATTGATTAACAACATCCATGAAAAATGTATTACATTTTTTCTGGTAATTATCAAGTGTTTTCCAGCTTTTCTCTGAATTAACAATCAAACTATACAACAAAAGAATCATGGTAAAAATATGGTTATTCATGTGAGAATTAGTTTATACTAATTTATTTTAGCTCAATTGCGAAACAAGCAATTTTGCTTCAATTATTCATACTTGAGTCTGCTTCCTGGACACCACACCAGTATTTTGCCCGAAAATGGGATTGTGTCCACGAACGAGACCCATTTGAGCTGGGATTCCAACTCAGGACCTTCATATAAGAGGTCGGATGTTCTACCTCCAGACCATGATGTCTCCCTTTTTTGTGAGAGTTATACATGCTATAGTAAGCAGTTGAACACTAATTGTGTAATTCCTCATCATTGGTAGCTTTTTTTGTACCAAACTCTGAAACTTTGATGCAATATGCAATTTTAATACTTCAAACATTTTATCTAAAAGATTGCACTTCACACACCATTGTCTTCATTACAATGACAACATAAAACATACTTACTTATTATTATCTTGTCTCACTGGATTCCAGTTATCTGGCAAAGACTTATGGCACTTCACACATTGCATTTCTGTAACTATCATGTCATTGTGACATTGGTCACATGGTGCATCACCACATGGTAGAGTTATTGGTAATCTTTCTAGCACAGACTCACATGAGCAACATTTCATTTCACTCCTAAAAAGCATTAATTGAAATCACCTCTTGAAATTCATGCATTGTAACCAACATCTGTCTAGAATCCTCAATCCACTAAGATAAATACTAACCAAGATACATAATTGTGGTCTGTAGTCACAAGCATGTTAAATTCAAAGTTGCAGTATCTGAGACACCTTTGACAAAAGTGTTCTTTAAAAAAAAATTAAAATTCTTCCTGCTGATATTTATTCACCATTTTTGCATTTTACGAAGATAAAAATATGGGAGCAAGAAATCTTGTAACCTTGTTCTTTTTCAAACCCAACTCCGGATATCATGCTCTTTAAACTTATAAAACAACCAGGTTAACAAAAAGTTAAGAATGACTCATCTAAAGAAAATGGTCAATATCAATATTATTTTAACAGATAAAAAAAATAATAAAAGCTTTATGACCATAGAACCATCCGTTTGAAGTCACTTAAATAATGTGGAGTCCCTATCATGAACATTAATAACTGCTTACCAAATGTGGTTTAGTTCAGAGAAAAACCAATCTAAGTAACAGCTCCGACAAACAGTCAAAAATGCCTGATTTAAATAACTCTCTGAAGTGCATCTAAGACAAGGTGGAAAAATATTTTCATATAATACTTACTTGAAAGACAAGCTATGCCTATTTTTATCACAATTCCCATACACAAAGATTATAAACAACATGATTTAACACAGAGATAATAAACAACATGATTATACACACAGGTAATTAAAACATGATTATACACAATGGTAATATACAACATGGTTTTACCCCATGTACTGCTTCATTGCCTGCTTGTTACAACTCTTCAAGAATTTTATGATTTTATGCAGGAACAGGTATAGAAATATCACTTACAGTCCAAAGTTTTCTTCCTTCTCAGAGGCACAAACATGCTCCAAAAATAACTTCACAACAAGTACATGTCTCCATAATACTCTGCAGAAAACAAATGATATTCTAATTAAAGTCTATAAAGATTACAAGACATCTTTAACATCAAATTATTGTAGAGATATAAGTACTATGGTTAATGCAAACATGTGTATGATCTCTATACAACATTTATAACATAACAAACTCGCATAGTTCTACAAACAGACTGGTAGCTGTGATGTGTGATATCTGTACAACATTTATAACATAACAAACTCGCATAGTTCTATACACAGACTGGTAGCTGTGATCTCTATACAACATTTATAACATAACAAACTCGCATAGTTCTACAAACAGACTGGTAGCTGTGATCTCTATACAACATTTATAACATAACAAACTCGCATAGTTCTACAAACAGACTGGTAGCTGTGATGTGTGATATCTGTACAACATTTATAACATAACAAACTCGTATAGTTCTATACACAGACGGGTAGCTGTGATCTCTATACAACATTTATAACATAACAAACTTACTTAGTTCTATACACAGACTGGTAGCTGTGATCTCTATACAACATTTATAACATAACAAACTTACTTAGTTCTATACACAGACTGATAGCTGTGATCTCCATTCAGTTTTTCTATCACATGCCTGTATCTGTGTACCTTATGTAATTATCAGGATCGCCCAAGTTGTTCATTGAACTCTTGTTTCTTTGGGGTAAGATTTTCTATCAGCAGACAAACAGCAGAAAAATGTCTGAAAATAATTTGATTAAACTATTCTACATTTTCCAACATCCAAATTTAATTTCCAGATCACACAAACAATATACTGCTAGTAAGCCAGTACCAATAGTGACAGTATAATGTGTCCCAAATGTTATCACATATTTTTCATGGAAAAGCCAAATTCAATTAGTCATAAAATAATTGTCAAAACAGCAACATCATGGAAGTAACTATAGTTTGTATACAAAGAAAGAGTGGAAGACGGGTTATATGACATCAAGACTCAATGAAAAATATACACCTAATGTAATTGTATAATCATCATAGAAAAACTAGAGTGTTTAATATATTGAATAAATCAGCAGGTTATCATGGAAAGAAATACTAAACAAACTCACCAATTCTTGTTCTCTGAACATAAAGCGGCCTGGTTTCTGTTGTTTCAGATTAATAATGCTTTCACTTCACTCAGGCCAAACGTTGTTCATAGCACAGAAGTATGTCAGTAGGGGAGCTAGTGACTTGTATGCTAGATGAATACACACTAAATAATGTAGTAGACCACAGCTTGGTGATTCTTGAACAATTCCATTACTTTTGTAGAGAATAGATTGACACACAAGCTGAAACAGCAAACAGTTCATATGTGTAATACTTAGTTCATGTTTTGTCCTAATTTATGTATTACATTTTTTGGAAGAATCTGTTGGAAACACGTATAAACAGACTACACTTGCATATATATTAAATAAATTACATTAAAACTATGCCAAGGCTTGCATTGCACATTTCAGAATGTTTCTATGGAAGAGGGCAAAACACAACATTTTGAGCTCTCAAGCATTTCAAATACATTTTTAGTATTATACAGTCAGATTATAATTTTCACATACTTATGTCTGTCTAACATCACAAACATACTTCCTATCAATAATATTTATTAAGTACATATACAGAGTTTAATCTAATAAGTAAGAGATATTCAAAAAACAAACCTTTTGTTTATACACAGATGAAGCATGCTACATTGTATGTACAAAATCTTGAACAGATTCATTCATTGCTTCTTCTTCTTCTGCTTTATCTTTAAAATGAAACATTAAATAAGACATTATTGTGTTTTATCACTCATCAGTAATAAATTGTTCCAATGAGGGCAGAATAGAAAGTAGAGGACAAATGACCTGACATTATGTTTAAGTCTAATTTCCAAAGAAAATACATGTCTGATATGGATCTAAAAGCATTTATTCTCCACAGCAGCACTTTAATAACAGACTTGCATACTTTGTAAAATAGTTTAGTATTCATACAGATGTCATAAAATTAAAATATCATTACATCGAACAAAATACCTAAAAAGAGCCAAAGAAAGTTTGAAAAACACATGTAACACTTGTAAACATATAAAATTTACGTCAGTAACAAATGATATGGAAGATTTCATTAACTAATGTTTTCAAGACACAGAGATAATATTCTATAAACAACAGTAATCTGGTTAGCTTAATGACGGTTATATATTCAATAACATGTACCAATAAGACATGCCCAGTAACCAACAAGATTTAAATGTAATAATAAAATATTTACCATCTTCATTTGAAAGACCAGTTACACTGGTTAAATTCAGAATGTCTGCTATTTTTGGAATGATGAACCATGAGAATGGAAAACATGCTGTAAAGGAATGTCCTTCACAACCTGTTGTCAGGACAACAACTTCCCTCAATTCACTCTGCCTAGTTGGTGACTGTAAGTCTCCATACTGAAAGGTTATAAATTATGTCCAAATTAGTTACATACTCCAAGAAAAGTTTAAATGAGTTTTAAGTGATTCAGAATGGAGCATTTTACTGATTTTTTGTTTTTCTCCTGCGTCACATCACATCACATCACATCACATAGGAAGGGTCATTTGGTGACTTCAAGATTTTAATAGTGGAGGAAGACCATAGACACACCTGGATAGAATCACTGACTTTCCATAAGCTAGCTGGACAGTTTCATCACATGTGAAATTTGGTCCCAGAGTGAGATTCTTTTTTACAGCTGTGAGGTGCTTGTGATTACCTTAACCACTAGAACACTGGGGCCCCTTACTTTTCTGAATAGCAATACATATTGTACAAATGAGGCCCCTTACTTTTCTGAATAGCGATACATATTGTACAAACTGAGGCTCCTTACTTTTCTGAATAGCAATACATATTGTACAAACTGAAGCCCTTTACTTTTCTGAATAGCAATACATATTATACAAAATGAGGCCCTTTACTTTTCTGAATAGTGATACATATTGTACGAACTGAGGCCCCTTACTTTTCTGAATAGTGATACATATTGTACAAACCTGCAAATATATTGCATTTTGTGCATTCAAGAATCAAAGCCAAGTCCTTGTTTCCATACAGTAAGTGTATCTTGTAAGATCTATAAGTTGTTACTTGTATCTAGACATGCTATTTCCCCAGCTAATATAGGGGAAATTTTATTCTCCAATGTCTGAAGACATGATCGTCTGTAGGAAAGAATAGTAAAATATAAACAGTCAGATAGGCATTATAAGAGCCTATCAAACAACTTACAGATCATTAGTCCACAATGAACAATTGCCCAAGGTCATTGTAGAACCTATATCACTGTGAGTACATTAAGGCAACAAATGTTACATATATCATAACAGGAATTTTAAACATTAAACCGAAATAAAGCCACTCTATATAGATAGAATTAGGTGATTGAGAAAGATGCAGTTATGACCAAAAATGTATTTAAAGGGTTCCCCAGTATAACCTATGAGAAACAAATGACCCCTGGGCGGGGCCAATTTCAAATCTTGGGAATAATTTGAAGAATATTGGTAGAGAACAACACATCTATAAAACACATAAATATCTAAGCTCTAG
Organism: Lutraria rhynchaena; assembly: GCA_008271625.1. NCBI lineage: Eukaryota > Metazoa > Mollusca > Bivalvia > Venerida > Mactridae > Lutraria > Lutraria rhynchaena. The sequence continues at coordinate 300,519 of VIBL01000355.1, forward strand.
GCAATGTGATTAAGGCCAAGATTTAAAAAGGTTTTCCCCACAGAATTTACACACAACAAGTGACCCCAAGGGCATAATTTGAACAACATCGGTAGAAGCCCACAAGGCAATGCTACACACCAGATACCTAAGCTCCAGTGCATAATAATGCTTTGGACAAAAACGTATTTAAAGGTTTTCCCTATTAAAACAAGAGACTCCAGGGTAGGGCCAATCTTGATCCCAGGGGCATCATTTGTTAAATCTTAATAGAAAACCATGTAAGAATCATTCCTGTATTGTTTGATTGAAACTGGCTGAGCAGTTTGAGAGGACAGTTCACATGAAACAATTGTTGACGACACATGTCATGCAACACAAGATGTCGCACAACACAGAGCAACCACTACAGCTGCCCATAAGCATTTTGTGCAGAAAGATAAATCTTCAGGCTATTCTACAGTTCTTATAATAAAAAATCTACAGACCTGAATGTTCCAGCTTTGTTTATATTGTCATTTGAAGCAGCTTCATTTACCAACCAATGGTGAGCCAGGTTGGATTTTGATTTCTTCTCCTTAAGAAGTTTGGCAATCAATGAACATACTCCATGTAGAGAAGATGCTTGATCTAAAATATTACAAACTTGTATTATTGTATGATCCAAACATGTTCATCATCTTCATGAAAAAACATATAATTTTAACATTAATATTTATACAGTAGAAACAGATTATCCTAATCACATAAAATATTTTCTGTTATTCATCTATGAAACAATTCTTACCAACATAACCCTTTTGGGGCAAAATTCCAACAATGTTCAGTGAAATGTAGAATTTTAGTCTTTAAAATCATCAAAACATATCAATATTTGTTCAATGTTTTAACAAAGATATGGTAACTTTGATATAGAAACTCATCTTAATCCTAATCCACATTATATTTCTAGACGTAAATTTCATTTTAGGCAGTTTCGGGACACTGTATAAAGCCAATAACTAAAGAGTAAAAATTACTTCAACAGATTTGAAAATCTACTAACCTCCTTCATGATCTTGATGAAGAAATGTAAGAACCATCAGTATCTGTCGGTCTCCTTGTTTGTATTTTAAACTTCATCCTTCACCATAAATAATGCATCTTGAACACAGTTCAGAATTAAACCTTTAAGGTTCAGTTTATTCTTTCCGTACTTCATGGAACTAAGACACTTGTTTTATCCACAGATCTCAAGTCTAGTAGAACATCATCAAGCTTTAGTGGCAGCATGCTCCATGTTAATTCCACTAGTGTTAATACCAATGGTTGCTCCCTGTTGAAAGCTCATACCATCTTCAGTTTCCATTGGCTCAGTTGTATTGGCACTATTTAGATATAGTAAATACACATAAATACTTAAAATCGTCAGGGCATAAATAATAGCCAAATTGTCATACAACATCAAACATTTTTTGTTTAAAATGATGGAACTTAATGTTGATCTAAAAATTATTTTGCTTAGCAACATATCAAAACAAATAATAGGAGCATACTCTGACATTTACATAATACAAAACACACATATGTTACATATTTACAGTATTTTTTTTCTTTTAAGTTTAGAATCTGTCATCAACTATGTTTATATGAAATATACTGGCAGATGAAAATTATAGCTACATTAAAACACAAGAAGGCCAAGATGGCCATTTTTTGCTCACCTGAGTAAAGATTGCAGCATTTATGGTTTTCCTGTGATTTGACCTGGTGAACTAGCTTTTAACCTAACCCATGTTCCAACTTGTCCAAGAGATCATTCAGACAAACATTCTGACCAGATCTGATGAAGATTCACTCGAAAGTGTGACCACTAGAGTGTTAATAACCCCTAGGTGTGGACGCCATATGCCGCAGTAGACTGACTGATCACTATAGCTCACTAATAAAGTTAATACCATGATTTGTCTCAGGTTCCCTATTAATTATGACATCAAGTGGCAGCATTTCCGTTGCACCCCTTCATTCCTCTTGTTCAACCTGGTTGTATGTAGTTGTAGCTGACCTGTTCCTGCCCACCAGATTATGTTTAAGGAGCTCATCTACAACCATGGAGACAGTGGATGCTGTGTCTTTATCTGTGTTTAATTTCTTTGTGAAGGGGCCCACCCTGGGATTGTCCACTTTTCGTTTGGACCCATCCTGTACAAAAGATAACTTTTATTAAGCTTCTGTTAAACAATAAGAAATCATCTCTAAGAGCCATTGACATAAATATAAGGATGCGAATGTAGACAGTTACCAAGTATTATAGGTTATTTGCACCAAACAAGATAATATAATACCTTCATTAATATAACAAAGGAGTTCTAGAAAGTCCCAGACTAATAAATGCACCCCACTATACTAAGACCTTTTACCAGTACAATACATAAATTTTAGACTGTCACAGATAATTACAGGTAATTCCCACCAAACTATAATCATAATGACTTTACCAAAATGGGAATAGGAATCCTAGACAGGTGATTCCCACCAAACTATAATCATAATGACTTTACCAAAATGGGAATAGGAATCCTAGACAGGTGATTCCCATCAAACTAGAGTAATATACAACTTATCACCAAGTAGACATAGTTATTCTAGTCACTGACTATTGTATGCAGGCAATTTGCACCTAACTAGAATAATGTAAAACTTTTCACCAAATAGACTTTAGAAATAGACAGTCACAGACCAATTCAGGGCACCAAACTGTAAATATACTATAAGACTTATTTTCAGTATAATACATGTATCCTAGACAGACACAGCTTAAAACAGACAGTTGTTACCCTACCAGAGTAATAAAAAACTGTTAATTATAATGAATGAGCTCTGGGTAATCACTAGCTAATATTACCAGATCTTTGCACCCAACTAAAATTGTGATCTAGAGGTAGAATGTCCTATCTCTAATGATATATATCTAAAAATAAAACAAAAATATCAAGAAAAATTTCACGGATAAATAGACCCTTAACTTGCTCGTAACATATCCACTTTCTGTCAATCATCAACCGATCACATTTGTAAAATATCAACAACATTTCTTTAATAGCGTAATAAAAGAAATACATAGAAAGTTACGAAATGATCGATACTCTGGAAAGGTTACAAATCGACTAGCGAAAATTGTTACCAAAAATGAGGTTACGAATTGGATTGGTAACGAATTGACCGCAGCCCGCAGTTTTTATCCTCAAATATTCTCAGAAGACGATGACATCAATGTCCTCTTGTTTTGATCGTTTACATTTGGATTCATCTTCCATTCGGTAAAATCGAAGTCCGAAGGTAAAACTCAATAAGACAGAAAACACTCCAGAAAATTTAGAGTTCACAGAACCGAGTACGCCATAATTAGTAATCAGCACGATTATAGAAGGGTTTTTAACGTGTATTTGTACAAAGCCATGGGAGGGGCGGGGCCAAGTTGACTCCGCCTTTACTACTATGAACAATGAGTAAATATTTGCTGATGTTAAACATACTAGTAAAGGAACATTGAATAAGATGTTTCAGCGTGGAATACAGGACCTTAGTGTCTATAAGCGATTGTGGGGCGGCCTGCCGAATTGAAGACCTACACGAAATTGAAGACCTTCGGAAGACCTACGGAAGACGTACACAATTACAGTATATATACATCAAAACTAATGTGATTTTCGTGTTCAGCATCATCAAAATATGTATAAATGATAAAACAACTCTTAATTGTGAAGTGTCTACGTTTCGCACTAACGCCCTTTCATCCTATCATACATTCATTAATTTGATTTAATATTAAAACACAGTTTTTTAATCTAATTGTAATTTAGTACATATATAACCGTAATGAAAAACATACTGAATGGTAGAAAATATAGATATTATAAATAGTTAAATAATTATTCGTATTGCATATATAAAATGCTGTTTACGTATAATTCCTTAGTGAAGATCTATACAAATACAGTATAATGTACATCCAAACTAATGCATGCACGTTATGTATCCTGAACAATAAAAAAATATTGATTTTCCATGTTTGTAAATTTGATACCAATTTGCTACCGTGTGCAAAACATGCGTTAATTCCAGCAATTTGCGATAAGTTTATTTGTACAGGGACTCTACATTTTGTACCATTTTGATCATTTGTAATGATAATTGTAAAATGCTTGGATGGCAAAGTGATACAAAAAGTTTGTTCTTTATTACTTTTTCTTACGTCCGACTTTCTTTAAATCAAGGATAGCCACACATGGTGTATAGATTTATGTCGTGCAGTAAGTTTTCACTTTATCTCACGATGCATTCATTAGTACCCCCCTCCCCTAGAACCAGTGTCTACGATTTTTTGGATTACCTATGCACATCTTAGAGCAGTATCCTATCAGAGAAAAATTAAGATAATACATTTAGTGAATGAGTCTAGTTTGATCATTACATACTGAATATTTTGAAATTAATTGTGACACCCCGAAAACATATTGTTGATAACAGAAAAATACAATCCATGAAAAGAGTCAATGAAATACGCGCAGTTTAAGATTACATGTAATATGTGTAATACTTGACTTACATAATGGAAATAACAAACACAGTCTTGTGCGAGTTTCTATGACAAGTTACCAAACATTGACTGAGCAGATCATGTTTTAATGCAATGTTTTGTAGAAATGTTATAGAAATAATATCGAAAAGTAACACTGAAATTAGGAAACAAATAGAATATTATTACAGGAAAAATCATTTACAATTAAAAAATATATTTGGACAAATTAAGATCTTTGAAAAAGAGATAAAAAGATTTGTCTTGACAGTGGTCTTTATTTGTAGAGTTACACTGTGTAACCACTGGTACCACTCCTTTATGAAAACAGCCCTGTCCATCAGATTTATGGTGTTCCCCCTTGAAATGAATAGAATAAATTAATGCATGGGAAAATAAATATATACATAAACAAACCCGTTATCATGCTGTCTAGTTATGACGAAGCCACGGATTAATTACATTACAAACAGTTACTTGAATTTTTATAATGAAATGTATCCAATATATTACATTACAACATTGCTCGAAGAAGAACATGTAGCCCTCGACTTCCATTGACTTAAAAAAAACAGATGAACTTATCCTTTCACTAGCCTGACAACAATGTGAAAACCATTGGAATGTGCTTCTCACAGTCATAAATATCAACGAATCCATTGATGGACGTCAAATGAATGTGTCCAAGACGCGGATGTCGTTTATTCATCTTAGATATAAGACTTCATTTCATGAAAAACAATGGAATTTTAAGAATTAAATTTGTTCAACAATAATATATGTATTGGGCGACTTGTGTAGCAATTTCTTTTTATTTTAGATATTTTTGTTGTAAAGAATGTACTGCGCTATCCTAAGATCTAATTGAATGGTATTTATCTCATGGGCTTTGTTTACATTTTTCAAGGACGATATTTTGTTGAAAACACAGTAAATTATTAATGCATCAGATTGAAATAAACAATACACATATAGTGGTTCACGTGTACTTATTTTGTATTCAACATTTTATTTTATACAGCTCGAGGTGCGGAAATTAAGTTTGCACATTGAAGGCCAGTAAATACCACGGACGGTCTATTCATTTATTTGTTGAATAAAACATCTAAAATGGTCAATATTTATGACGAAAATCAACGGCATATAGATCGTGGGTTTTGTTTGCTTTTTTCTTAGACAATCGTTCCACTAAATACCCTAGATAATGGCCATATTTGATGAGAATTAATTGTAAACAACTACGCATACTTGTTTGTTAGGTTTGTTTTACATTCAAACATACTAATTTTTAGAAATTTTGAAGTTAACATTGACCAACAACAGTATATGAACCAAGATGTTTAACAATTTATTTGAAGAAAAAAATACAGTAAAACCTCATATAGCAACATCCTCAATGTTACAACCACCATGGTATAAAGAGCACTAATTTTAGTTTTGGACCGACTTTCAATCACTTCCCTATAATTCAACTTGATAATGAGATCACCTCGCAAGTACGACCGATTTTTTTCGGGTCCCGAAGGTGATTTAGTTATTTAAAAATAAAATAAAGTCAATTTTGGCGTCTTACTGCTTAAACATCGCGTCTGATAAGAGAAATAAGAGATGTACATCAATATTTATATGAGTGATGTGAAAGATGGTTTGATTTATCTTTAGAGAAAATGGTAAAATAAATGTATATTGGACGTACGAGTACTACCGCAGTGTAATATTACTGCTAGCACAATAATACAACTGGATGTATGTATACTAGTGTAGAATGACCGTTTTTGGCACAAGGTCATTCAGTGCATTTTGTGCACATTTCCCCCCCCACTAATCCAACCTCCGCTAGAAGCTTTATATGCATGGGGAATCCCCCCACCAACCCAACCTCCGCTAATCCCTACCAACCTCCACCAATTCCTACCAACTTCCACTAATCCCCACCAATCACAACCTCCGCTAATCCCTAGCGGCTTACGCCTTACCAACCACCGCTCTCGCAAAATTAAAAAAAAATTATAGATTTCAAAAAATCCTGATAATTTCTATCAACCTTCGCCAGGCTAACAATTTTTTTCCAGTCTTATCTTTCAACGGAATTAACCAACCGTATTTGGAAAAAATATCGATAACGGCCAGCAGATATTTGATTCCGTGGTTACTCGAGAACGCCTGCATATCTAAAAAATCTGCGGCCCATATTTCGTCAATGTCATTTACGCGTACGCGTCTTTAGGATTTTTTTAAACCACGGGCTTGTGTAATTCTTACGCTGAATCGCTAGTCCATTAACTTTTTTAAGTCCCATCCCGAATCTCATCTTTGTACTGATAATTTTTTAACGATCGATCTATCCATTTTTCCCCGCAGAGTCGGATTATAGATATTTTTCATATCCGGCAACATATTTTTATCACAGACTTTATTTCTCTTCGTTGTTTTTAAATAACATACGTCATGATGAAACGCTGCCTTGTCAATTCTGTTAACAGGCTCGCTCCATTTTTTTGTGTATGTGTTAATTATCATGAAACATCAATTCCCCACCCCATCCAATCTCTGGTACCTGTTGATTTCGGCTATACTACTCAGTGACAGTTTTTTTTTCTAAGAGCCTACTGCATTTATTAATGTAATTCACCTGCAAAGAAGGCCGCCAAGCCTAAAGCTGCCAAGGCCAAGAAGCCGCAGACACCGAAGCAGAAGGCTGCCGCAAAGAAGCCAGCCGCCAAGCCAGAACAGGCTGCTGCCAAGTCTCCAAAGAAGGCTACGACAGCCAAGTCAAAGAGGGCCGAGACACCAAAGAGGGCTGCTGCCGCCTTGCGATAGACAATTTCATGTTGTTTGTTTTCTCCACAAAGGTCCTTTTCAGGGTCAATCAATTACTTCGTGTTGATTTTACGTCTCTCGTTCAATTGTTCGATCCCCAAATTGCCTCCAACCACCGGTTTTGCATCAAGCATATGCATGCATTTAGTAAATATCAGTAGACATTGTAGCGTGTCTATGTCGTGCTGGTGCAGTTCATTCATTTATCTGGGATTATCAACTAAGACGTTGTACAGAGAGAGGGATACAGTAATTTTCTGAGCATATGTTTCACTTGAGAAATTCAAATTTTCAAATTCTGGGCCGGCACATGTAACATTGTCGCGTGAACTGACGCGTTTGTGAGCTTCCCATGCAATCGTCTAGAAATCAACAAGCGTGTGACTAACAGGAAATGATATTCCTTTTCTGTACAATTCATATTACATTTGGTACAGGTTCTTAATCGTCTTCCCATGTCTTCCTTCTTCTATCAGCAAATTACAAAACTTCTAAAACGACTTAAAGCAATTCGAAATTTAACCAAAAGTTACTCAACTTTTCATCCTTTTCAATCTCGAGGTTGTTTTTAAAAATACAGTAATACAGTTTTGATGACGCACTCACATCAGAAAACCATTTTTGTATATATTGGTCATATATACTTCTGATTATACATTGTATATTCAGTCCGCTTACAGCTGTATTATCCCATAAATATCTATACCCTAAGTCATGAAGTAATCGTTTAATATTTAATGACCATTTATTTACAAAATGTCCGTTATTGTATATTCAGTCCGCTTACAGCTGTATTATCCCATAAATAATATACCCTAAGTCATGAAGTAATCGTTTAATATTTAATGACTATTTATTTACAAAATGTCCGTTGTTATCTCGGAGAAAACTTTAAACATTAATGACTCAGGATGTTGCATTATTTTATATCAATACTTAATAAGTCTGTTTTTTTTTCGTATTATGTACGTAGGAAATCTACAGAACTAGCCATAAATAGCCGCGCTTGGTGTTTGTTGACGGACTTTAAGCAATTGTTTAAGAAATTTCAAGTGCTGTTTTCCAACATCAGGGGCTGTATGGAAACCCCAAATTTTACTTCCATAATTCAAAATTGCTGTTACCATGGAATCGAATAATTTGATTGTATCTGATATATCAAGTGATATTGAATCAAATAATGCATATTAGTTAAAGATAATTGTGCTTGAAAAAATAACCGTTTGATGACAAAGTAACTCCAAGATATGTGAATCATTTTACAATATCAAGTTTACAAAAACAATTCAATATTTTCGGCTTTATTTCCATTTTTAAGGACCATAACAACAGTTTTACCAGTATTAACAGATGTGTCCCATTTATTGAAATAGAAAAGCAAGCTATTTAAAAACTTTTGTAAGCCTTCTTTAGTATAAGACATAAGGATTGTGTCCTCAGCAAAAAGAAGTAACAAATCGCTTAAACTGAAGGCAACGACTTCGTCTATCACAGATTGATATATGCCATGTAAAAAAACATAAAAACAACATAGCAGATAATGGTTCACCCTGTTTTACCTCTTTAAGGCTTTCAAGTTTTTCAGAAAGATCCAAATTTAAAGGTACGCACGATTTAACACAGTCGTATACTTTTTGCAAAATTTTAACAAATTTAGTAGAAGCTCAATATAATAACATTATAATTCAGATTCCATTTCTATAAACAACGAAAAATGCATTACGGAAATCCAGAAATGCGCAATATAATTTTCGATATTCCTGCTAGATTACCTGATCAATGATAGTCAATACAAATGTACAGTCAACAGTGCTTAGTACCAAATACAATGCTGCGTACGTCATATGTACGTTTTTCACGAAATATATTGTGTTGAAAATCAGAATGAAAGAGATATGTACATGTCGCGGCCAATGTCTACTTATTTTCCATACAAGATTCATTTTATACAGTTCGAAATGATGGAACTAGCATTGTTGACGAATAGTGTATATCGTGGCCACTCTATATATTCATTTATTTATAATGTTTCGGTTGAATAAAGCTTCAAAATGGTCAAAATCTATGACGACAATCAAGGGTACAAAGGTCGCGGCTTTCATAGACAATAGTTCGACTAATTGCTTTAATTGATGGGTTCATCCGATGAGACTAACTTGTAAACAACACACGTACTCTTTGTTTCACATGCTTATCACACAAACGTCATAATTTATGCATATTAGTCAATGGTAAACAATGCGACTTTTGACTGTGTGTTTTTCAAATGAATCTGTACAAGCCGCGTGTGGCCTGTATTTATCTTATATACAAGAATTCATTAAAAAATAATCGAAATTTCAGAATTAAAGTGGTTCAACAATCCTACACGTATCGGGCCGCCCGTGTAGTGATTTATTTTTAGACTCTTTTGTTCGAAAAAACGTGCTATATTATAAATAGTTTAGGTCAATTTGAATGATATATGGGTCAAGGGTTCTGTTTACATATTTCACGGACAGTATTTTCTTGAAAACGCACAAAATTATGCATAAATCAAATTGAAATGACGAGAATCAACGCTATGAAGATCGCGGAATTTGTTGACACTTTTCAGAGACAATAGATTGAGTAAATGTCCTAATTAATGAGCGCGTGTGATGGAAATAACTTGTAAGCGACTTCGCTTATTTGCTTGTAAGGCATGGTTTTCACCCAAACATCCCAATCTATAGACGTTAATAACTGCTTAACGATGCACGATGTGAGTGTGCATATTTCTAATGAACGTGTACAAGCCGCGTGTGGCCTGTATTTTTCTTGTATACAAGAACTCTGTGAAAAACAATCGAAATTTACCAATTAAAGTTGTTCAAGAATAGCGTACGTAAAGGGGCGACATGAGTAATCATTTAGTTTTAGACGTTTTTTCTTAAAACACAGGCATTGCATTATAAATATCTTAGTTCAAATTGAATACTAAATACGTTATGTGTACGTTTTTCACGAAATATATTGTGTTGAAAACACAATAGATTATTAACACATCAGAATGAAAGAGATATGTACATGTCGCGGCCAATGTTTACTTATTTTCCATACAAGATTCATTTTATACAGTTCGAAATGATGGAACTAGCATTGTTGACGAATAGTGTATATCGTGGCCACTCTATATATTCATTTATTTATAATGTTTCGGTTGAATAAAGCTTCAAAATGGTCAAAATCTATGACGACAATCAAGGGTACAAAGGTCGCGGCTTTCATAGACAATAGTTCGACTAATTGCTTTAATTGATGGGTTCATCCGATGAGACTAACTTGTAAACAACACACGTACTCTTTGTTTCACATGCTTATCACACAAACGTCATAATTTATGCATATTAGTCAATGGTAAACAATGCGACTTTTGACTGTGTGTTTTTCAAATGAATCTGTACAAGCCGCGTGTGGCCTGTATTTATCTTATATACAAGAATTCATTAAAAAATAATCGAAATTTCAGAATTAAAGTGGTTCAACAATCCTACACGTATCGGGCCGCCCGTGTAGTGATTTATTTTTAGACTCTTTTGTTCGAAAAAACGTGCTATATTATAAATAGTTTAGGTCAATTTGAATGATATATGGGTCAAGGGTTCTGTTGACATATTTCACGGACAGTATTTTCTTGAAAACGCACAAAATTATGCATAAATCAAATTGAAATGACGAGAATCAACGCTATGAAGATCGCGGAATTTGTTGACACTTTTCAGAGACAATAGATTGAGTAAATGTCCTAATTAATGAGCGCGTGTGATGGAAATAACTTGTAAGCGACTTCGCTTATTTGCTTGTAAGGCATGGTTTTCACCCAAACATCCCAATCTATAGACGTTAATAACTGCTTAACGATGCACGATGTGAGTGTGCATATTTCTAATGAATGTGTACAAGCCGCGTGTGGCCTGTATTTTTCTTGTATACAAGAACTCTGTGAAAAACAATCGAAATTTACCAATTAAAGTTGTTCAAGAATAGCGTACGTAAAGGGGCGACATGAGTAATCATTTAGTTTTAGACGTTTTTTCTTAAAACACAGGCATTGCATTATAAATATCTTAGTTCAAATTGAATACTAAATACGTTATGTGTACGTTTTTCACGAAATATATTGTGTTGAAAACACAATAGATTATTAACACATCAGAATGAAAGAGATATGTACATGTCGCGGCCAATGTTTACTTATTTTCCATACAAGATTCATTTTATACAGTTCGAAATGATGGAACTAGCATTGTTGACGAATAGTGTATATCGTGGCCACTCTATATATTCATTTATTTATAATGTTTCGGTTGAATAAAGCTTCAAAATGGTCAAAATCTATGACGACAATCAAGGGTACAAAGGTCGCGGCTTTCATAGACAATAGTTCGACTAATTGCTTTAATTGATGGGTTCATCCGATGAGACTAACTTGTAAACAACACACGTACTCTTTGTTTCACATGCTTATCACACAAACGTCATAATTTATGCATATTAGTCAATGGTAAACAATGCGACTTTTGACTGTGTGTTTTTCAAATGAATCTGTACAAGCCGCGTGTGGCCTGTATTTATCTTATATACAAGAATTCATTAAAAAATAATCGAAATTTCAGAATTAAAGTGGTTCAACAATCCTACACGTATCGGGCCGCCCGTGTAGTGATTTATTTTTAGACTCTTTTGTTCGAAAAAACGTGCTATATTATAAATAGTTTAGGTCAATTTGAATGATATATGGCTCAAGGGTTCTGTTTACATATTTCACGGACAGTATTTTCTTGAAAACGCACAAAATTATGCATAAATCAAATTGAAATGACGAGAATCAACGCTATGAAGATCGCGGAATTTGTTGACACTTTTCAGAGACAATAGATTGAGTAAATGTCCTAATTAATGAGCGCGTGTGATGGAAATAACTTGTAAGCGACTTCGCTTATTTGCTTGTAAGGCATGGTTTTCACCCAAACATCCCAATCTATAGACGTTAATAACTGCTTAACGATGCACGATGTGAGTGTGCATATTTCTAATGAACGTGTACAAGCCGCGTGTGGCCTGTATTTTTCTTGTATACAAGAACTCTGTGAAAAACAATCGAAATTTACCAATTAAAGTTGTTCAAGAATAGCGTACGTAAAGGGGCGACATGAGTAATCATTTAGTTTTAGACGTTTTTTCTTAAAACACAGGCATTGCATTATAAATATCTTAGTTCAAATTGAATACTAAATACGTTATGTGTACGTTTTTCACGAAATATATTGTGTTGAAAACACAATAGATTATTAACACATCAGAATGAAAGAGATATGTACATGTCGCGGCCAATGTTTACTTATTTTCCATACAAGATTCATTTTATACAGTTCGAAATGATGGAACTAGCATTGTTGACGAATAGTGTATATCGTGGCCACTCTATATATTCATTTATTTATAATGTTTCGGTTGAATAAAGCTTCAAAATGGTCAAAATCTATGACGACAATCAAGGGTACAAAGGTCGCGGCTTTCATAGACAATAGTTCGACTAATTGCTTTAATTGATGGGTTCATCCGATGAGACTAACTTGTAAACAACACACGTACTCTTTGTTTCACATGCTTATCACACAAACGTCATAATTTATGCATATTAGTCAATGGTAAACAATGCGACTTTTGACTGTGTGTTTTTCAAATGAATCTGTACAAGCCGCGTGTGGCCTGTATTTATCTTATATACAAGAATTCATTAAAAAATAATCGAAATTTCAGAATTAAAGTGGTTCAACAATCCTACACGTATCGGGCCGCCCGTGTAGTGATTTATTTTTAGACTCTTTTGTTCGAGAAAACGTGCTATATTATAAATAGTTTAGGTCAATTTGAATGATATATGGGTCAAGGGTTCTGTTTACATATTTCACGGACAGTATTTTCTTGAAAACGCACAAAATTATGCATAAATCAAATTGAAATGACGAGAATCAACGCTATGAAGATCGCGGAATTTGTTGACACTTTTCAGAGACAATAGATTGAGTAAATGTCCTAATTAATGAGCGCGTGTGATGGAAATAACTTGTAAGCGACTTCGCTTATTTGCTTGTAAGGCATGGTTTTCACCCAAACATCCCAATCTATAGACGTTAATAACTGCTTAACGATGCACGATGTGAGTGTGCATATTTCTAATGAACGTGTACAAGCCGCGTGTGGCCTGTATTTTTCTTGTATACAAGAACTCTGTGAAAAACAATCGAAATTTACCAATTAAAGTTGTTCAAGAATAGCGTACGTAAAGGGGCGACATGAGTAATCATTTAGTTTTAGACGTTTTTTCTTAAAACACAGGCATTGCATTATAAATATCTTAGTTCAAATTGAATACTAAATACGTTATGTGTACGTTTTTCACGAAATATATTGTGTTGAAAACACAATAGATTATTAACACATCAGAATGAAAGAGATATGTACATGTCGCGGCCAACGTTTACTTATTTTCCATACAAGATTCATTTTATACAGTTCGAAATGATGGAACTAGCATTGTTGACGAATAGTGTATATCGTGGCCACTCTATATATTCATTTATTTATAATGTTTCGGTTGAATAAAGCTTCAAAATGGTCAAAATCTATGACGACAATCAAGGGTACAAAGGTCGCGGCTTTCATAGACAATAGTTCGACTAATTGCTTTAATTGATGGGTTCATCCGATGAGACTAACTTGTAAACAACACACGTACTCTTTGTTTCACATGCTTATCACACAAACGTCATAATTTATGCATATTAGTCAATGGTAAACAATGCGACTTTTGACTGTGTGTTTTTCAAATGAATCTGTACAAGCCGCGTGTGGCCTGTATTTATCTTATATACAAGAATTCATTAAAAAATAATCGAAATTTCAGAATTAAAGTGGTTCAACAATCCTACACGTATCGGGCCGCCCGTGTAGTGATTTATTTTTAGACTCTTTTGTTCGAAAAAACGTGCTATATTATAAATAGTTTAGGTCAATTTGAATGATATATGGGTCAAGGGTTCTGTTTACATATTTCACGGACAGTATTTTCTTGAAAACGCACAAAATTATGCATAAATCAAATTCAAATGACGAGAATCAACGCTATGAAGATCGCGGAATTTGTTGACACTTTTCAGAGACAATAGATTGAGTAAATGTCCTAATTAATGAGCGCGTGTGATGGAAATAACTTGTAAGCGACTTCGCTTATTTGCTTGTAAGGCATGGTTTTCACCCAAACATCCCAATCTATAGACGTTAATAACTGCTTAACGATGCACGATGTGAGTGTGCATATTTCTAATGAATGTGTACAAGCCGCGTGTGGCCTGTATTTTTCTTGTATACAAGAACTCTGTGAAAAACAATCGAAATTTACCAATTAAAGTTGTTCAAGAATAGCGTACGTAAAGGGGCGACATGAGTAATCATTTAGTTTTAGACGTTTTTTCTTAAAACACAGGCATTGCATTATAAATATCTTAGTTCAAATTGAATACTAAATACGTTATGTGTACGTTTTTCACGAAATATATTGTGTTGAAAACACAATAGATTATTAACACATCAGAATGAAAGAGATATGTACATGTCGCGGCCAATGTTTACTTATTTTCCATACAAGATTCATTTTATACAGTTCGAAATGATGGAACTAGCATTGTTGACGAATAGTGTATATCGTGGCCACTCTATATATTCATTTATTTATGATGTTTCGGTTGAATAAAGCTTCAAAATGGTCAAAATCTATGACGACAATCAAGGGTACAAAGGTCGCGGCTTTCATAGACAATAGTTCGACTAATTGCTTTAATTGATGGGTTCATCCGATGAGACTAACTTGTAAACAACACACGTACTCTTTGTTTCACATGCTTATCACACAAACGTCATAATTTATGCATATTAGTCAATGGTAAACAATGCGACTTTTGACTGTGTGTTTTTCAAATGAATCTGTACAAGCCGCGTGTGGCCTGTATTTATCTTATATACAAGAATTCATTAAAAAATAATCGAAATTTCAGAATTAAAGTGGTTCAACAATCCTACACGTATCGGGCCGCCCGTGTAGTGATTTATTTTTAGACTCTTTTGTTCGAGAAAACGTGCTATATTATAAATAGTTTAGGTCAATTTGAATGATATATGGCTCAAGGGTTCTGTTTACATATTTCACGGACAGTATTTTCTTGAAAACGCACAAAATTATGCATAAATCAAATTCAAATGACGAGAATCAACGCTATGAAGATCGCGGAATTTGTTGACACTTTTCAGAGACAATAGATTGAGTAAATGTCCTAATTAATGAGCGCGTGTGATGGAAATAACTTGTAAGCGACTTCGCTTATTTGCTTGTAAGGCATGGTTTTCACCCAAACATCCCAATCTATAGACGTTAATAACTGCTTAACGATGCACGATGTGAGTGTGCATATTTCTAATGAACGTGTACAAGCCGCGTGTGGCCTGTATTTTTCTTGTATACAAGAACTCTGTGAAAAACAATCGAAATTTACCAATTAAAGTTGTTCAAGAATAGCGTACGTAAAGGGGCGACATGAGTAATCATTTAGTTTTAGACGTTTTTTCTTAAAACACAGGCATTGCATTATAAATATCTTAGTTCAAATTGAATACTAAATACGTTATGTGTACGTTTTTCACGAAATATATTGTGTTGAAAACACAATAGATTATTAACACATCAGAATGAAAGAGATATGTACATGTCGCGGCCAATGTTTACTTATTTTCCATACAAGATTCATTTTATACAGTTCGAAATGATGGAACTAGCATTGTTGACGAATAGTGTATATCGTGGCCACTCTATATATTCATTTATTTATAATGTTTCGGTTGAATAAAGCTTCAAAATGGTCAAAATCTATGACGACAATCAAGGGTACAAAGGTCGCGGCTTTCATAGACAATAGTTCGACTAATTGCTTTAATTGATGGGTTCATCCGATGAGACTAACTTGTAAACAACACACGTACTCTTTGTTTCACATGCTTATCACACAAACGTCATAATTTATGCATATTAGTCAATGGTAAACAATGCGACTTTTGACTGTGTGTTTTTCAAATGAATCTGTACAAGCCGCGTGTGGCCTGTATTTATCTTATATACAAGAATTCATTAAAAAATAATCGAAATTTCAGAATTAAAGTGGTTCAACAATCCTACACGTATCGGGCCGCCCGTGTAGTGATTTATTTTTAGACTCTTTTGTTCGAGAAAACGTGCTATATTATAAATAGTTTAGGTCAATTTGAATGATATATGGGTCAAGGGTTCTGTTTACATATTTCACGGACAGTATTTTCTTGAAAACGCACAAAATTATGCATAAATCAAATTGAAATGACGAGAATCAACGCTATGAAGATCGCGGAATTTGTTGACACTTTTCAGAGACAATAGATTGAGTAAATGTCCTAATTAATGAGCGCGTGTGATGGAAATAACTTGTAAGCGACTTCGCTTATTTGCTTGTAAGGCATGGTTTTCACCCAAACATCCCAATCTATAGACGTTAATAACTGCTTAACGATGCACGATGTGAGTGTGCATATTTCTAATGAATGTGTACAAGCCGCGTGTGGCCTGTATTTTTCTTGTATACAAGAACTCTGTGAAAAACAATCGAAATTTACCAATTAAAGTTGTTCAAGAATAGCGTACGTAAAGGGGCGACATGAGTAATCATTTAGTTTTAGACGTTTTTTCTTAAAACACAGGCATTGCATTATAAATATCTTAGTTCAAATTGAATACTAAATACGTTATGTGTACGTTTTTCACGAAATATATTGTGTTGAAAACACAATAGATTATTAACACATCAGAATGAAAGAGATATGTACATGTCGCGGCCAATGTTTACTTATTTTCCATACAAGATTCATTTTATACAGTTCGAAATGATGGAACTAGCATTGTTGACGAATAGTGTATATCGTGGCCACTCTATATATTCATTTATTTATAATGTTTCGGTTGAATAAAGCTTCAAAATGGTCAAAATCTATGACGACAATCAAGGGTACAAAGGTCGCGGCTTTCATAGACAATAGTTCGACTAATTGCTTTAATTGATGGGTTCATCCGATGAGACTAACTTGTAAACAACACACGTACTCTTTGTTTCACATGCTTATCACACAAACGTCATAATTTATGCATATTAGTCAATGGTAAACAATGCGACTTTTGACTGTGTGTTTTTCAAATGAATCTGTACAAGCCGCGTGTGGCCTGTATTTATCTTATATACAAGAATTCATTAAAAAATAATCGAAATTTCAGAATTAAAGTGGTTCAACAATCCTACACGTATCGGGCCGCCCGTGTAGTGATTTATTTTTAGACTCTTTTGTTCGAGAAAACGTGCTATATTATAAATAGTTTAGGTCAATTTGAATGATATATGGGTCAAGGGTTCTGTTTACATATTTCACGGACAGTATTTTCTTGAAAACGCACACAAATTATGCATAAATCAAATTGAAATGACGAGAATCAACGCTATGAAGATCGCGGAATTTGTTGACACTTTTCAGAGACAATAGATTGAGTAAATGTCCTAATTAATGAGCGCGTGTGATGGAAATAACTTGTAAGCGACTTCGCTTATTTGCTTGTAAGGCATGGTTTTCACCCAAACATCCCAATCTATAGACGTTAATAACTGCTTAACGATGCACGATGTGAGTGTGCATATTTCTAATGAATGTGTACAAGCCGCGTGTGGCCTGTATTTTTCTTGTATACAAGAACTCTGTGAAAAACAATCGAAATTTACCAATTAAAGTTGTTCAAGAATAGCGTACGTAAAGGGGCGACATGAGTAATCATTTAGTTTTAGACGTTTTTTCTTAAAACACAGGCATTGCATTATAAATATCTTAGTTCAAATTGAATACTAAATACGTTATGTGTACGTTTTTCACGAAATATATTGTGTTGAAAACACAATAGATTATTAACACATCAGAATGAAAGAGATATGTACATGTCGCGGCCAATGTTTACTTATTTTCCATACAAGATTCATTTTATACAGTTCGAAATGATGGAACTAGCATTGTTGACGAATAGTGTATATCGTGGCCACTCTATATATTCATTTATTTATAATGTTTCGGTTGAATAAAGCTTCAAAATGGTCAAAATCTATGACGACAATCAAGGGTACAAAGGTCGCGGCTTTCATAGACAATAGTTCGACTAATTGCTTTAATTGATGGGTTCATCCGATGAGACTAACTTGTAAACAACACACGTACTCTTTGTTTCACATGCTTATCACACAAACGTCATAATTTATGCATATTAGTCAATGGTAAACAATGCGACTTTTGACTGTGTGTTTTTCAAATGAATCTGTACAAGCCGCGTGTGGCCTGTATTTATCTTATATACAAGAATTCATTAAAAAATAATCGAAATTTCAGAATTAAAGTGGTTCAACAATCCTACACGTATCGGGCCGCCCGTGTAGTGATTTATTTTTAGACTCTTTTGTTCGAAAAAACGTGCTATATTATAAATAGTTTAGGTCAATTTGAATGATATATGGGTCAAGGGTTCTGTTTACATATTTCACGGACAGTATTTTCTTGAAAACGCACAAAATTATGCATAAATCAAATTGAAATGACGAGAATCAACGCTATGAAGATCGCGGAATTTGTTGACACTTTTCAGAGACAATAGATTGAGTAAATGTCCTAATTAATGAGCGCGTGTGATGGAAATAACTTGTAAGCGACTTCGCTTATTTGCTTGTAAGGCATGGTTTTCACCCAAACATCCCAATCTATAGACGTTAATAACTGCTTAACGATGCACGATGTGAGTGTGCATATTTCTAATGAATGTGTACAAGCCGCGTGTGGCCTGTATTTTTCTTGTATACAAGAACTCTGTGAAAAACAATCGAAATTTACCAATTAAAGTTGTTCAAGAATAGCGTACGTAAAGGGGCGACATGAGTAATCATTTAGTTTTAGACGTTTTTTTCTTAAAACACAGGCATTGCATTATAAATATCTTAGTTCAAATTGAATACTAAATACGTTATGTGTACGTTTTTCACGAAATATATTGTGTTGAAAACACAATAGATTATTAACACATCAGAATGAAAGGGATATGTACATGTCGCGGCCAATGTTTACTTATTTTCCATACAAGATTCATTTTATACAGTTCGAAACGATGGAACTAGCATTGTTGACGAATAGTGTATATCGTGGCCACTCTATATATTCATTTATTTATAATGTTTCGGTTGAATAAAGCTTCAAAATGGTCAAAATCTATGACGACAATCAAGGGTACAAAGGTCGCGGCTTTCATAGACAATAGTTCGACTAATTGCTTTAATTGATGGGTTCATCCGATGAGACTAACTTGTAAACAACACACGTACTCTTTGTTTCACATGCTTATCACACAAACGTCATAATTTATGCATATTAGTCAATGGTAAACAATGCGACTTTTGACTGTGTGTTTTTCAAATGAATCTGTACAAGCCGCGTGTGGCCTGTATTTATCTTATATACAAGAATTCATTAAAAAATAATCGAAATTTCAGAATTAAAGTGGTTCAACAATCCTACACGTATCGGGCCGCCCGTGTAGTGATTTATTTTAGACTCTTTTGTTCGAAAAACGTGCTATATTATAAATAGTTTAGGTCAATTTGAATGATATATGGCTCAAGGGTTCTGTTTACATATTTCACGGACAGTATTTTCTTGAAAACGCACAAAATTATGCATAAATCAAATTGAAATGACGAGAATCAACGCTATGAAGATCGCGGAATTTGTTGACACTTTTCAGAGACAATAGATTGAGTAAATGTCCTAATTAATGAGCGCGTGTGATGGGAATAACTTGTAAGCGACTTCGCTTATTTGCTTGTAAGGCATGGTTTTCACCTAAACATCCTAATTTCTAGAAGTTAATTACTGCTTAACGATGCACGATGTGAGTGTGCATATTTCTAATGAATGTGTACAAGCCGCGTGTGGCCTGTATTTTTCTTGTATACAAGAACTCTGTGAAAAACAATCGAAATTTAGCAATTAAAGTTGTTCAAGAATAGCGTACGTAAAGGGACGACATGAGTAATCATTTAGTTTTAGACGTTTTTTCTTAAAACACAGGCATTGCATTATAAATATCTTAGTTCAAATTGAATACTAAATACGTTATGTGTACGTTTTTCACGAAATATATTGTGTTGAAAACACAATAGATTATTAACACATCAGAATGAAAGAGATATGTACATGTCGCGGCCAACGTTTACTTATTTTCCATACTAGATTCATTTTATACAGTTCGAAATGATGGAACTAGCATTGTTGACGAATAGTGTATATCGTGGCCACTCTATATATTCATTTATTTATAATGTTTCGGTTGAATAAAGCTTCAAAATGGTCAAAATCTATGACGACAATCAAGGGTACAAAGGTACGCGGCTTTCATAGACAATAGTTCGACTAATTGCTTTAATTGATGGGTTCATCCGATGAGACTAACTTGTAAAACACACGCGTACTCTTTGTTTCACATACTTATCACACAAACGTCATAATTTATGCATGTTAGTCAATGGTAAACAATGCGACTTTTGACTGTGCGTTTTTCAAATGAATCTGAACAAGCCGCGTGTGGCTGTATTTATCTTGTATACAAGAATACAATGAAATAGTATTCAGAATTAAAGTGGTTCAATCACACCATGTAAAGTGCCGTGTAGTGATTTATTTTAGACTCTTTTGTTCGGCTTGTGCTATATTATAAATAGTTTAGAGTAATTTGAATATATGTGGGGTCAAGGGTTCTGATTTGCATATTCACGGACAATATTTTCTTGAAAAACGCACAAAATCTATATTATCAAATCAAATTAAATGGCAGGAATCAAGCATGGCGGTTCGGAATTTACGTTTGACGCCCTTTCATTTGATAGATTGAGTAAATGTCTAATTAATGAGCGCGTGTGATGGAAATAACTTGTAAGCGACTTCGCTTATTTTGCTTGTAAGGCATGGTTTTTCACTAAACATCCCAATCTATGAACTGTTAACCAACTGCTTAACGATGCACGATGTGAGTGTGCATATTTCTAACGAACGTGTACAAGCCGCATTGTGGCCTGTATTTTCTTGTATACAGAACTCATAGTGAAAACAATCCCAAGAAATTTACCAATTAAAGTTGTTCAAGAATAGCGTACGTAAAGGGGCGACATGAGTAATCATTTAGTTTTAGACGGTTTTTCTTAAAACACAGGCATTGCATTATAAATATCTTAGTTCAAATTGAATACTAAATACGTTATGTGTACGTTTTTCACGGAATATATTGTGTTGAAAACACAATAGATTATTAACACATCAGAATGAAAGAGATATGTACATGTCGCGGCCAACGTTTACTTATTTTCCATACTAGATTCATTTTATACAGTTCGAACTGATGGAACTAGCATTGTTGACGAATAGTGTATATCGTGGCCACTCTATATATTCATTTATTTATAATGTTTCGGTTGAATAAAGCTTCAAAATGGTCAAAATCTATGACGACAATCAAGGGTACAAAGGTCGCGGCTTTCATAGACAATAGTTCGACTAATTGCTTTAATTGATGGGTTCATCCGATGAGACTAACTTGTAAACAACACACGTACTCTTTGTTTCACATCCTTATCACACAAACGTCATAATTTAAGCATATTAGTCAATGGTAAACAATGCGACTTTTGACTGTGTGTTTTTCAAATGAATCTGTACAAGCCGCGTGTGGCCTGTATTTATCTTATATACAAGAATTCATTAAAAAATAATCGAAATTTCAGAATTAAAGTGGTTCAACAATCCTACACGTATCGGGCCGCCCGTGTAGTGAATTACTTTTAGACTCTTTTGTTCGAAAAACGTGCTATATTATAAATAGTTTAGGTCAATTTGAATGATATATATGGGTCAAGGGTTCTGTTTACATATTTCACAGACAGTATGTTCTTGAAAACACACAAAATTATGAATAAATCAGATCGAAATGAAGAGAATCAACGCTATGAACTTCGCGGAATTTGTTGACTCTTTTCAGAGACAATAGTTTGAGTAAATGTCCTAATTAATGAGCGCGTGTGATGGGAATAACTTGTAAGCGACTTCGCTTATTTGCTTGTAAGGCATGGTTTTCACTGAAACATCCTAATTTACAGACTTTAATTACTGCTTAACGATGCACGATGTGAGTGTGCATATTTCTAATGAATATGTACAAGCCGCGTGTGGCCTGTATTTTTACTTGTATACAAGAACTCGATGAAAAACAATGGAAATTTAGCAATTAAAGTTGTTCAAGAATAGCGTACGTAATGGGCGACATGTGTAATCATTTAGTTTGAGACGTATTTTTCTTAAAACACAGCACTTGCATTATAAATATCTTAGTTCATATTGAATTCTATATACGCCATGTGTACGTTTTTCACGGGTTATATTTTGTTGAAAACACAATAGATTATTTACACATCAGACTGAAAGAGCTATATACATGTCGCGGCCAATGTTTACTTATTTTGCATATAAGATTCATTTTATACAGTTCGAAATGATAGAACTAACATTGTTGACGAATAGTGTATATCGTGGCCACTCTATATATTCATTTATTTATGATGGTTCGGTTGAATAAAGCTTCAAAATGGTCAAAATCTAAGAAGACAATCAAGGGTACAAAGGTCGCGGATTTCATAGACAATAGTTCGACTGAATGCCTTAATTAATGAACTTATTCGATCAGACTGACTTGTAAACAACACGCGTGCTCTTTGTTTCAAATACTTATCACACAAACGTCATGATTTATGCATGTTAGTCAATGGTAAACAATGCGACTTTTGACTGTGTGTTTTCAAATGAATCTGTACAAGCCGCATGTGCCCTGTTTTTATC